>OY986437.1:69846184-69933684 GCA_963920525.1 Dichetophora obliterata | reverse complement strand
GTAATATTGTGTTACTTTTTTAATGTTTCTTCGAAAGCACATAAGCACCAATTGCAGTAAAAGCCAGCTAAAAAAAAACATTGGCAAAAATAGCAAATTTCCCAGAGCAGTCGAATCAGCAACTTAATCACGTTAACAAATTAAGCCACGGTCGAAACTGATCAACCTGTAAAAAACAAAATAAAAATATTACGCTTCTACGGATCTGTACGAAAAACAGATGAAGTAGGAAATATTGCAAGCAAGAAGAAGAAGATCAGCTGCAAAAAACAAACCAAAACAACCCGGACAAGGCCAAGAAGGCAGATCTAGTTGTAAGAAAGCAAAAACCAAAATAAACTAAATAATAAAAAAGAGAGCGGCTTGAAAATCAAACGATCAGATTGAAGATCAAGACGCTGATCATGCATCGCTGATCGCAGTTTTGCTAAATCATGTTTTAATTTTTTTGTATTATTTTTTTTTTTTTTTTTGGTATAAATCAGTTTAAATAACAAGCTAAAATAAATGTTGGAGTATTGAGAGTATTGCACCTAAAAAGTGAATGAGCGAGAGAGAATGATATCAGGTAAAACGTAGGTTGTGATACCGATCGTGTAGTTCAGTTTAAAACATGATCAGGCTACATCTCGGATTGAAATGCTTAAATTGAACTGTGAAAGTAATTAGATACAGATTGAATTTTCAATTCAATTATCTACAAAATCTTGCAGAGCTTAAAAAGTGAGCGAGAAGAAAAAAAAAATGAAAATAAGAGGAGAGCTATTTAAAGACTTGATTATGCCGTATGCTCAAATTATAGCTACGATTTCTTGGGAAAACTTGTGTAATAAATTGTTGATGGAAATCGTAGAGTTCCGGTTAGCACAATTTCGGTATTGATTAAAAAAAAAATAAACAGGCCATTTCAGCCCTTGCAAGGACTTTGACCTAGCTTCTATTGATCAATTGCGTTGTGCGTGTTATTAAATGTTTGATCACAAATGATCAAGAACTGGACCTACGTGTTTAATGCGGACTCCGAACGGCTTATGTTCTCAAGAAGCTTTACATGGCAATTGTTACTTTCTGAGGTTTGCCATTGTCTGCAGAGAGGTGACGACCGAACAGAAATATTAATTCAATTGAAAAACATTCTGCCTGAGCTGGGATTTGAACCAGGGCTACCGCGGTTCCTTAGCTTAGGGGCTACGCACTCTACCCACTAGGCTACGGCCGCCACAATGTACTCAATTATGAGTCATAAATACAACATACTAGCGGGCCCGAAATACGTCGTACTGCCCCAATTCAACTAATTTCTTTGTGATTCTTTTTCATTTTGTAAATTTTTGAAAAGTGTGGAAGTGTCCAAACAATGTGCCATTCGAGCCACACAGGCCACACGTTTCTTTTTGAAGCTTCAATTCGTGACTATCAAAACCGTCTTAAATAAAGCATTTTTATTTAATTGTGGGTGGTAAAAGGGGGTGTGGCTATTTTTTATTAACCGAGATATTAACCTTAATAATATATGTTGTATATTTTCGTTACGCCCAAGGTGTTTCCATTTCTGAGATGTTAAGAGACACAGCATGAACGATTGTGAATAAGTAGAAGGGCGGTGAAAGTAGGCGTGACAACATTTACATTTATAGTGACCACTACTGGGTTTCATAGAACATATACACCATGTTTCATTATAAAACATGCAAAACTCGGTAATTATAATGCTTTCTGAAAAGTGGGCATACCACGCCAATTTTTAGCTAAGTTGCCGAGAGTAGTCATACGAACTAAATTACAAATTTTTTTTACAACAAACACATAGAAATATTCAAAATAATGGTTAACGATTTGTTAATTTGCCAGAATAGGGCTGTTACTGTCACATACGAATTTTCATGCTAATTCAAGAAAAACATTTTTAATTTTCACCATTTTAAGTATAGTTGCCGAACGAAACTATATAAACTATATTACCAAATTTTAGTCTAATACAACTTAAGCCGACCAAAATATAGCATTTTTGTTGATTTGTAGGCGGTAAAAAAGGGTGTGGCAAAATATTTTTCCCTTAAAATATCTAGAACTCTATCTAGTGCCAAAATTTGAGCTTAATTTAGTTTATATCTATCGAACTTTGCTTTGCGAATGAGACCACGCTCATTTTTAGTACAGTTGTACAGTTTTGTACAACAATAAAATAAAAATAAAAATAACCAAGTTTTAGTCCTATACCGCCAAAACTGTCTCAAATATAAATTGTTAATTTGTGAGCGGTGAAAGGGGGTGTTTATATAAAAAATAAAAAAAAATCCGAAGCAAATCGGAAGCTTCGTTCTTGAGTTATGGTATTTCAAACACATTTCACGACTTTGTTTTATATACATATATAGATACTTAAATCTATTGTATAACCAGTTGTAAATCAGAAAAAAAATTTAAAATTCAGAAAGTCCACTTAAATTTAGAAGTTAGATCAATATTAATTCAAAATAGATTAATCGAAACTCAGAAAGTTAAAAAATTCGAGTAAAATATCGAGCCTTAGAAATAATTTTTTTTTTTTTGGATCACGTTATTGTAATAAGGCCTTCAATTAAAATTAAAAAAAATTAACGACTATAAAATAAAATTTACATTAAAACTTGAAGATTTTGATCCCTCTTTATTACTCATAACTAGGGCTAAGAATCTCGTGCACTAAACAAATCGAAAATATATGCATGCAATATGCACTTAAAACTCTATAATATGCGCTAAAAACATTTAAAATATGCAAATAATAATATTTTTATAATATTTTTATTATTGGTACAAAAATTAAAATTCATGCAATTTAATATAAAAAAGAAAAAGATAAAAAAATTATTTAAAAACACATATAAAATTCCTTTATAAAATCCCAATAGGAAACCAAGCGCTTCATTAGTGCATTTGAAGCGCTCCCAAAAAGCAGTAGAGCGCTTCGTTTTCGTTTTCCTGGTGCATTCTTTAACATTGTCATGTCATCAGATGTAAACGCTTCGCTGTCACTATGGTAATTAAGAAAACGTAGCTAGAGCAGAGCGCTCCAAAATATGAAAAATATGCTGAAAACTACATGCATTTATTGTAATATACACAAAAATATGCACACTAAATATTCTAAAACAGACATTTTGTGTAAAATATGCACATTGTCTAGTCGACTTTTTTGCTCAGTACAATCCCAAGAATCAGAAACGCGAAGCGTCCATTAACACTTTTTTCCTTCCATACTAATCGCCCCACTCTAATGCACAACCATGCATTTATTGCAAAAATATGCACTAACGATTGAATGCCATATGAAAATGAAAAGGAACTTCATGATTCGTAAGATAACTTAACCATTTCCATTTTAAGATACCCAGTAAAAACATGCATTTGCATGAGACTCCTAGCCTTACCCATAAACTTATGATTTAATATATTGTAATGTAATTTATAATAATGATAATGGTAAAGGTTAAGGAAGTGGTAATAGTAATGGTAATGGTAATGATAATGGTAATGGTGACGGTGACGGTGACTGTGACTGTGACTGTGACTGTGACTGTGACTGTGACTGTGACTGTGACTGTGACTATGACTGTGACTGTGACTGTGACTATGACTGTGACTGTGACTGTGACTGTGATGGTAACGGTAACGGTAATGTTAATGGTAATGGTATTGGTAATGGTAATGGTAATGGTAATGGTAATGGTAATGGTAATGGTAATGGTAATGGTAATGGTAATGGTAATGGTAATGGTAATGGTAATGGTAATGGTAATGGTAATGGTAATGGTAATGGTAATGGTAATGGTAATGGTAATGGTAATGGTAATGGTAATGGTAATGGTAATGGTAATGGTAATGGTAATGGTAATGGTAATGGTAATGGTTATGGTAATGGTAATGGTAATGGTGATGGCAATGGTAATGTAATGGCAATGGTGATGGCAATGGTGATGGCAATGGTGATGGCAATAGTAATGGTAATATAATAGCAATGGTAATGATAATGGTAATAGTAATGGTAATGGTAATGGTAATGGTAATATTAATGGTAATGGTAATGGTAATAGTAATGGTAATGGTAATGATAATGGTAATGGTGACGGTGACTGTGACTGTGACTGTGACTGTGACTGACTGTGACTGTGACTGTGACTGTGACTGTGACTGTGACTATGACTGTGACTGTGACTGTGACTGTGATGGTAACGGTAACGGTAATGGTAATGGTAATGGTAATGGTAATGTAATGGCATTGGTAATGGCAATGGCAATGGTAATGGCAATGGTAATGGCAATGGTTATGGTTATGGTTATGGTAATAGTAATAGTAGTAGTAATAGTAATAGTAATAGTAATAGTAATAGTAATAGTAATAGTAATAGTAATAGTAATAGTAATAGTAATAGTAATAGTAATAGTAATAGTAATAGTAATAGTAATAGTAATAGTAATAGTAATAGTAATAGTAATAGTAATAGTAATAGTAATAGTAATAGTAATAGTAATAGTAATAGTAATAGTAATAGTAATAGTAATAGTAATAGTAATAGTAATAGTAATAGTAATAGTAATAGTAATAGTAATAGTAATAGTAATAGTAATAGTAATAGTAATAGTAATAGTAATAGTAATAGTAATAGTAATAGTAATAGTAATAGTAATAGTAATAGTAATAGTAATAGTAATAGTAATAGTAATAGTAATAGTAATAGTAATAGTAATAGTAATAGTAATAGTAATAGTAATAGTAATAGTAATAGTAATAGTAATAGTAATAGTAATAGTAATAGTAATAGTAATAGTAATAGTAATAGTAATAGTAATAGTAATAGTAATAGTAATAGTAATAGTAATAGTAATAGTAATAGTAATAGTAATAGTAATAGTAATAGTAATAGTAATAGTAATAGTAATAGTAAAAGTAATAGTAATAGTAATAGTAATAGTAATAGTAATAGTAATAGTAATAGTAATAGTAATAGTAATAGTAATAGTAATAGTAATAGTAATAGTAATAGTAATAGTAATAGTAATAGTAATAGTAATAGTAATAGTAATAGTAATAGTAATAGTAATAGTAATAGTAATAGTAATAGTAATAGTAATAGTAATAGTAATAGTAATAGTAATAGTAATAGTAATAGTAATAGTAATAGTAATAGTAATAGTAATAGTAATAGTAATAGTAATAGTAATAGTAATAGTAATAGTAATAGTAATAGTAATAGTAATAGTAATAGTAATAGTAATAGTAATAGTAATAGTAATAGTAATAGTAATAGTAATAGTAATAGTAATAGTAATAGTAATAGTAATAGTAATAGTAATAGTAATAGTAATAGTAATAGTAATAGTAATAGTAATAGTAATAGTAATAGTAATAGTAATAGTAATAGTAATAGTAATAGTAATAGTAATAGTAATAGTAATAGTAATAGTAATAGTAATAGTAATAGTAATAGTAATAGTAATAGTAATAGTAATAGTAATAGTAATAGTAATAGTAATAGTAATAGTAATAGTAATAGTAATAGTAATAGTAATAGTAATAGTAATAGTAATAGTAATAGTAATAGTAATAGTAATAGTAATAGTAATAGTAATAGTAATAGTAATAGTAATAGTAATAGTAATAGTAATAGTAATAGTAATAGTAATAGTAATAGTAATAGTAATAGTAATAGTAATAGTAATAGTAATAGTAATAGTAATAGTAATAGTAATAGTAATAGTAATAGTAATAGTAATAGTAATAGTAATAGTAATAGTAATAGTAATAGTAATAGTAATAGTAATAGTAATAGTAATAGTAATAGTAATAGTAATAGTAATAGTAATAGTAATAGTAATAGTAATAGTAATAGTAATAGTAATAGTAATAGTAATAGTAATAGTAATAGTAATAGTAATAGTAATAGTAATAGTAATAGTAATAGTAATAGTAATAGTAATAGTAATAGTAATAGTAATAGTAATAGTAATAGTAATAGTAATAGTAATAGTAATAGTAATAGTAATAGTAATAGTAATAGTAATAGTAATAGTAATAGTAATAGTAATAGTAATAGTAATAGTAATAGTAATAGTAATAGTAATAGTAATAGTAATAGTAATAGTAATAGTAATAGTAATAGTAATAGTAATAGTAAAAGTAATAGTAATAGTAATAGTAATAGTAATAGTAATAGTAATAGTAATATTAATAGTAATATTAATAGTAATAGTAATAGTAATAGTAATAGTAATAGTAATAGTAATAGTAATAGTAATAGTAATAGTAATAGTAATAGTAATAGTAATAGTAATAGTAATAGTAATAGTAATAGTAATAGTAATAGTAATAGTAATAGTAATAGTAATAGTAATAGTAATAGTAATAGTAATAGTAATAGTAATAGTAATAGTAATAGTAATAGTAATAGTAATAGTAATAGTAATAGTAATAGTAATAGTAATAGTAATAGTAATAGTAATAGTAATAGTAATAGTAATAGTAATAGTAATAGTAATAGTAATAGTAATAGTAATAGTAATAGTAATAGTAATAGTAATAGTAATAGTAATAGTAATGGTCAGGGTAATGGTAATGGTAATGGTAATGTTAATGATAATGGTTATGATAACGGTAACGGTACGGGAACGGTAATGTTAATGGCAATGGTAAAGTCAATGGTTATGGTAATGTAATGGCAATGGTAATGGCAATGGATGTGGTAATGGTAACGGTAATGGTAATAGTAATGGTAATGTTAATGGTAATTATCATGGTAATAGAAATGGTAATGGTAATGGCAATGGTGATGACAATGGTAATGGTAATGTAATGTCAATGGTAATGGTAATGGTAATGGTAATGGTAGTGGTAATGGTAATGGTAATGGTAATGGTAATGGTAATGGTAATGGTAGTGGTAATGGTAATGGTAATGGTAATGGTAATGGCAATCGTAATAGTAATAGAAATAGTAATGGAAATGGTAATGGTAGATTTAAATTTTTATAATAATTGGCTTTTTCTTATTTTCAACTGATCTTTTCTGATCACTGAAAGTGATTTTTGTTGATTAAAGAATATTTTATAAAAAATTTAAATCAATCCCAATTACAATACATATTCTACAGCGCTTAAAACCTGGTGCGCCAGAGTAACTTTAACTTACCAGAGTAACATTCTCGAAACATACTTGTTCAAAACGGCCCAAACTACTGGAAACAAACTAATAGACCGATTTTAATTAAATTTTTTTTATGTATAATAAACTTTTTTAGAAAATATCTCTTAAAACATGCCATAATTTTAACCGTTTTTGCCAAAATCTCCCTTAATTGATCTCTTCTGAATTTCAATTGATCTTTTCTGAATTTCACTTGATTTTTCCTACATTTTTAATTTCAAATCGAATTTCGGAATCGCAATTGTTCTGTACTGAATATCAATTATCCCTTCTGAATTTCAATTGATCTATTCTGAATTGCAATTAATCTATTATGAATTTGAGTTTACCTTTTCTGAATTTCAGTTGATCTGCTTTGAGTTACCATAGATCTTTTCGGAACTTCAATAAATGCTGTAAGTCTCTAAAAAAGTAACACAAGTAATTTCAACTTTACTGAAATGGTTTTAGCATAAAAGAATATTGGATACATTTTAGAATCATCCTATAATCATCTATCTAATGACATGAAATTTCACAGAATTACACTGTTTTATTTGAAAATTTTACAGACTAGAAGTAGAGTAACCCAAAAAAAAGGCAAAATCAATAACCTCGAATGTTTATGTTTGTTATGTTGTATGTTTTGGGAGCATATGTATTCATCATTTATCATGAAAAAAAAGAAACAACAAATATCGTCATAAGAAGTGTGTATAAAAAAAATCATTATACCAAAAATATTATAGAATAGTGAATAAAAACCAAAGATATAAAGCTCTTAAGCGTAACCAAATATAACAGATAACAAATATGACTACAAAATATTGTGCAAAATTAGTGGTAAAAAAAAAAAAATAAAATTCCACGATATGTGAAATGAACAATTTACAACAATGTGTGGGTAAAAAAGCGTTGAGTGAGGTGAATTTAAGTGGGACAGACCAAAAGAAAACATAAATAGAGAAAATAATTAAAAAAATTTGTAGAAAGCTCGGCTACAAAAAGGCTTAGAAAGTGTTTGCGAAACCAAAAAGACTATAATATAATGACTACAGATACGACTAAAGTTGGCAATAAATGCCATTTTGACCATTAAATGTTGGCTAATTTTGTGGAACAGAATTTGTTTTTAACAAAGTGATTAAACACTAACAATCACTTTCTATGCTATACTCTCTGACTCGCCTCTTGTCATCTTCTGCTTGTTTTGATATTCAATTTTTTTCAACAACTTCGCGTATTTGCATAAGTTATAGAAAAACTTTTACTCTTCAACATTTTTTAAATGCTGAAGAAAGCCCCATAGAGCTTTTGATTTTTCACATAATAAAAAGCAATCAATATTCATGACCTATGAAAGTAAAGGTTTTGACAGTGAAAGAAGAGAAATAAAAAAAAATAAAAACATTTTATGGCACACGAAAGTGTTAACAGGTAGTTTTCAATGTGCTGCACTTTCAATTTTATTGAATACAATGCGAAAACTTAATAATAACTAATCAATCATATGTTGAAAGATAATAATCGAACTGTCCGTCAAAGTATTTTCTTTAATATTTTTAGGTTTTTACCAGCGGTAGTTAAGTTTGCACGTTTGTTGTTACTTGATGATACTTATGTTGTTAACTAAATTCCTTCACTTTTAAGTTAAATTGACTTTGGCCCCCTGATTGATAGGCGTGCTATCAATGTTATCGGAACTTTTATGACTTTCTATGTTGTTATTTGAGATTTTATTGCAGCAGATGTTAAAAAACTATTTTGTATTCAAATTCAATAGATATTTATTGTTGTTGTGTTATGTTTAAAGAGAAGTGAAAGACAGCATGACAACAAATTTCGACTAAATTAATCATATGTTAAGATTATTATGGTCAAACTAGATTAAGCAAGTTATTGAAAGTAAGTTTTGATCTTATATAACTAACTTAGTGTTATAATAGAATTGCAATGCATGGTCAGGTCTTCATTAAAAATAAGATTTGGTAAAGTTTTGTAATATTAACGGTTGCCTTGGACATTCAAATCAAAAGTTTTGTATTGAATTTCGAAGTTGTATTGAATAGTTAGATTTGTAATGTTATCAGAAAAATAAGCTATTTTCATATATTTAATAACCTATAACCTATATATTTAATAATTCATCATTGATATTAGAAATCGTTTATGCAAAAATATCTTGTTGCCCAAATTTTTATTTTTCTCCGTTCCATTAATATCCTTATTATATCCATAGTTACTTTACCATATTTGGTAAAACACAACTATTGACTCAATCATATATATATTTGGATTGCATAAATAATCATATAGAATTAAAAACTTCGCTCTACGCTTATCTCCTAAAAAGTGGGCGTAACTATAGTGAGGTCACGTTCATTTTTAGTACAGTACTAGCTGAACCCGGTGTGCTTCGCTACTCCCCTCGTTATAAAATAAAATTAAAAGTATTTATATATTTTTCACGCCATCGAATTTTCGAAATAAGTCCACCCCAGCGCCACCTACCGTGTCCATTTATACACAAATTATTTTCTTATGATCAAACAAACATACATTCTGAATTTCAGTTAAATTGGTCCATAAATTCAAATTTTCGATATAAGTCCACCCCAGCTCCACCTATCGGGTCCTAGCCTATGTTACTAGCCTATGTTACCCACCGTACCAAGATGAACATTACCTGAAAATTTCATCAAAATCGGCCCAGCCGTTTTGGAGTCCATACGTTACATACATACACACATCCTATTTTATATATATAGATAGAAGATAGATAACCAAACCGTTTGAAATATAGCATTTTTATTGGTTTGTGGACAGTGAAAGAGGGTGTGTCAACATTTCCTAAGTCATCTTGCACTTGAAACAAATCGACTGCCAAAATTTCAGCTAAATAGGCCCAGTAGTTTTGGAGACTAAAGCCATCACACAGATTTACAGACAGATATACAAAGCTAAAGCTATAGTGTTTATCTGAAATATCGGGTTGTGTCAATAGCCAGTTTTCAGATAAACACATTAGTTTTCAAGCGGAAATAAAAAAACTCTCCAGATTCATTGGTGATTTCCGGCCAATTCGTTGAACTCCAAAGAAGAAAAGTGAAAAGGAAGAGGAAGCTAGCACAAACAAAATCCCTGCTAGAGTTTCAGGCTTGACTTCAAAGTAAAAATCCATTTGCTTTAACGTCATATATTTCAGACGAATTTATTCGAACAAGTGTCAAATCATGTAAGACTCAAACAGTGGGTTGTTCACAGGTGAATCACTTAGGACTACTGATGATAGAAGTTTAGCTACTTCCGAGTCTAGTCTGCTGCCTGATTTACTATACAGAAATGTTGTTGTTGATGTTGTTGCCTTCTTCAAAATTTACTTCATCTAAATAGCTCATAATTAAAATCATGTAAAAATTCAAAGAATAGATCAAAATAAATTATCAAAAATTATATTTTTTAATAGTCTATGAAATAATTTTCAATTTAGATGAATCATTTGACAGGATATAATTGGATGAAAAAAGACGTTCTGCACCTTACCGCAGTTTACCAACAATTTGTTATTTTTTCGAGCATTCGGACGTTACTAAAAAAAAAGTTCTTGTGAGACTAACACTAGAACTTAGAATATTTCTGCGAAATGGTCGATAGCACCTTGAAAGTCTAAAGGAACAAAAAAATTGCGAATTAAATAAGTTTTAAAAAAAGGCCAACATATCTCAAATATCGTATTATTAAAGTCGCAGTTAACAATTTTATTTGTTCAGAATTTTATTTGTTTTATTTGTTATTTGTTCGGACGTCACACATTTTTCCATTGTCCTTTAATTGGGTAATTAAGTAATTAGGTAGTTAAGTAATTATGAAAATTAGCAATTAAAAAACAAATTTAAAATTGTCCTTTCCTTACCTCAAGCATCTTTGCATTGTCTTTAGCCGATGTGTTCCATTTTTACTAAAACAAAAAGCTTACGAAACATTTGCTAAACATTTACGAAAAAGAAAAACTACATTTGTGAAACAGTGCTGGCGATTTGATCATCATGGCAAATTAGTTTATGTATAAATGACTTAAATTAATAAAATTTAAATTTTTTTTTAGATAATATCATAAAATAATACTTTTTTAATAAGTTATTATGTTTTGGTCACGATTGACTTTTCTGTGGATTTTCCCATACACAATTCAACTTTTTAGTTTGTCTCCTTAATTGATCAAAAAATATTGTTTGGTAAAAAACCATCCAAGATTTCCGGGTTATCTTAAAATTTTAATTCTAATTTGAAATATTCAAGGTTTTTAAACATTGTTCGGATACAAATATAGTAAAAGTTATTGCTTATCCGAATATCTATATCAAGATTTGAAAACCAAATTTACAAATTTGCAAACGGTTCAGTCAACACTTACCTGAAGCAGATAAATTTCTGCCAAGACTATACAAATCTTCGAATGGGTCTATTTTTAATTGGCACAACTTGTACTGAATTCCTTGATTTCTTTCTCATATCGTAAATTTTAATTCAAACACAATAAATTGTACCTTGTCTAATTGAAGCTTTTTCCGAATTGATGGAAATTGAAAAAACACGAATCTATAAGATTCTTAGACTATACAAACCTTCGAATGGGCCTATTTTTAATTGGCTCAACTTGTACTGAATTCTTTGATATCTTTCTCATATCGTGAATCTTCATTCAAGCACAATAAAATGTATCTTTTCTAATAGGAGAAGAATTGATGGTAATTGAAAAACACGAATCTAACATGTTAACACTAATTCGCATAGTTAATAAATAAAATATACAACTCGCTTCAATCAAAGAATAAACTTAAATTAAATACGCTTCGTTGCGTAAAATATAGAAATCATCTAATTTGAGAAAAAATCCGCAGAGAAAGTAAGCTGCTTGCTGCCAAACGAGCATGCAGACTTCCAATTTAGTTTTGGCAAAAGCTGTCCATTTTGGCCAGCAACACACAGCTAGCTCTATGAATGAAACATGCGTAAATTTATTGTCGACAAATTAGCTCAATGCACGCAAGTGCGGTTTAATCAAAATTGTAGTTGGAATTGCGTTGGGTTTTCTACTTTGGCGTCGGGAAAAACTAGCTGCACAAACTGACCATTTTATTAAGATGTAGCTGAAAATGCCAAAAGCAGGAAATTTTCGTAACCGATGCAATTTTTCCAGGAAATTAAGCACAATTTTGCAGTTTGCTAGATAGGCTATTTACTATTCAGAATTAAATTGTAGATTGTTAGATATAAAAATTAAAAGCCTTGCAATATCTGTGACTGAGAATTTTTCTGTAAATGGGGAAGTGGTCAAAATATACTCACTCTACCGCTTCATCAAATTGAAATCAAATGAACAACTCATCAGCTGGAAAATTACATCAACGGAAATGAAAAGATAAAAGAACTTTAAATGATGGTTTTGTGCTGTCTGCGTAGCATGAAATCCGACAGATATTTATATTTTTCACTTAACCACTTGAAAATTTGTTTCAATTAAGTAAAATGTTGCCCGGCAGTTAAAAGCAATGCTATTAACAACATGAAATTTATTCTTTCTGCTCTCTAATTGTTCTATACACTAATGAAGCGGATATAAAGCATTCTATTTGAAGCTTTCTTTTTTAAAGCTGTTCTTATTGCAGTTAAGCGAATGTAGAATTTCTTAAAATGCCTGAAGATCTATTGCTTTTTTTCCAGCATTTATTTTTGTTTGCGGCAATTATCAATTATAAGATAACTTTGATAAAAATAAAATTTTCATTATTGCACAAATTAACCATCATTTAACTAGCTATAAATAACTACGAACAAATTGCACCTTAATAAAACTTTTGCAAAGAAAATTTCTAATAGCACCTGAATAACCATGGTATATTTCTGAAAGTAGTTGCCGCACAGACCACTTTTTTCATCAAGTTTTAGGTTTAGTTATCTCTAACAAAGCTATGTTAATAGTATTAATGTATGGCACAGAGATATTATTATTTATCACAATCCTCTTCATTTTATTCGCAAATGATACAAAACGAAAATGGTTTTAATAATTTTTAATTTTTAATTTTTTCAGGTCCCCGCAACGAAATATTTCTCCGCTGCATTTGACAAAAACGCATCACGAACTGCTTGCCGAAGTCATTATGCAACAGCCGAGTAATTATTACACCCAAACCGAAAGTGAGCTGTTACAATTGGAGGCAACGGGTGCTCATTTACCCGGCGGTTATCAGCTGTTACTTGAAGCCCAGCTACAGCAACAACAACACCAACAGCAACACAACGATCGTTCTACGCCTACATCTTCTGCTGCCACACCAACACCGACACCGTCAACGAGTCATGGCGACTTAATTCCCAGCAGTACGGCTGCAAGTGGCAGCACTGCCAACCATTTTGTACCAGCTCTTCAGCGACGTTGTCAACCGCCACCCAATCTGCCCCTTAACACGATTGCATCACCATTACGCGCCAACTTTAAGACGGCCGCCTATCATCATCATCACCAACAGCTGGACTTTCAGCGTAACTCACAATCGGATGATGATAGCGGGTGCGCTTTGGAGGAGTACACGTGGGTGCCACCGGGTCTAAGGCCCGATCAGGTAAGAATTTAATGCATTCTTTTTTACCTGACAACAGTAAATATCAGTTATAAAATTTCGCCCAGCTTAAATGTTTCGGATTTATTGGATCTCAAACGGGCCCTTTGAATTTCGACCAGTTTTTACTTTTTTTCATATAAATTTTTAGGAAATTTTTTTATGGCTTTGTTGGGATGCACTTTATCAATAAGAATGTATTTGCATAAAAAAAGGTTTTCGACAATCCATCCTGTAAAGATATAGAATTTTTTACCTCAATTAATTTTCTAATAGATTTTTTAATTTATATTTTTGATTTATATAAAATCATAATAGATAAAACGAATAATAATAATAGGTATAGCCAAACTTTTAATGCTATACGTAATTATATTAAAAACAAAATATTAGGTGTTGCTGAAAATTATAAAACACTCTAAAAAAAATTCACGAGTATTAACTACAATAATTGCTGGCAACTGATTGCCTACGTTTATTGTCGTTAATTCCCATAGAGCAAAATTTAAATATTTATCGTTACAAATGCGTGAATCCTCTCACCTACAATTATTTCTTTCGCTCTCTTGTAAAAACTCTCTTCTAAAATTATTTCAATCTTGTCTGCGCTTATAAAAAAAAGCTAGAAATGCGTGAAGTCTCTCAAGTAAGTTTTGAACATGGCAACAACAACAACTCTGTATAGAGTCAATAACTCAGCAGAAAGAGCTACTCTTTTCTACTTCAGTAGGCTTGAGTAATTAAGCTGTGACCAATCTACTGTTTAAGTTGTATATAATTTGACACTTGTTCGAATAAACTCTTTGAAATCATATGACGTTAAAGCAGAGGTGTTTATTTAAGGACAAGCGTAAAATACCGCTGATGGAGCGTTTTTAGGACTATCTGAGCGAGAACACGCTGAAATAGTGTGAAAAGTAGAGAAAATATACATATTTAAGATTCTCTGAGCAAAAACACGCTGAAATAGCGTGAAAAGTAGAAAATATACATATTTTAGAATTCTTTGAGCGAAAACACGCTGGAATAGCGTGAATAGTAGAGTAAATATACATATTTTGGAAAAAGATGCTGATTTTCAGACAGAATTGAAAAAACTCGCTGCATAGCGTGGTTTTTTTGCAAAATCGCCAATAAATGTCGTGAAATTTCACAACATATATTGTAGAGATTTTCAATCAGTTTTTAGAGTGTAGGATTTACAATTTTTAGTTTGGCTTGTTCCAAAACAGTTGCCGATTTTATTGTGCATGTTAAGAATTAAGATAATCTGAGTTTCTTTTAATCAAGAAAGTTGTTGCAACTAGAACAAGCCGAACACATCTTCAACTACATCAGAGTTACAAAATCTAGAAATTTTCTTAATATTTCAGCAGTGGTAGGCTTTTTTTATTCCATTTTCGACCAGTTTTCGATATTCTTTATTTAAAAAGGTATAAAAATCTACCGTTCAAACATTTTTACTGGCAAAATATTGGCTTGAATTAAATATTTTTCAAACAATTTCGACCTTTTAACCATTTTCAACATTCTTTGACCATTTTAAAAATTTTTCGACCATCCAGTAGACATTTGAGTATTAAAGCATCATTTAAAACACACTATTTTCAACAATCAAAATTGCTATTCTGAAAGCATAAGACCAATATTATGCTTCAATATCCAACTCGAATTTTTAATGCTACTCGCCTTTTAGAAGATTTTTATTCGAAATTAAAGATATCTGTAACTAACGATAAACTTTATCTACTGATACGTTGAAACTAATTTTTGATTTTCTACCAGTTTTTTATATTGTTAATCTATTTAACGGCCGATTTCTTCACCGAGTATTAGCGCTAATCTGTTTATTAGACCAGTTCATAGTATAGAAACTTAATACATAAATAAAGTTTTCGACCAGTTTTCAAAAATAGCTTCATAACTAAGTATAAACAAAAACTATTTATAACCCTTAGGGCCAGTTTTTCAGTACGAGTTTAAACATGAGTCAAATTAAACCTAGCTTAACTTACCAAAAGTGGACGTTTAAACTCGGTTTAACTAGATATTTTAGCAATCGTTGAAGTTGCATCTTTTTTGCCTAAACCGAACCTAAGCTTGGTTTAATTTGAAAATACTTTAACCTCGTATTGAAAAACTGACCCTAAGTAGTATAAAATTTTGTATCAATTAGAAACAGGCCCGAAGCCAGAATTTTTCATGAAGGGTTTTGACTAAAAAATTTCTTGACACCTACTTATTATTTAAAATTATTTTAATTTCATACAGCAATTTCATTTTAAACGTACCGAAAAAAGAAAAAAAATTATACTCATACAGGAACTGAGAAAATTGTTAACCAAATCTTAAAACGCGTTGTATGAAAAATCATGTTTTTTAAACTGGAAATTTCGCTACCAAAGAATTCACCTTTCAAAGACTGCAGTGATCTCAAAAAATGTACCTTTTTATGTTAGTATTATTATGTCAGAAAATATGAATTTTATGAATTATACAATAGATAGAAAAAAATAAAATAAATGAACTCTTTATAAAAAATTAAAGTAAACTGTTTTTTTTTAATTCCTACAATTTTTTTTTAAAAAAATATCCTAACTTTCATACCTTGCACACGATTTTTTTTTTTTTAAATAAATTATTTTTTCAAATCCCGGTACTAATTCCGGGATCCCCGAATTCTTAATTAGTAATTTCGAAATTGCTTTTGAGTTCCGAAATTGGAATCCCTAGACACTACATAATTTATATTATACTATAATACAGTGAACAACGGTATGAGGCGAGAATATGAGGTGTACTTTGCAACTGGCGCGCCAATATCAGGTACCGCGCGAGCTTATATAACTTTTTTGGCAATAGTAATAATCATATCTCCATCGATAAAAAAAACGTTTTCTATGTAAAATTTGTCGTAGAATACGATGGTTATGTTAAAAACACGCTAAGTGGTAGGTAAGATTGCTTAAAATTTATTTTAACATTTAAATTGCGTATAAGAATATGAAATTTTTTTCTTAAAATTTACTTTGTTATCTTTAAAATGCAACAAACAAGTTGTCTCAAGCTTAAACAGAACCGAAGTTATGAATTTTTGAAATTCATAAATTTCAAAACTAACTCAGGAATTCTTAAATTCCTTGAATTAGTCTCCAAGGCAAAAATCACGAAAATCTCAAACTTTTAACGCCCTCTATTATCAAAAATAAAAAAAAAATCCTCAAACACTTGTCTCTTTTTTTCGATACAGAACCCGTAAAAAAAATTTCATGCAAATCAAAAATGTAGCGGTCAAAATGGTGTTCGGTTTGTAAAAGAATGACCCATATGCTCGCCATTTTTGTAATTTGTAACTATTTTTTTTTTATATAAAAGTTTTAAGCTCCAATAAATATAGTATAAAAGTATAGTATAGTATAAGCTCCAATAAATAAATGCATGAAAGTGCTGTGCGATGGAAACCGTTTGGGTACCTTTTTTTTCAACGTGTCGTTTGATGGCGTATTGACACTTCAAATTTCACTTTTAAAAGCAATAGTTTCCTATACTTAAGGAATCCATAAATAACTGCCAAAAATCGCAAGGTGTTCATTTACCCCTTTTTATGCAAAAAAAAAAAAATTAAGAACATCACCGTGTTTTTGGAACTCTAGATGAGAACCTAACTGAAAGACGAATACTGCATAACTTATTTACTAAATTGAAGACAATTCATTGAAGATATTTTGGTTCTTCTTTATTATGATTTAACAGCTCTTATCAATCGAAAAAAAATATAATCGTTGATATTTTGAAAAACACAATCTGTTAAAACAGTAAAGGTGATTTCTAATTGTATTTTTAAAAAAGTTACCTGGTCGAGAGGTATTATTTTGTATAATTTAATCGACATTCCGATAAAAACTACACTCTAAAAAGTTTTTGTTGAATTTTACTACAATACTTGTAGGCAACAGTTTTGCAGCTGTTGCTACAGTAAATTTACACACCTTTATTTAATTAAACATATTGTTTACTGTTGACTTGTAGTGAAATTCAACAAAAAGTGTTTAAATTTGAGTTAAATATGTAGCAATATTACTGAAAAAATATTGATATTTCAGCAAAATTAAACATCAATTGCTATTATTTATGTAGAACCATAACAAAATTACTACTCTCATGTTACTAAAATTCAACAACTTGCATTTATTTTTACTACGATTGATGTAATCAATTAAATTTATATTGATACTATAGTAAATGCAACATTGTTAGTTTTGACATTCTTGGTTTAAAATTAATATTTCTTAAAACTTCACACTTGACGGTACGTGCAGAAATAAATTTAATTCATCTTTTTTGCTTTTTTCTTCATTAAATTAGCACTATAAATAGCAAAATGAGGAATAAATACTTGCATAAAGAAATTCTTGCCAATGCGATCCAAAAGAGAAAAACAAATGATACACAGATATTTTTTCTAGATATTTATTGAATTATTAACATATTGCTTGCATATACCTATTGTGTTGTACAACACAAGGTACTACAACATAATAAAACTTTTAATAAAAATCGAGTTATTACTACACTTTTTCAATTAAAAACCATATAACTCTTACATTATGATATCCGTACACGTTGACAAACAGAGTTGACTGAACATCTGTTGAAAATATTGTATGTGTTGAATATTCAACATCTGTTTCATTAGTTCAATTTATGTAGGAATATAAGGCCTTGCAGTTGATATTGCAACAAAATTGAACATTTATTGCTTAATTTTGCTAAGAATAGTGTTTAATGGTAAATATTTAAAGATCAATATAAGATTTATAGTAAAATTACACACCAGTTGGAATTTATACAAAAAATTACTATAGTAATTATAGTAAATTTACATTTATTTTTTAGAGTGTACATTCTGAGAAACTTCCTAACGTTTCAGCCTTAAAATTAAAATATTTAGTATAAAATATATTAAATAATATACATGAAAATTAAATTAAATATCAAAATAATCGAGAAACGTTTTCATTGTTCAGCAAGTTTTTATTCAATACTAGCTGAAATACCCGGTGTTACTCGGGGGAAAAAAGTAAATTTTATATGTTCAGGTTTTATTCGTTCAGAAGATAACGATTTTTAGTCAGGTAAAATAAACTTTTGCCGTAAAGCGTATGGAAATATACAAAATGGTTTTTTGTCATTCTAAGGAAACGGCGTACTAAAAATTTGTGCAATCTTGAAGATATGTAAATTTTTTTGGTGTCAAAATTACAGAATTTTTTTAAAATTAATTAAACGAAGCATTTCGCCAAAAAAAGTATGCTAGTTGGTTGATTTCCCTTACTTGTAAAAGGGTGGAAGAGGCGTGGTCAAAACTAATTACAAGAATTACAAGAACTAATTACTAAAACAAATCTTAGATTCAAGTAAAATGTGAGCCAAATTTGAGTTAAATCCGTCCAGCCGTTAAGATTTGTATTCTGGTCAAACAAACAGAAAATTATTTTTATTAATGTAGATAATTAACTTTCATATAATATTTTTCCGTGCATTTTTCCGATATTTTAAAAGCTATTTTGCTATTTGGGGCAAAGAAAAATCCAATAAATAAGAGATTATTTAAATCGATCCAGCCGATCATTATATGTTATATGTAAATGGTATAACTCACCCGAATTTTTTTTATTAATTTAGATTATTGTGATAAAATTAATACAAAATATTTACTAAGTAATAGTTTATTAAGTACAAAAATGAAGTATTTCAATAGCGTATCAGCAAGACATTTACTTTATTGAAGCTATGTATTTCACTGCATGAAGTGCACTCGGGTTGATTGTCTTCAGTGAAGCACCTTGTGATATACGTCATTTTTCAGGTGCATGAACACATAAAGCGGATGGTTTGCCGACACGTGAACATGCCACGTACAATATTGACCATGAGAAAAACATGCTTTTTCTAAATTCAGACTACAAACACTAAGGGATTGTCCTTGTGATTTGTTAATCGTCATGGCGAATGCAAGACGAATCGGGAATTGAATTCGTTTAAACTCAAAGTGCATTTCAGTTGGGATCATCGGAGTCCTCGGAATGCGAACTTCCTCACCTTTAAATTTTCCTTTGAGTATTATTGCGTGAATGACATTGATCATCATTTTTCTTATCACCAAACGCGTTTCATTGCATAGTTTTATTTGGCTTAGATTTCGAAGCATGATGATTACCGAGCCAACTTTCAGTTGTAAATTGTTTTTACTTTTAATGAAAATTTTAGTTCTCTTCAAAGTATTCCCAACGTTTATTTTATCAATGCGAATATCTTGCAAAATCTTTTAAAAAATATAAACTCAAAAAAATCTGCCGGCCCTGATTTAATTTCAAATTTTATTATTAAAAAATTAACACGTTCGTCTTTTAAATTCTTATCAAAAATTTTAAACAATTGCATCAATAATGGTTGTTTTCCTTTAGCATGGAAATTTGCTAAAATTATTCCAATTAAAAAAAAATCAAATTCTTTTACCATGAATAATTTTAGGCATATATCATTGCTATCAAATCTAGGGAAACTTTTGGAAAGAGTAATAAAATCTAAAATGGATACAAATATAAATTTACGATATATTCTTGAACATCAATTTGGTTTTAAAACAGGCCATTCGACAGTTCATGCACTGCTTAAATTACACGATGACGTAATAAATAATTAAAGCGAGAAATCCTGCACAGTAGCAGTTTCTCTGGACATAGAAAAAGCTTTTGATAAAGAATTTCTTAAAGGAATAATTTATAAATTACCTAATATTGGTTTTGATCCTTTTTTAATAAAATTCTTTTCAAATTTTTTTAACGACAGGGCCTTTTTTGTCCAAATTAATAACTCAAATTCAAACTGTGGTTCCATCATGAGTGGAGTACCTCAAGGTGCAATTTTGGCCCCTCATCTATATAATATCCTAATACACGACTTTCCTCATGAAATAAATGGCACAAAACGCATTCTTTACGCAGATGATTCACTTATTTATGCTCACAATAAATCTCCTGCTGATGCTCTTCGTTTAGTTAAAACTCATCTTAGAGTTATCAATGACTACTATAAATCTTGGGGTATCACTATTAATGCTGCAAAATCGCAAGCCATATGTATGAGAAATTCTTCAGGTAAATGTAATAGGAAGGTTGTTCCAGAGAGCAAAAATCTTAAATTAAGATTCAATGAATCCGATATTCCTTTTCAAAATAAAATAAAATATCTCGGTGTAACTTTTAATAAATTGTTTAAATTCAATGAACATGCAAGACTAGCTATTAAAAAATTTGCAAAAATTACAGCAATGTTTTCAAGACTATTTTACAGCAAGTCACTTAGTCAAAAAACAAAATTACTTTTATATAAAGTCAGTATTCGTACTGCAATTTTATATGCATTTCCCATTTGGTTTTCAATCTCTCCAACAGTTGCCAGAAAATTAGAAATTTCTGAAAGAAAAGTCCTCAGATCTTGTGTGAACAGAAATTTTGAATCAACATCTAAAAGATATAGTAATTACTATATATATATAATAGAGCTCTTGTGGCTCCCCTTTGCACTTATGCATTTGATCTTCAAAAAACATTTATTAATAAACTTGAATTTCATGAAAACTCTTTAATTAGTGAAATATATTTGCGTGAAAGGGAACACAATTGGTCTAATTCATGTTACTTGTCTCCAATTGGCATCATAAATGATACGTTTTCTTATTCTGTTAACCCCACCTCTCTGCCCGAATTTTACAAAATTAAACTGCCAAACACACACAGAGGTTGATATTAATTATATGTTTAAAAAAAAAAATTTTCTTAGACTTTTATAACTACGTATACTAAATTAATTCAGGAGTTATTAATTATTTAGGATATTTATAAGTGTTTTTTTTTTGTAAAATTTAGTAAAATTTTTTTATATAATAGATTTAAGTTATATGTAATTGAGAATAGCTCCTCCATGTCAAACTACCAAGTATGGAGCAAAACTTGAAACTCTTTTTTTCAAACTATATTAAATTTATATTATATCTGTTAATTTTAACATTCAATATAAGCTAGTTGCATTAAAATACATATCTGTCATCGCTTTAGACAATACAATATAGTCTAAAAATTTACATTATTGATAAAATGCATTGTAACAATCCAATATTATAAAGACTCAATAAAATTGAAATTGAAATTGAATTGATTGTCTTCAGTGAAGCACCTTGTGATATACGACATTTTTCAGGTGCATGAACAAATAAAGCGAATGGTTAGCCGACACGTGAACAAGCCACGTACAATTGACCATGAGAAAAGCATGCTTTTTATAAATTCAGACCACAAACACTAAGGGATTGGCCTTGTGATTTGTTAATCGTCATGGCGAATGCAAGACGAATCGGGAATTGAATTCGTTTAAACTCAAAGGGCATATCAGTTGGGATCATCGGAGTCCTCGGAATGCGAACTTCATCACCTTTGAATTTTCCTTTGAGTATTATCGCGTGAATGACATTGATCATCATTTTTCTTATCACCAAACGCGTTTCATTGCTTATTTTTGATTGGCTTAGATTTCGAAGCATGATGATTACCGAGCCAACTTTCAGTTGTAAATTGTGCGGTGGTAAGCCAGGCACATCCAAGGAGTTTAAAAATTCAGTTGGGTAATTGGTGGCTTCGTCTTCGTTTGTCGCAGTCAATAGATTTCAATGAATGCAGAGTTCCAACGATTTGATTCTGAATTACGAAGCTTATGTCATCCACATTTTTGTTCTTAGCCCCCAAATTTGCGCGCTCACTCAACCATATGTTGTTTTTGTGGTTAACAATGATGTTCGGAAATACTTTGTTGATTAGCTCATCTTTTAAAGAGAAGAAATTGCAAAAATTCTGAGGAAACGAAATCAACCCGCTCGATTCGTCGATAGGAACACGGCCATTACCGATAGTCAGCAATTGCTTGGAGAAATATTCAGCAGGTGGATCAGCAATGCAACTCTCATGTTTGATGTCAGCTCAAGTTTTTTCACATAGCGCCACAGATTTGATGATTGTTTCAGTTACAAAATCTCTTTCAGTTGTTACGGTTTTAAAATTAAAAATGCAGAAATTTGTATTCGCTTAGAAGATTTGATTTTGATTATTAAATGCTAGAAAAAAGTTAGTTTTTGCAGTAAAGTATATTGAATTGAATTTAGCTTGTGTGGGCGAAGCCTAGCCAATGCCCGTGCCAGTTTTCCAGTAGAAATGCCTGACCAATAAGTAACTCCATACTGAATTTCATTGTTATATGATATTTATTTCCAAAGCTACTCAATATCATAAAATTGGGTTGTATGGGCGGAGCCACACCCCCTTGTTCAATGACCGTATCAGTTTTCTAGTAAAAGGATATCACCCAATAGTAATTCCATACTGAATTTCGTTGTTATACGACATTTAGTTCCAAAGCTATATGATATCAAAAATTTAAAGTGTATGGGCGGAGCCGCACCCCCTTTTGCAAAGTCCATCCCAGTTTTCCAGCAGAAGGATATCACTAAGTGGCAAATCAATACTGAATTTCATTATAATACGGCATTTAGTTCCAAAGCTATTCGATATCATAAATTTTAATTGTGTGGTGCCACACCCCTTTGGCCTATACTTGCTTAATTTTGCCAGTTGAAAGACACGACTAAATAGTACGTTCTAACCGAGTTTCATTAATGTGTGACTTTTAGCTTGAAAGTTATACTGAAAATTTGGGCTGCTGAAAAAGTGCCACGCCCTGCGTCCAACGCCCATAAAATTTTACCAGTAGAACGGCAAGTGAAAATTAAGGTCGAATACCTAATTCCGTTGCTGTGCGACCTATAATTCCAAAGCTATTCGATATAGACAATTTGATTTGTATGGGAGGTGCCACGCCCCTTGAGTTTTCCCGATATTTTAATAGTTATTCTGCTATTCGGGACGAACACAAATCCAACAAATAAAAGGTTATTAAAATCGGTCTAGCCGTTCTTGAGTTATAAATGGTGTAACAAACCCGAATTTGTTTTATTTTTATTCAATATTTAGTTTAAAAATCTAATTTTTGGTGCTAAAAACACATTAAATAATTTGTTTTCGACACACTAAAAAGATTTATTAAAAAAAAACACATTTTGTAAATATATATTAAGTTTCTTATAAAAATATATAATTTGCTTTTGATAGTCTTGTAAGTTCCGAACCTATGTGGGGGTTTGAATTCCCCTTGGTTACGCGCCTGATTTGAAGTGCTCAACTTATTGCGCCTTGTAAGCTAATTATACCTTGTAATGAGTCAAGCCATGTTGGGTGTGCAGCACTTCAGGCGGTTGACACGGTGGCATTCCAGGCTGCTCGACGGCTTTTGGGGAGCTTTTGCCATCATGTGCACACCACTGGCTCAAAACATACAAATTTTTGTGTCAAAAATTATAACATAGGAGAGGAAAATTAAGAAAATATTAACCACGATTGAAAAGACAGATTAAAAGAAGTAAGAAGATATAAGAAAAAACCCCGAAATTAATCCTCGAAAAGGCGCGCCTCGTAGAGTAGCATGGATTGTCGCGCGAGTTACGTCATCCACTCCAACAACAACAACTATCAGCCCACCCAAGCCACCAAGAATTATGCATAGTAGGCAATAAGATATAGGTTATTTGTATTTGTATTTTATTTTTATTTTTGCTTATGTGATTGCAACATTGTAACTTACTTTGTATTCTTTAGAAATTATGTTGCAATCAATAAGTAGGTTTTTATTTTGCTTATTTTATTTTGCTTATTTTATTTTTGTTTATATGATTGCAACATAGTAACTTACTTTGTATTCTTTAGAAAATATGTTGCAATCAATAAATAGGTTACATTGTAGTTGCTTAAATTAATTCTAAGATTGGAAGTTGTAATTAAGACAGAAGAAATATTAAAGTTCAGTTCAGTTCGAACATTCAAAGAAAATAGTTGTGTTTTTTTTAGAACATATAACGTTCGAATACGTAATTGGCGCAGTCTACGGTCCGGGTTCGGTTCATTGTGTGTGATTTTTGAAGTAAAAGAAAAACTTAAACGTGAAAAATATCGCAAGCAAAATATAACTTTGGTGTAACAAAAATTGTGAGGGCATATCACAATATCTCGGAAGAGTACTACACTGCGAGTGAATATCGCAAGTACAAACCGAGATTGCACAAAGCTATAAAAAAAAAAAAAAAAGAAGAAAAAAAAAAAAAAAAAAAAAACAAACAACATTTTTTGCGAAAAACTTAAACAAAATATAACTTTGGTGTAACAAAAATTGTGAGGGCATATCACAATATCTCGGAAAAGTACTACACTGCGAGTGAATATCGCAAGTACAAACTGAGATTGCACAAAGCTATAAAAAAAAAAAAAGAAGAAAGAAAAAAAAAAACAATTAATTCTAACACAACGAACCTGGAGTTTTAACTCCTTAAGAACCCGAAGAACCTATCAACTCCCCGGAAATCAACGAATACATCAAATGGCCATAATTCGAGGAATTCTTTTGAGCTACCTGTAAGTGAAGAACTGAATTTAGAGTATATGTAATAAAAGAAAATATATATAAAATTTGTTAGCATAAGTATACATAAATGTTAAACAATATTAAAAGAAAAGCTGCCGACCACCTTAATAATAAAAATAAAAAAATAACACTCCCAAGTATTCAGGAAGAAGAGGAAAGGATTAGTGACAAACGTAGAACCTCTGGTCGGTTAGCAAATAGAAATAAAGAAATAAATAATACACAAACTGAATCAGAAACACATACACTAACCGAAGAAATGGCAACTGCACAAGAAATATTTGACAGTCTAAGAATTCCAGACGTAATAAAAGACTTACAGACATTTGACGGAAACCCAAAATTCTTACCAGATTTCCTAAGAAATGTAGAAGAAATCTTACTTTTTATTAGAAATACAGACGGATCCCCTTACGGACAGATATTGCTGAGAGCAATAAGAAATAAAATAGTAGGACCAGCAAACGAATCCCTTAACTCCCATTTAACTCCTTTAATTTGGGATGATATAAAAAAGACACTCATGAACTTATATACGGATAAGAGAGATGAAAGTACTTTGATCAGAGAACTACATAATATTAAACAGTATAATCAAACCACCGAGGAGTTTTATTACGCAATCCTTGATATACAGTCTACATTACTAAGTAACATACATATGAAAGAAAATAATCAAGCCATACAAAACTCAAAGAAAAATTTGTTTCAAGAAATGGCATTGAATGTTTTCTTAACCGGATTAAAGGAACCTTTAGGTGCAATTATTAGAGCAATGCGTCCAACAGATATATGTACTGCATTGAATTATTGCCAAAAAGAACAGAATATAACTTCAAATAAGTTTCCCAAATATAACGGTTACCCTTATCCAAAACCTCAGTTAACGCAAAATCCTAATACCTCGAACCAAATACAAAGATTCCAAAGATCCCCAAATTTTAACCAACAGAGATATTTGCGACCAAATCCTCGCTTTACACAGAACGAACCCACTTTATCACAAAACCCTTTCAATAATTACAACTCAAATCGCCCTTATTCTGCACAGAACCAGCCAAACTTATCGCAAAACCCTTTTAATAATTATAGCTCAAACCGTCAACTACCACAAATAAAAAATTCAAACAGCGGTATGACAAGACAAAATACTGACAGAACAAATCGAAACTTTTCACCACATCAATCGACTCAGAATCGTTTTAATAGACAACAAAATTACAAAATTGAAGAAATTAATAACGTAAATAATATAGAAGAGGAACGAACAGAAGAAACATTCAACATTGATGATGCCCAAAATTTTCAACCACAAGCCTCGAAGAACCATTGGGATACTTAGATGTAAATACGCACGGACTAGAATTAACATATATAAGCATCTCTTCACCATTCGGTAGATCCCTACGCTTTCTAATAGACACGGGAGCCTCTTCGTCTTTTATAGATCCACAATTTATAAATGAAACAGATCAAACAATTCGGCCCCCTC
Source organism: Dichetophora obliterata (assembly GCA_963920525.1). Taxonomy (NCBI): domain Eukaryota; kingdom Metazoa; phylum Arthropoda; class Insecta; order Diptera; family Sciomyzidae; genus Dichetophora; species Dichetophora obliterata. The sequence continues at coordinate 69,906,824 of OY986437.1, read as the reverse complement.
TTACTATAAACACAATTTTAGGGAAGCACACCGTAAACAGAGAAATAAAATTACCAATTTTTATGGAATTTCAACAAAACGGATCTTTGAATTTTCTTTTGTTTAAATTTCATAACTACTTTGATGGGCTCCTAGGTTTAGATGCACTTACAAAATTAGAAACGAGAATCGACTTGGTAAATAAGAAATTATTTACAAAAAATTCCGAAATTGACTTAAAACTCAAACCAAATTTTACATCAGGCAAACACCATATTTCAGGCACCACAAAAGCAGTAATAAAACTTCCCGTTGATATCAAAAAAGGTTACGTATATATACCCAATATAAAAATTAAGGACGACTTATTCGTTACAGAGGGAATATATACAGCAACCAATTGGTTTGCTTTCGTTGAAGTAATTAACAAGTCAAACTCAGACCAAATATTATTTATTGAACAACCATTGAAAGTGGAAACCTATGATAGCGATGATTATGTAGAGGTAAACATGCTTGATCCAATGTCGTCATGTGAGGCACCTCCCACTGATATTAAAAACATCCTGCGTATAGATCATCTGAATGAAGAAGAAAAGAAAGCAGTCTTAAAATTATGTAAAGAGTTTAATAACATATTTTACAGAGAAGGGCAAGACCTGAGTTTTACAAATGAAATTAAACACCGAATAATAACAACAGACAACAATCCAATCTACACGAAATCCTATCGATATCCATACATCCACAAAGAAGAGGTGCAATCACAAATTAACAAAATGCTAGAACAAGGTATAATTAGACACAGTTACTCACCATGGAGCGCTCCAGTTTGGATAGTTCCTAAAAAGAAGGATGCTAGTGGAAAACAGAAATGGCGTTTAGTCATAGATTTCAGGAAATTGAATGAAAAGACTGTAGCAGATAGATATCCCATACCAAATATTAATGAAATCCTTGATAAATTAGGAAAATGCATGTATTATACCACTTTAGATCTAGCTAGTGGATTTCACCAGGTAGAAATGCATCCTAGAGATGTGACAAAGACAGCCTTCACGGTAGACAACGGTCATTATGAATTCATCCGAATGCCTTTCGGACTCAAAAATGCACCCTCTACTTTTCAACGGGTTATGGATAATATCCTCAGAGATCTAGTAGGTAGAATATGCCTGGTATACCTTGATGATATTGTAGTTTTTGCCACATCATTAGAAGAGCACATCCAAAATTTAAGAGTAGTATTTCAAAGATTAAAAGAATCAAATTTTAAAGTCCAACCAGATAAATCAGAATTTTTGCACAAAGAAATTGAATTTCTGGGACATATAGTATCCACTGAAGGCATTAAGCCTAATCCTGCGAAAATCCAAGCTGTCAAGGACTTCCCTATTCCAAAAACACAAAAAGCAATAAAATCCTTTCTGGGATTATTGGGCTATTACCGAAAATTCATAAAAGATTTTGCGCGTATAGTAAAACCAATGACTGCATGTTTAAAAAAAGGTAGAAAAGTGATTTTAAATAACGAATACACAGAAGCATTTGAAACATGCAAAAACCTTCTTCTGAACGATCCAATTCTGCAATATCCAAACTTTACTATACCATTTATTCTAACAACGGACGCAAGTAATTTTGCCTTAGGTGCCGTTTTATCACAGGGAACAATAAACAACGACAGACCAATATGTTACGCTAGTCGCACCCTATCAGATTCGGAAACTAATTATTCAACGATTGAAAAAGAATTATTGGCCATAGTTTGGGCAACCAAGTACTTTCGACCATATCTTTATGGACGAAAGTTCTTAATAGTTACAGATCATAGACCACTGACATGGATCATGTCACTCAAAGATCCAAATTCGAGACTCATTCGTTGGAGACTAAAATTAGAGGAATACGAGTATGAAATAATTTATAAAAAAGGAAAATGCAACACTAATGCAGATGCGTTAAGCCGAATACCCATTGAAAAATCACCAGAAATATTAGAAGTTAATATTAATGACGACACCTTAGACAATATATTAGAACAAGAAACAAACGCAGCCACTATACACTCATGCGACGAAAATCTCGACAACCTAATACCACTATCGGAAAGACCTATTAATGAATTCAACCTACAAATTATATTAGAAAAAACAGACGACATACCTAGAGTAACACTCGAATTACCTTTTAGAAATAAACAAAGACGATTAATACACGATACAAATTTCACAGAAGCAAAATTAATAGATATTTTTAAGAAATATGTAATTCCAAATAAACAAATTGCTATCTTCTGTGATAATGAGATATTTAAAGATATACAAAAAATATATTCAGAACATTTTTCACAGAACAAAATCTTTAAACCCATACGATGTACTAACATATTAATTGACTTAACTTCCGACGACGAACAAGATAGAATTATCAATGAATACCACAAAGATAGTAATCACAGGGGAATTCAAGAAACTTACCTTCACCTCAAACGTAAATACTACTTTCCCAATATGACAAGTAAAATTAATAAAATTATAAATAGATGCGATAAGTGTAAAACGCAGAAATATGACAGGCAACCACCTAAATTGAAATTCACAAAAATTGCAAGTCCTCTAAAGCCCCTTGATCTTTTGCACATCGATGTTTACTGTATAAATAATAAACAGTTATTAACAATAATTGATAAATTCTCAAAATTCGCAGCCGGTTATACACTGCCAACAAGAAACAGCATATGCATTATAAAATCTCTTAAACATTTTATAAGCTTACACGGTATACCCAAAAACATAACTTGCGATCTAGGCTCCGAATTCTGCGCTCAAATTTTCAAAGACTTTTGCAAACAATATGACATCAACATTCATTTCACTTCATTTCAACAGACAACAAGTAATTCACCTGTTGAAAGACTTCACTCTACCTTTACAGAAATCTATAGAATTATCCTTACCACTAGAAAAGAAAATAAATTAGACACAGATCACGACGAAATGTTCTCGGAAACACTAATAACATACAACAATGCAATTCACTCGACTACAAAACATACACCGTATGAATTATTTTTTGGGAAAACTTATAAATTTAATGAGGGAATAAACTTTTCAAATGAACATGACTATCTCATTAAACTCCACGAATTCCAGACTAAACTATATCCTTTAATTAAAGAAGAAGTTGACAAAGCAATGAACAGAAGAATAGATAAGCTTAACGAGAATAGGGAAGAGCCAGAGCAAAAAGCAGCAAATGAAATTATATATAGGAAAGAATGTAGACGTAATAAGATCACCCCTCGCTTTAAAACACATAAAATTAAAGAAAATAGACATGTTACAGTAAAAACTACAGAAGACAGGAAAATACATAAAGCAAGAATTAGGAAAAGAAATAAAATATAATTTTTACAAATTACAGATTACATACGGTGGCAACACAATATTTCCATTCACAGAAGTTAACAAATGACCAAAACATAATTCAAATTAAACTCGGACCTTGCAGAATAATACGTAATCATTTCAACTTACTGCATATTGTTAATCTAACGGAATATGAAAATAACTTAGACGGAATATCACAAGTACTGAGAAAATTTGAAACACATACCTCCTTAAAAACACCACTTAGAATATCTAACCAAAAATTCACCGACCTCAAGACGACGTTACTATCATTACTACCCACAAAAAGACACAAACGAGGACTTATAAATGGATTGGGTACAACGATTAAATTCATAACAGGAAATATGGACGCAAACGACGCAAACAGACTTAACAACGAAATATTAAAATTACACAGAGACCAATCAGATACAGAAAACTATATCAAACAACAACATATAATAAATGAGCAAATGATACAAAGACTTAAAAACATAACAACTTATATTAATGTAGAGCAAAACTATTTAAATTCCTATTTAGAAAACTTATCAAATAAAATTCAGAAACAAAATAACATCATTGAAGAAACTCAATATATAAATCAAATCAACTATAATATGGATATGCTTAATAGCCATTTAAAAGATATTTCACAAACGATTACTTTAGCCAAATTAAATATTATTTCTAATTTAATTCTCAACACGGAAGAAATTAAAACTATACGCAAATTACTAGAAGATGAACAAATTGAATTAATCTCTAATGAACATATGTATAACTTATTAGATCTTCAAGCTTATTATAATAATTCGAATATAATTTTTAACGTAAAAATACCACAAGTAGAAAACTATGATTGTAAATTCTACAACATTATTCCACTACCCATAAATCACACAAAACAAATTATAACTAAGCCTTATGTAGCTTATAATGATAGGAAAATTCAGTTCTTCGACAAGGTATGCCAAAAGGTAGAAAATATCTACTACTGCAAAAATCCAATCAACGAAGTCGCGACGGAAAATTCAACCTGTATAGGCGCAATATTTAACAACAAGACACCCAGCTGTCATCTTAACGAGATGGAGTTAGCAACCACAATCTATCAACCTACAGCGAACCTTATCTTATTATTTAATATACCACAAACATTAATTAAATATAATTGCAGTAATCCAAAAGAGTTGACGGTAGAGGGCACCATTATGATCACCTTCAAAAATTGCACCGTGGAAATTAATGGCATCACTTATACAGACTCCTTCGAAATATTTTGGGATGAGGTCAAACTAATACTACCACCAAACCAGCAGATTCAACCCAAATCGATTTCATCATCTATAACGCTACCTAAACTACAAGAATTCAACTTTAAACATAATACATCCATTGCAGAACTACAATATGAAAGCAAAACGATAGCAATTTCCACCATGACCGCAGGTTTCATCTTAGCAATCTTAACAACAATCGCAATTATATTGGGAATAAGGAGAAAAACCATCTTCAAATACCTACCTCAACAAACACCCACAATCGCTCCAACCATTTCTCTATGGCCGTCGCTCTATTCCAAGGGGGGAGGAGTTACGTCATCCACTCCAACAACAACAACTATCAGCCCACCCAAGCCACCAAGAATTATGCATAGTAGGCAATAAGATATAGGTTATTTGTATTTGTATTTTATTTTTATTTTTGCTTATGTGATTGCAACATTGTAACTTACTTTGTATTCTTTAGAAATTATGTTGCAATCAATAAGTAGGTTTTTATTTTGCTTATTTTATTTTGCTTATTTTATTTTTGTTTATATGATTGCAACATAGTAACTTACTTTGTATTCTTTAGAAAATATGTTGCAATCAATAAATAGGTTACATTGTAGTTGCTTAAATTAATTCTAAGATTGGAAGTTGTAATTAAGACAGAAGAAATATTAAAGTTCAGTTCAGTTCGAACATTCAAAGAAAATAGTTGTGTTTTTTTTAGAACATATAACGTTCGAATACGTAATTCGCGTGAGCACTTTGCTCACATGATGAATTAGAGTAATTTTGAAGTGTATTAGAATTGTTACAAATTTTGTTTTTAATATATTTATACTACCAAATAATTCATGTTACAAAAGTTTATGTATTTATTGAATTCAAGTTAGAGCAATATATTAATTAATTGAACAATAACATAACAAAGTAGTTCATATTCATGCACAATTCACAATAACCGTAGCTTTCAGGCTGGTTAGGTGGATCGGTAGCTGGTACAATATGCTCATAGTTTTCTTGAAAGCATCAGGTAAGGTATTTATTGCTTGCCGATTTGATATATGTGGTTTTATTAGCTCAAGTGCCACTTCTTTCAAAAAATCCTTCTCTGAGTTAAATTGTCAATCAAAGGATCTGTTAAAAACAAGGAGATGCATTGTGATGGCGTCCTAGCATTTCTAGCTATATTTTTAACACCTGGCAAATGCGTTATTATGTTACACTGTCTAGTACAAACGTTACGAACGGGGCGATTAAGCACCCATTTGGTACATTTGTTTTTGCCCAAATAAAAATTGCGTCTACCACGGGGTGCTCGAGCATATTCATTGACGTGGTCCTCTTCCAAATCTTCGTCGGACTGTTCAGTGTCAGTGTTTTGATCACTGTGAATGCTTTCGCAATCATTCTCTAGATGTAATTCATTTTCGTCATAATCCAAGGCATCGTCGTCTGAAATTTCATCCATCAATGCAGCAATTTGTGAATCATCTTTAGTACAACGAATGCATTTACGTTCCATTTTAAAATATGTATACCACCATATGACTGATAATAATACAAACTTTCAGCATTAAAAAACTATTTTCTTTTTTTGAAGATGAAGCGAAAAATACTTACGTCGCTTGTCGCGTAGTGAGCAAAATGCCGCACTTTAACTTAAACCACCTGTCTAAAGCTCCGATCGTGCACTGACCTCAGCAATAGCTTGCTTAGACGCGCAGAAGAACCGTTAGCAAAGATACACAGCATAATGTGTGCAAAAATATTCATAGAAAATAAAAATTTAATCGATTTAAAAATTGTGTGAGCAAAATGCTCATAGCGCGCCTTCTCGAGGGTTAATAAACAATTACAACCCTATGTCTCCGTCGGTCAGCTGGAATCATCCCACCCAGTATCTGCCTTGTATGATTAGCAGCAGTGAACCACATAAGGACTCCAAGTATTTTTATATGTATGTAGTTCCCTTACGCTGACTCCGTATTAAGTCCGTCCGTACCCAATGCCCCGTCTACACAAAACTACAACTGTCTTTAATGATAAGATCTCTAAGATCGCTTAACTAATTTCAGCCAATTAAGTATTTTCGACCAGTTTTTAATATTGTGAAACTAGCTTGATTTGAACACTCATTTTTCTATAGCTCTATAAAATGTTGCCTCATCTAAATAACTACGTTTTCTGTACCAATTTGATATTGTCAACTCTTCCTGTGTACTTAAATAATTATTAAAAAAGCAATAACCACTATTTTAGAAAAGCGTTTCTCACGAACTCCTTTTTCACAAAATTTCACTTTCATTTTAGCAAAATTTTTATAAAAACAAACATCTTCATGCCAAAAGTTGACAACATGGCCTAAGATTGCAGCATATGACAACAATTATAATTTAATAGAAGACGATTAAATCAACTGTTGCAACAACAAATTTTGTTTCCATTGCCTATTTGGCAGTATTTTATTGTTGCTGTTGTTGTTTGTGTTGTTAAACTAGTTGTAACATTCCTTTGAATTTGCCAGCAACTACACTGGTGTGCAAAATAATTGCGCCACATGTGGCTGGCAAAGGCTGATGGCACATATGTGAACAACTTTTTACTCCATAGAGCAAAAACTGTTTTTTTTTTCTTTTTACCCACTGTACACATTATTGTGGGGTGCCCCATTGTGGCTTGGTTTCAAGCCACAGCAAAGTTTATTTAACTTTCTTTCACTTTTTTGCCAATTTATTTAACTGCTTAATAAGTTTTTTGAACAATGACTAAAAGTTTGCTGTCAACGCCACCTGCTGAGCCATTTTTGCCAGCCAGCATACATTTAAGCTAGAAAAAAGGCACTCTTGGCCAGTTTCTAAGCAACAACAACAGCCAGCATCCGCAACTGATAGCTTCACGGTACATCGATACATCTATCGATACAAAATGGTACATTGAACGTGTCAAAATGCTGCTGTTTAGTTGAGCGAAAATGTTCAAATCTTGTTCAAATGCTGTTGACTACGACAACTTATGGAACGTTTACATGGCATGAATTCCACTAAAGGAAATCTTCAACGAACGTTAATTGCACAAGATTCTGTTATGGTTTTTATGCTTTTGAGTTGTTTTTTATCATAATTATTTTGGGTTAAAGATATTTTTGTTGTGTTGTTAAGATTTTCTACTTAAGCGTCGATAATTAATTGGTTTCCATATGAAAATGAACAAAAGAGGTGCAGTAATTAATTTGTTCAGAACGTGGCAGTTTTTCTTTGTAGTTAATGCGGTAATTTTTAATATAGTAAAAATGTTTGAAAATATGTGTTCTGTGATGATTTTGGTACGAGTTTCTGAAAGATATTGTGGAACTTTCAAGTATTTTCAAGTAATCAATTGAACTCACTTTGCCATTGAGACTCAAATTTTTCTCTTAGTTCTACTTAATTTTTCAAAAAAAGGTAGTGACACTATTCAAAAGCAGTATTGCAACCTTTTACAGCATGGAATTTTACTAAACAAACATTTTTTCAAGAAACTTCAACATAAGCAATAACAGCTGCAATATTTACGTAGACAGTTTAAGAAGTCAGTCACTTTTTTATTTTCCCGCGTAGTTACTTAAAATGCAGTACTGGTTATGCCAACTACCAACTGGTAATAGACTACTGTCAAATTTTGAGCAAGCTGCGTCATTTAGGTTGTGAACAAGTTTGACAAACATAACTTTTAATTTAATAATTATAATGCAATATTTTTAATTTTGTTGTTATGTTTGGTTAAATTTTAATTTAATTTTAAAAAAACAAAAAAAAATACAAAAAAAATAAATGAAAACTTTTCATAGAAAACATGGTTTTCTTTTTATACGCAGAGAAAAAACATAGTTGCAACAACCATGTTTTAAGAGGATCATAGTATGATTCGGATTATGATTGTTGCTAACATGTTCTTAAACATATAATATTTTCTTTGATCATGATAAAATGATTACAACAACCATATTTAGAAAAGGAACTTTTTTGTTGGAACCAAAATATTATTGAAACAATCATTATTATCTTAATGGGTCGAAAATAGAATGATTGCAACCAACTTTATTATGAATTTATTTTTAGGATCCAGAATATTATTAAAATAATATAAATGCTTTAAATGTCATATTAAGAGAAATGTCATATTTTAGATATTATTGTAAGTAGCCAATTTGAACATAAAATTCAGAAAAATTTGTTCAAACATGTGTGAAATCATAAACGACTGTAACAGTGAGATGATCACAGCTTAATCACTCGAAGACTACTGAAGAGGAAATGTAGAAATTTCCGAAACAGTTTGTCTAGTCAGCTAAGTGATTGACTCTATACAGAGTTGTTGTTTCCTTCTTAAAAATCTCACTTGATCTAAAGCTCACAATTAAATTCATATAATAGTTTTGTATAAATTTTAACATAATCCTTGTTCGGGCTATAGAAGGATATATAAAAAAGGCCCACACCAAATTTTAAAGTTGTCGGTCTATATTAGAACTTGAGATATCATTTCAACCGTGTTGGAAAAAGTAGTTTCGAGAAAAACACGTTTAAAGTTTTTAAGTGAAGTTTCAGACTATCTTACTGACGACAATAAAATGCCTATAACTTTTAAAATAATATTAATTTCGAAAAGTCCTTTTAAGGAGATATTCTTAATTACATAAACTATCGAAAAATTAAAAAATTATTTATTATTTTTGCAATTTTCTACACTAGAATACTGCCTTAAGGTCATGATCAGTAAGATACATCTATTGTAATCCTCATTATTTCATCTGAAAATTATAACTTTATTATAATTTAGTAGGCTTGGTTGATTTGCAAAACCTATGTGATCCTGTGTTAAAAATGGGGTGATAGGGGGACACTTTATCTTAACACATCTTCAATTTTTTGAATTTTTTTCTTTAGAAATTTTACAAAAATTTTTGTATATAAACATGCGCAGCTAGAGCAAAACTGGTGCAAGAAATGAAATCCTCGTACCCGATTTAACCTAAAACCGGTCTCACATTTATACGTTTTTATACAAAAATTTATCGTAAAAATATCCTAACGAAAAAAATTCACAAAATTCAAAGTATAATATTTTTTAGAATTCGTGTCATTCATTAATATTTTTAAAATTGATAATCCGAATTTAATTGAAATTTTTCGCAGTAGACATTAGAGTGGGTCGAAAAAAAATTTCTTAATTTGCCCCTCATATAAAAGTTTATCTCGAGAGGATTTCGGGACACTAAAATTTTCGTTCCTGCCACGCCTTAAAAACCGCCAAAATCGTTTGAAAGGTATTACTTTGGTATTTAAAATTCGATTTTTGAAAATTATATGTTATGATAGAGGTTGTAATTAGTACAGCTCTTTGATGATAGGTGCTAATGACCTTTTACGTCGTCTTCAGGGTCAAAATGATTAAACTATTCTTTTTTCATACTTACCCCCAAATATTTTATCATAACTAAAACTATCTAAAAAAATGATTTAGTTTTTGCATTCAAAGCGCTAAGATCCATGCATAAACAAAAAATTTGCAGCACTGTAAAGTTTTGTGTAGCACTTATATATAAAGCAGTTTTAATTATAAAATAAAGACAAACTGTGAATTCAGTTCATACAAAATCTTTAAAGTGCTGTAACTTTTTTGTTTATGGATGGATCTTAGCGCTTTGAATGCAAAAAATAAATAACTTTTAGATATTTTAAGTTATGATTAAATATTTGGGGGTAGGTATGAAAAAAATAGTTGAATCATTTTGACCCTGAATACGAGGTCAGAGGTCATTAGGACCTGTTATCAAAGTGATGTACTCATTACAACCTTTATCACGACATATCATTCTTAAAAATCGAACATCAAATACCAAAGTTATACCTTAAAAACGATTTTGGCGGTTTTTAGTGCATGGCTGGATCGAAAATTTTTAATGTCTTGAAATCCTCTCGCGATAAGCTTTCATATGAGGGGCGCACTTGTGTAACTTTTTTTGTTGTATGGAGGTCGACATATGCACCAACGTTAAGTTAAACGTTGCATTTTGTGAATTTTTTTCCTTAGGAATTTTTTACGATCAATTTTTGTATAAAAACGTATAAATGCTAAATCGGTTATGAAGATTTCATTTTTGGCATCAATTTTGTTCTAGATCTGCACGTTTCTACAATATACAAACATTTTCTGAAAAAAATTCTTAAAGAAAAAATTCACAAAATTGAAGATGTGGTAGGGTAAAGTGCACCCCTACCGCCCCTTTTCTTAATAACTTTTCATGCCAGATCCGAAAATCGCCCAGACAACATAAATTTTTTTACCTCCATACAAATCGACCCACCCTAGTATTTAGTGCTTTAAGATTAAAAACCGCAAAAAACATCTTCATAATGCAACTGCACCCTTTCATTCCAATGCTTAATAGATTAAGGACTAATAGCGATGATCTGTGCAAATGAAATTGCATTAAATTTCCTTTTGGAAGGATTACTAGAACAAATAATCTGTGAAAACTACATGGCCAAGATTAAAAACTTTAATAATAACGGTATTTTTATAAAAAAAATAGCATACATATGTGGCATTCCCCGCCAAATCGGACTTTAAAACCGTGCTTTTTTAAAATTTTTAGTTTTGTTTTGATATCTTTGAGTACTCATCGAAAAACCCTCCCTCCTAAATTTTGGGATATTTTTGATCATCCGTTCCAAAGATATAGAATTTTCAAAAACAGCTCTTTTTGTGGTTTTTTGCCCGCAACTTTTTAAAAACTCATTTAAACGAAAATTATCATTTAACATTAAAGTTTAGACTTTAAAAAAAAATTTCGAAACAAAATTCTAAAAAATTATTTAAAGTGTATTAATACGTAATTTTCGATTTTTAAAATTTTGATTGCGTTTTCTAGAGTGAGCCTATTCTGATTTTCTTCAACATTTTTAACAGCAAAGTACTACGAATTCCACAATTTTTAAGACCGGTCTGGTCGTGGGCCTTCGATAACTACTATTTTTTTTTTTATTTTTGAAAATTAATAAAAAGACTCATAGGGATGATTTGTGCAAATGAAATTGCATTTAATCAACTTTCGAAAGGATTATTAAAACAAATATATTGTGAAACTACTAAGCCAAGATTAAAAACTTTCATAATAACGGTATTTTAATATATTAATCTTTAAAATTTCGTTGTTCTACCTTTTATATTTTCCAAGAAATGACTTATTTTATGTTTATCTAATTTGGTTCCTTTAAAAATCGTAGGCAAAAACAAAGCATACATATGTTTTTAAACAAAGAATTGTAAACAAAAAAGCTAGCATTAGAAACTTGAAATTGGGTTTCAGATTCAGAATGATAAAGTTTACTGCAAAACTCTAAACTTTTTATTTCTTTTCATTGATTTTTCTGATGAAATAGAAAATAGCGTTCAAGTACATAAGTATAGCAGACATGCCATTAAACTTATGCCAATAATTCTACTCCGGTTATATTGGAGGTAGGCATTGTAGAAGACCGATCACATTACAATAATTACCGAACATTTTCTAGCTGTGAGATGAACTATAAAACCGAATTTTTTTTTTAACTACATTTTATAAACATTTTTTAGTTGTTAGATAAACTAAAAAACCGAATTTTAGTTTTATACCATACATACAATCAAACTTATGCCAATAATACTACTGCGGTTGCATAGGAGATAGGAGTGGCAGTTGACCGATCATACCAATTTGTTATGACAGTATTTATTTTTTCTAGCTATATTACTTTTTAATATACACTGAGGAGCAATACTGTAACATGGTGTAACACTTCTCATTTCAGCAATCGTTATCTTCTCCAAATTATAACGAATTACATATTTATATTTAATACTGATGTTGGTGCACTAGTACTCTTTCTCCTTAACCGGTTTGAAACTTTTTTTAACAACAACGAAAAAACTAGCAGAGAAAAATGTTAAAAAGGCAAATGTTACAGTTTTGCACTCATTTCTTATTTATTGTTTTTTTAACGATTTTCGTGACAAAAATATTATTAATAATATGTTCAGTATCTTTTTGCTTTTTGAGTTCCTGGATACGATTAGGCATACTGGAGGTATACCTCCTCACAAATTCTTGTGGTATAGCCTCCTAAACGTCCTTAGATTGCTCTCACAGCTCATTTACTCCTTTGGGCAGACTCCTTTGGGATACTTAGCAAGCTGTGATTTGTCGTGACTCCACAAATTCTCGATTGGATTCATGTCCGGAGATTGTAGAGGAAATTTCAAATTAGCAAATTTCTGTTTTTGTATCAAGTTTTTGACAACATGTGTAGTGTGCTTTGGATCATTGTCTTGCTGAAAAAATACTTTTTCAAAAGCAAGACCCATACTTTCCACCACTCCTGGTAAATTTTGTTGCAGAATGGACAGGTATTGTTCCTTACGCATAATCCCATCGATGCTTATTAAGGGACCAACAACATTTTGCGAAATACAACCCCAAACCATTATAGACCCACCACCATGTTTCATTGTTTGCTTTACATGATGTGTTTGGGTTGCATTTGGGTCTTTGGTCCATTACCACGCGCGACCATCTGATTGAAAACGGATAAAAAATATTGCTTCACAATGTCAGTTAAAAGGATCACCATATCCCAATCTGCAACTGTCCAGTGTTCGTGCGCTGCAGCAAAATCCTGCTTTAATCGCACATGTCTTTTGGTCAGCATTGTTTTTTTTTCTTCTCTGCTGCTTTAACGCCCAATTTCGTAATGCTTCGCAGAGCTGTCCACTGACTAGCACTGATGCTTAAAATATTCAGCGCTGCTGCAGGAGTGACTGCATCATTGCTGGTCACCAAGTTCGCAAGATGGCGGGCATCACGGTCGCTTATTTTTATTGGTCTACCTCCTTTGTTCTTAGGAGCACTTTCCACTATATTTTTCCTTATGCGTTACACTGTCATGTGACTTATTTCGAAATCTTTTGCCACTTTCCTAACTGACTCCCCCTTCCGAAAATAAATTTATTATTTGATTTTTTTTCAATATTGATCATACCGCTTGCTTATATTATCACTTAATAAATACATTACATTCAAGAAAAGGCTATAAAGCTTCAAAATAAGCAATAGATAACGGTACAATGCAAAATTGAGAGTGAGTGCAAAACTGTAACATTTGTCTTTTTTTACATTTTTGTCTGTTATTTTTGTTGTTGTTGTTGTTAGATTAACTTCGAACCTGTTTGGAAGAAAGATTATAAGTATAATAATCACATTATAAAATAAAAATCTGTAATTCGTTATTATTTGAAGAAGATATCGGTTGCTGAATTGAGAAGTGTTACAGCATGTTACAGTATTGCTCCTCAGTGTATATCTAAGTTTTGCATGCTAAAATTGAAAAAACACACTGTGCTTCGTCGGAACCTTGTTATTTTGGGAAAAATTTTATTTTGTTATACAGTGTTATTTACTCAAGACGTGCTGGACAATAACTTTACTCAGCAAAACTAGTCAACGAGATGTCCTCTTTCAAAAAGATACCATGCTTAGTCTGTTTCAACGAAAAACAATTTTCATTTGTTGCACGGTGTTTTTTATAAGTTAACATAACAACAGTTAAGTAAGTTATCGTTCGCGCATCGAATCGATAAATTTTCAAAACGAAAACTAAAAATTTTTCTTACGTTTATGCAACTGAGTTTGCTTAATTGCAACACAAAGGTGTGCAACCTCATATAATTCACTCACTTCACCAAAGAGGACGCCACCATCGGCCGATCGTAACTTTGTGTATTTAAGTTGCAGCGTGCGCCAGTTTTGTAAATCGTGTTGAATTATTTTTTTTCTGTTTTTTTGCTCCTTGCATCCTAGTATTTCCCGCTTGACTCTAGCGACATTTTATCATTGCAGACAAGTGCAATTAATAACGGTTTTAAGCAAGAGCAAGCTACACTAAGGAAAAAAATCGAAGGAAAACCAGTTCGCTCCTATTGTGGCTCTGAGCTGTGATTTGAAACAATTCCAAGAGGAAATCGCAGCTTAACAGGAATAAAAAGAAAACAACAACAGCAACAAAACAAAAAGGAGTTGTCTTCTCCACCACCGCATTGCTAGCGGGCGTTCGATGCGATGCTTGATAAACGATGGAGCATTAAGCCAAAATGGAAATTGGCCAAAACAGTGGTCAGTGAAGAGTGAAAGTTAAGCTTGTTGATTAATTCACGGTAGTTTGTAGAATAGCTGGAAGGCGAACGAGTTACAGCTGTAATTAATGACGCGTGGGGCGTTGGTTCGAGGGTTGGTAGGCTTATATAATGGCTTTGGGCTGGCTTTACAAATAAATCAGAAGCAGCGGTTAAGATTGCAGAATTTGTTTATGGAGTTTAGTTTTAAGTATGGTTAACTAATTATTCAAAAAGCTAAAATTTGTATTTATTACCAAATAAGTCGATAGAACTTTTGTCCTATTTTATTACGTAAAAACAACACATAATTAACATAAAAAACAATTATACAATATAATTTTATACAAACTGTATCATTTATGTAAAAGACAGATGTCAGACTTATTGAATACTATGTTAAAAATTTAAAAATCATTTTTCAAGATGCATCTTGTGGCAGATGAAGACCACAGTTCATGATATTTCCAAAATTTTCTTTAATGACACTATTTTAGAAACTGATATTTGCAAAACATCTAAAAATACCCTCCATTAATTTACATTCTTCAAACAAAAGTTGTATCAGCATTTATTCCAAATTTTAAAAACTTTATAGACATACTTTAAATGAGACATTTTTAAATTCCATCCATAGCGCACTTTGTAAAAAACTACAATTTCCAAAAAACAAAATTACAAGTGCACTCTTAACACTGTTGAAATTTTAATTTAAATTAGTATATCTTCATTCATGCGAAATTTTGATTCCCTTCCCAGAGTCCTTTGCGATACACAAGGTTAAAAATTTCATAAAATTTATAAAAAATTTTCTCCCCTCTCTAAATTTTTTTTCCAGGAAGTGGAACTTTATTTATAAACAAATTTATATTTTTCATCAATGTAGCATTATTAAGACAGTCCGGTAGTATAGCGATCGAAAATTTAAGTTCTTTTAAGGAATTTTTAAAGATTAAAAAATTGAACAACGATATTTAAACTTTTAAGGTATATTGTCCTTATTGTCGTATAACACTCATTAATCATAAAAAAAATATTTATTTAATATAAAAATTTATTGATCACGTTCAAAATGGTGCTCAATCAGACCCTCTTAAATAAAAGGGTTCTGGGCGATATTGTAGATTTTGACTGTTTTATCTGAAAAAACCCAAGAAAATTATAAATGAATAGGTCTGTTTCCGTACTCGATTCAAGTAACTTGAAGTTGCATAAAAGCGTTTTTTTAGCATATTTTCACAGCTCGAGAGAGAAGAATATCAAGCAAAATGTCACTCTCTATTCTATTACAATTATTGTACTTGAAGTTAGTATGGAAACAGACATGGGCGTCTACAGGGGGCACCGGGGGGCACTTTCCCTCCCAGGCAGTGAATTTTTTAAATATCTTCATAATAAATCAAAAAGCCGTAAGCCGTAAAAATTTTACGGGAGAGTCAAAAAACTATCTAAATTGTAATTGTAATAGTATGTTGCGCTCAAACTTAGGGATCTTAGAAAGTTTTTACTAAAAAAGTCGTTTTTGTTTGTAGGAGTGTATAATTGAGCAGGAACATGTACTTTGATAAAGTGCATCAACAATCAATCAAAAAGTCGACCTTGAATTTATTAAAACTTACGGCTTTTTTCATTTTATATGACGATATTTTTATATGTTAATATATTTTGAAGAAAACTCAAAAATAATTATTTTAAATTATATTTATAAATAATGCTGAGCTAAACCATGCATGCATTTTTAAGTAGTATTTTGTACCCGTCGCAGTGATAAGTTACGATTTTATTTTTTTATTTTCCCTTGTTTCACAGGCACTTTTCAATAGGTATTCTTACACTCAAAAAATTATGTGTGTAAATATTACTAATAACTGCGTCCATTCTATGAATTTTATTCGTAGTTTTCAAACACGAATAGGATTCGTAGATTGGACGTAGTTTGGTACATATTACAAAAATTTTATTCATATTCTTACAAAAACAAATGTATATTGTTCAAATACATTTGTTACATTTACCAGAGCTGAAAAAGATTTGATCAATTTGATTATATCCACAAAAAAGTGAATTAGTGAAATAAGAATGCATTCAATGAATACAAAATTAATTTCTAAACAAAAATTTTCATTCACATTCGTTTTTAAAAAAATTATTATTTATTCATTTCAATTATTCATTTTCGTTATTCAGAATAATAAATAATTTTTTTATTCATTTGAATGATATTCACAAAGAATTTCAGAATATTTGATTATTCTTTCTTTATTCATTATTCATTTTTCATTCATTATTAATTTTTTATTCATTTTTCGTTCTTTATTTATTATTTATTTGTTATTCATGTCCTATATGTCCTTCAATGTCCTAAGCCAAAAATAAAATATGAATAAAGAATAACAAATGAGTAATGCATAAAAAATTAATAATGAATAAAAAATGAATAATGAATAACAAAAGAATAATGAATAAAAATGAATAACGAATAAAAAATTAATAGTGAATAAAAAAGAATAATTGAAAATTCTGAAATTCTTTGTGAATTGTATACTTTGTGAAAATCATTCAAATGAATAAAAAATTAATTCATTATTCTTAATAAAGAAAATGAATAATTGAAATGAATAATAAAGATTCTGGTTGTAAATTTTTTAAGCTCAACTAATACTGCATAGTACAAAGCCATTAGTAAATACTACGAATGCAATGGAAGAAATTACGATGTTATTCTTACGAGCAATTGAGGAATCATAAAGAATGATATCCCTATTAGTCGAAATTCATTCTTCGGAGCAAGAGATGGTAAGGGGCATTGAAGCCAATAACGCATATGAGCTTGGACGATAAGCGAATTTATGTTTTAAATTAATTAAACACAAGAAGAAAACAAAGTAAAATTAATTTAAAAACTAAATGCTTTCCCAAAAGTCGGCTTAAAAAAAATCGTTTTTCTGTCATAAAGATAATCCTGTTTGGATAATTTTTTAATATGTCGTGAACTTAATAAAGTTCCTTACAATCTTGCAGCATTTAAATTTGAGAAAATTGTAGCGATTTAGGCGAGGGAAAAGCTACTGATTCAAGAGCAAAAAAAATTTAGGATATTCTGAATAAAGTAGGCTCATTTTAAATCATGCACTAGTTTCTAAAAAAATCTGATGGCAAATTCTTTTTAAGAAAACGATTTAATATTAGAATATCTTATGGTCAAATTTTTTTTTATGACTAAAATTTAAATAGGAAACTCGATTTGAAACATTAATTTTATACATCTTCATATTCACGTTTTTGAGCAGACGTTCACCGATTTGAGAATTTTCTGGATTTTTTCGCGTCACGTGCTTATATTACATCCAGGATCCAGAATCAAGCTTTGCAGAGAGGTTCTGGCATGTGTTTAGAATATGAATGGAGCCCAAAACCCATCTGTGCATGTACCTATTTATATATAGGGTCCGCCAAATAACTTTTTTTTTTGAAAATTCTATAAACAAAAACTACTGGATATTTTCTTAAAATTCTTTTTTTATATAAAAGTACAATTTTTACTAATTCAAACTTTACCTTTAAACTTTTTACCTTTAAACTAACTATCTGTCAAATCAGACATGAGCTAAGTGTTACCATTCACGAAATAAGCACTAGTTGAAAAAAAAAACGTTAGATGGCGGACCCATATTTAATCGTACGTTTTGAATTAAAAAAAAATAAATTTTTTTATAGTTCGTGTAATAGGTATGTTTCCAAATTCGATTTTAGTAACTTGAATGCTGCTAGAACTAATGTAGTTGAAAAAAGAAATAAGTCAGTTGATGTCCTTGCGGGGAACATTTCAAGAATAGCGATTTTTACCACCTATATCCAAATCTGATAAATTTCAGGCCGCTCGCCATTGCTTTATGAGTTATAGGCGTCCAAAACTGGCAAAAATTCTCTAAAAACCTTGTGGGTTGTATTCATTTTTCAAAAAAAAAAAAAAAAATTATTTGAAAACTTTTTTATTCTTATTTTAAAAGAGGTAAACTTGGGGGCTGAAAAGTAATTAATGAGATTTCATTTAGAGATAAAGGAGACCTCACATTTTTTAATTTACTAAATTACTAAGAATATTTCTTGAGAGAAAAATGTTTTAAATTACATGAAAAAAATTAAATTTGAAAATGTGTCGGGCATGAAACGAGAAAGATTTTTACCCCATCCTTGGAATATATATATATATATAATTTTCTAATGTGTACAAGCGTGTGTCAACCGGCGTATCATGATAACAAAATTAAGAACCAAAAATCTCAGAAAATAGAATTATATAGGTTACACTTTATTATGTGTATTCTAGACTCCTTTATGCCTTTTCCCCCTAGAATAAATCCTGCGGACGCCTTTGGAAACAGACCAACTAAGAACAAACAGAACAGAACAGAACAAAACTAGAAAAAATAATTATTAATTAAAAAAAAATTTCAATAAAACTCTTTTTAAAACGAACTAAAAAGTATAAATTAATTTCTCCTAGAGTGGGTCTCTTAGTTCTCCTAAAAACGTGGGGTGAATGCTATAGAAAATAGTAAGGAGTGTTATTTACAATTGTAGTACGTTAGTGAACAAATGATTTCTTAACCCAAGTCCCTTGACTGTCAGGATAGAAATCCTTGCATGTATAGTAAATTCTCTATAGCATGCGACCCACGTTTTTAGGAGAACTAAAGCCCCACTCTAGGAGAAATTATTTTATGCTTTTTAGTTCATTTTAAATACATGTTATATTCAATTTTTTTTTACTTAAATAATTATTTTCTGATTTTTAGTCTTTGTCAATAAGTTTAAAAACTTGAATTTTAAAAAATTCACCACTGAAGGTTCCAAAAGAATGTATTCAATAAACCGATATACTTCTATAAATTTTAAAAATTAAACAAAAAAAACGAAAAAATTTATTGACATTGTTACGGAACTCACAATCGCACGATTATAAAGCAAGCGCCTTGTGCTCTGAGCTACAGAACTCACACAGAAATTATTCTAAATAGCAAAAATCTAAACTACTTTCTTATAAAATAAGTAATAAAATTTTATTTAAACTACTTTTTTACAATTTTTTTTTTCACCCTCAGTGATAAATATTTCAAAATGTGAATTTCTTTCATCAAAAAAAAACAAAAAATCCGTGTCCAAATTATTGAGGCTGGAACTCACTAGCTTGTGGTTATAAATCAATCGCTTTACGCTATGAGCTACAGAACTCACACCAAGAATTTTTCTAAATGAGGTAATAAATTTAATTCAGTTGTAAATTTTTGAAGTTAAAAAAATCAATGAGAAAAATTTTTGTTTGATTTTTAATATGTATGTATTTATGTATGTATCAAATAATTTCGCATTGTAGTCAATCAAAAAAACGTACATACAAGTGATTATTGTGTCGTCCGCCAGTTCTGAGCTATATTTTAAGTTTCAAAACTCTAGCTCATCGGGAAGTTGGTTAAAAATTGATTCCAAGATTTGTACGGGACAGACATGAAGTGAAGCTAATAAAAACGTGTTGCAAAAAAGTATTGAAAATTTTCTACGAGCCATTGAAATTTAGGTTCTAAAAAACGCTTGGTTTTTAACGGTTATTAAGTGTAAAATATACCAAGGATTTGAAATAAAAATTTGATTCTAGTTCAAGCGATAGCCACTGATGTTGTGAATAGCATAGTTAAATTTAAGATGATTCGGCTGAATAGTTTTTGTTTTTTCTACAACACCATACGAGAAAAAGTAGTTTCGAGATAAATGAGTATAAAGCAGTGGTCATCAACGCAGGATTCAAACAACAACAAAAAAACTTCCTGTGTGCACAGCTTTACACTGAAACAAGATGTTGTTAATAGCTTTCGCACCATTTGATGCAAGCATACAATGTCGAGTGTTCGATATGCAATAAAACGTTGGTTTTCAATAAAAAAAGATCAAAAAAGATAAAAGTGTTGAATAGAATATATTAAAGTTTTTTTAAATCTGTATAAAATATTTTTGTTCTAACATTTTTATTTAAATTTTAAGTATTTTATTTTCTTTTAATTTTAACCCTCATCGATCCCCTGTATGCGCACGCATACAATTTTGATTTTTAACCTTAAATAAAATAAAAACGGTTCAGCAGAATGACCTTGTATTTTGCAAAGTAGAATTATTTATTTTGCCTGAACAACCAAAAAAACCCCGTTTTTGAATTTGTACCCGTACTGTATTTGCCTGTGCAGTTATAGTTACGAATCGGTCCCTGTGTATGTGCGCGCATACACATAAGCAGGTACCTGGAATTGCGGCTTATTTTTGTGTGTGGATTTATAGCACGCTCTTATTTTTTCATTTTATGAAATTCAGTTTGTTCTGAAACACACATAAGTGAAGTTTGTTTGCGCATTTATTTGAATTTTGGTTGTGTTTCGAAGTATTTGATAATAAATGGATAGAGTTTTACGTGAAAGAAGGCATCGAGATGAACTAGAAATGGATTTTGATTTGGAAAGCGAAGCGGGCGAATCTCCGTGCAATAGTGACGATGATTTTGCATTATCAGACGAGGAGAATGATGAAAGTGAAGTTAGCGGGCATTCGGATGAAGACGACATTGAGCCACTTGAGCAAAATTTAGCAGAAGAAAATGCAGCAAATCCTGAAAATAAATATTTTTCAAAAAATAAGAAAATTGAATATCCATCGCAACCATTTGAAATAAATCGAATAAATTCATTTCGACGTGCAGAAAATTTCACTTCAGGTAAAAAACTACCTTCTTTGTTATAGGTTCATGTTCGTTATATGTTTCATTTTTGTTATAATTCAGGTCCAAATGCATTAGCAGCTGCTACTATAGTTGATGTTTCGGCTGCATTTCACATGTTCCTTGAACCGGTTGAGAATATTATTTTGAACATGACGAATTTATATGGTGTGCGAAAGTACAAAGACGATTGGGAAAACATTGATTTGGACACTCTGCACGCATACTTTGGATTGTTGCTGCTTTCTGGTGTGTATCGGTCATACGGTGAATGTGTCACTAAACTGTGGAATGACGAAACTGGTCGGCCAATATTTAGAGCAACAATGTCTTTGAAAATGTTCAAGCGTACCCATGGTTGCATTCGATTTGATCACCGCAAACAACGTATGGCCTACACTGCATCTACAAGTACTTCTGTACGTGACAAATTGGCACCGATTCGAAATGTATACGATAAATAGAATCATAATTTGAAAGTTGTATACTCACCAGAAAAAAACATTACCGTAGATGAACAGTTAGTTCCGTATCGTGGGCGATTTCCGTTTCGTCAGGATATTCCATCCAAGCCGGCGAAATATGGCATCAAAATTTGAGTGATATGCGACTCAAAAAGCTGGTATGCATATAACACACAAATTAATGTTGGTCGTAATCGTAATGCCACTCCTGAACGTATTCTCGGACGGCGTGTTGTTTTGGATTTGGTGGAAGGACTTTCTGACAGAAATGTAACGTGTGACAACTTTTTCACTTCGTATGAATTGGCAGAAGATTTACATAAGAATCGCATGACTATTTTGGGAACAATAAGGAAAAATAGGACTGAAATTCCTTCAGTTCTACTCGACATGCGTCAAAAGCCAATTTATCATACAAAAGTTGTATATGAACATAAATTGCAAGCAGTTATGTTGTCATATGTTCCTCGCCGGTACCGATTTGTGACATTGCTCAGCATAAATGAGAATAGTGAAAAGAAGAAACCTAACATCATTGAAGACTACAACAAAACCAAGAGTGGAGTTGATACTATGGATCAAATGGTGGCTACGTACCCATGAAAACGAAAAGTCAATCGGTGGCCAATGGCAGTATTTTGTAACATGATGTTAGTGCGTTGAATGCATTCGTGACGTTCATTGCATTGTTCCCGAATTGGAAAAATTCTAAAACGAACCATAATATTCGTTGTCGCCTTTTTATCGAGGAGCTTGGATTGAATCTCGTTGAAAAACAACCTCAAAGTAATGATGCTTCCAGTGTTATTCAAAGAATTCGGGAGATTCGCCATTTACCAAGTACATCAAAACGAGGCCGATGCTATATCTGCACATATAAAAATAACAAAAATCTTTTTGCTACACGCTATGAAAAGTGTAGAAATTTCATTTGTGCTAAACATAATTTCAATTTATGCGAAAAATGTACAAATAATTGACAAAAGTTAAAAATTCAATTTTTTTTTCTAATATATGTAATATTCTAATTAATTTCTTTCTAAATCTACCTTCATAAAGTTCAAATGTATTAATATGATAGTACACAATGTAATAAACATAAAAAATCACAAAACATAAATGGTTGTCAATTTTTTTTAGCTTTTTTACAATTAAAAATATATGTGTATGCGCGCGCATACAATGGGCTCGATTAGATGTATTTCTCGAGGGACCGATGAGGGTTAATGACAGATTTAAATGACAAAAATTTCTTTGATAATTATTTGTCCTTTCAAGGCAAACTTCTACATTTTTAGTTAAAATAAATTCCAAATTAAAGTATTTTTCACTTAATTCAACAAAATTGACCCTAATTAAATCAAAATAAGTTTACGTTTGTTTGTTTTTCGCTTTTTACCATAGCGAAATACATCCATAAATAAAACACCTTTACCGCATGAACGTTTCAAAGCATACTGACTTAAAATTTAAAGCATAGTTAAAAAACAAACTTATATGCAGTGTAC
Source organism: Dichetophora obliterata (assembly GCA_963920525.1). Lineage (NCBI taxonomy): Eukaryota > Metazoa > Arthropoda > Insecta > Diptera > Sciomyzidae > Dichetophora > Dichetophora obliterata. The sequence goes on along the minus strand of OY986437.1, from coordinate 69,883,250 downwards.
AAACACAGCGAGCCGATTGCTACTTCGTGAGCAAAAACACAAAAACACACGATGCCCGCGTGTTATGGGAAAACATGACCACTGGTATGGTATAAAGAGAATGAATGTAGACGAAACACTATAGCTCGCTACCTGCTAAAACGGCTGTAAAAGCCGAAATAACGGCAGTATCCTTACAAAAAGTTAACAGTATATTTTCAAAGGACAATACCAAAGTTCATTTATCATAAATCCACATTAAAGCTTTATTAGAGTCAGCGAGCGAACGATTTAAAGTAGGGCTGGGCACAGTCACATTTTATTTTGTCTTGTTAGTATTGGCGAGCACTGGAATAGCGCACACTGAGCGAAATAGTTGTGACAATTATCTAGATTTGCAAAACTGTATGTTTATTTTTTATTTTTATTCATCGGTATTGTTCACTTTTTCTTCTATGTCATTATTGCACTAGTATTTTCTTCCAAGTACGTACATTTTATTAGTTTGCTTGCAGTGGCAAATTACACATTCTGCTTCGCAAGAAAGGTTCTCTGCAGAACAGAAATCGCATTCCGATTCAGAGTCAAACATTGTTTTTTAGGTGCTTTGTTTTTGTTTTAATATTATTAAATCCTAATATATACGAATCATTAAAATTATAATCAATACCTCATAAAATTAAGTATCAAAAAATTAATGAATATAAATAATATGAAAAAATAATGCAAAGAATCAAGAATCAAATAATCTAAGAATGGAAGAATATGTTTGAATTATACTAAACCTTAATATATACAAATAATACAAAATTCTACGAAGTAAAAAATATATGCATAAGAATTATGAATCTGCAACCCAAAAAGTTGGTTTTTTAAGAGTGTACTTTAAATTTCCGACACAGGCCTTCACGGCATCACCATCAGCGAACGACTGATTTATATTCTCTTCTCTTTTGAGTTTTATGTACATGTGAAAAGTTACGCTCAGAGAGCGCTCAGTGAGCTATGGGGCGCCCAGCGCTCATTTAAAGTTATTATTGACTATTACTTTTGAAGTATCAAAAAAAAACGATTTCATAAAAATTCTAGACCACCAGCCTAGTCTGCTTTCAATTAAGTCATTTTTCATAAATGCATACTTTTAACACATATCTATTATCTACATTTTTACATAAATTACTATAAATAATTTAACCAACTTTAATATAATAGCAGTAAAAATCACACTTAACTGTCTATTGAACGGTTTTTAAGTTAAGTCGATACTTACCTTAGAAGTAAATGTATAAAGACTAACTTAAACCCTTAATATGCTGACAAAAAATTATTTCAAGGGTGGCACCACTAGATTGCAGGCTTAAGTTTTGCTTGTTTACAAGAAAAAAATTAAAAAATGTGACATCTTTTTTGATTCAATTTTTTATAATCTTTAAATTCAAAATGAACTATTTTTAAATAAAAATTTCGAGAAAAACAAAAATACAATAAATTTTGGTATTTGTCATTCGAACTTGTATGTTATATTTTAAATAGTACCTCTTTTGTGTTTGATATTTAAAAATAATGGCAGTATAATAAAAAAATTATACCAAGGTAAAAACCAAAAAAATTTTCTTTTATAAAAATATAGATAGTTTTAAGTGTGATTTTATATTTTATATCGAAACTTGTATTTGGATTTAATGTTAATGTTAATGTTGTGTGGTGGAGATGCGTACTGCGACCTAAATGAGATCTATTGTACCTCCTTCTCAAAGCTCAAAGGTTTGCGGATTACAGAATTTCATCCAGCCCTATTTCTCTAATGAATTTGAGAATATTCTTAGGTTCAAAGGATGAAACCTGCTCTAGACTCAGTTCATAATTCCCCAGTGCTAGTTTACGTCTGCGAGCCACGGCGTCGCAGTTTGTAAGTAGGTGTATTGGAGTCTCCTCTGCTTCTTCACAGAAACGGCAGTTACTATCGGTCTCTATGCCCAATTTCATTAGGTGGTATTTGAGTTTACAGTATCCTGTAAGGAACCCCGTTAGAATCCTAAGATTCGGTTTTGCCTAAGCTTATGCACAATTTTGCTCTCCGAGTGTTAAAATCTCTGAGGAGCAATTTGGATTGTCTTAGCTTTGGGAGGCTTTTCCAAAGGTTTGAACGTTTATGCCTCTCCTCCCTTCTTAGTTCTTCTTTTATAGAATGTGTGCCCAATCCGCAGAATGGTTCTGGTCCTATAAATTTTGTGGCTGCACCCTGTCGCGCTAGACCATTGGCTTCTTCGTTACCCTGTATTCCTTTGTGTCCTGGGACCCAAAGTATAGTAACAGTGTTATTCTTGCCTAGTTCGTTGAGTTTTGTTAGGCATTCCCATGTTATTCTCGATGATATCTCACAGGAAACTAATGCTTTGATTGCTGCTTGGCTGTCTGACATCACAACTATATCCTGGCCTTTGTATTTACGATCCAGATTGAATTGTGCACACAGCTGTATTGCTAGGATTTCCGCTTGGAAGATACTGGGTGTTGTCCCCATAGGTTCAAAGTGCTTGGTTCTTGGCCCGTACACCCCTGCGCCTATACCTTCCAATGTCTTGGAGCCATCCGTATACCATGATATACTGTGTGGTTTCTTGACTTGTGATATCATCTCACTGTCCCACTCTTCCTTGGTACTAAGCTTAATTTTTTATTTATTTTATTTATTTTTTTTTTTTTTATTTATTTATTAATTTCGAAGTATTTCTCGAAGTTGTACCTTTTCACTATATCGTCTCTTGGTAGATCGATGTAGGGAGTGTGCTTTGCAATATCCTCCTTCTCTCTACTGCTGATAGTTTTACCTAAACCTGTCCCCTCTTTTGCAATGCCCAACAGAGTTCGCTTGGCTACTCCCTCTATGACAAGGTTTAAGTGTGTTAGTTCCAGAATTATTTCAAGTTCTGCTGTAGGGCAGGTCCTCATGGCCCCTGTGATGTATACACAGGCCAGTCTCTGCACCTTTCTTAGCATATTCCTCATTGTGATTAGCTTGGTTCTCTCCGCCCATGCTATTGCACCATAGGTGAGGACGGGTCTCACCATCATAGTATACATCCAGCGGAGAATTGTTGGGTTACAACCACAGCTTTTCCCCACCAGGCTCCTACATACCATGAGTGCGCGCGTGGCTTTGTTTATAGTTACCTCTGCATAATATAGTTATGCATGTTTATAGTTATAGGCTTCTCTCCAGAGAAACTTTGAATCTAGTGTAAGTCCCAGATATTTTACTTCTCTTTTGAAGGGAATTTCAGTACCATCCATTCTCATTGTTCGGAGGTTTGGCAGGCTTCTTTTGTTAGTAAAAGGTACTATGGTGGTTTTCGCTGGGTTGATACTTAATCCCACTGTGTTGCACCACTCCTTTGTTACCGACAATCCTTTCTGTATCAGGTTACAGAGTGTATCCTCGAACTTCCCTCTCGCTATTAAGGCGATGTCGTCTGCGTAACCCTGACATTTTATGCCATTCTCGGTTAGCATCGTTAATAATTCGTCCACAACAAGACTCCACAGCAGTGGAGAAAGGACTCCGCCTTGTGGGCAGCCTTTTGTTGTTTTGATTCTTATAGTGGTGTTGCCCACTTAAACTGGTGTTTCTGCAGTTCTAGTGCTAAGCATTTAGCATATCCATCTACTGAGCATATCATTTACTCCTTTTTTGTGTAAAGACTTCTTCACAGCCTTGTATTTTGATTTAAACATACCGTTACATTTCTTAATATTTTCAAATTGCGACAAAATACCACTGAGATTTGTTAGTAAAGTTTTCAAAATTAAAATCGAAGGTTTTCTTGGATCAAGAATATGTTTTTTTTTTGCTTTTTTTCATCAAATAACTTGGAAATACAAACCAACTGACATTTAAAACAATATTTTAAAAAACTAAGAAATTTATTTACCTTTAGAAGGAATGAAATATTCTAATATCTGATATTTTTCTGTATTAATGAAAATTTAATAGCTTTTTATTGACATTTTTTTAACTGATATATTTTTATACCAAATAAATTGCATGATAAGCGTATAAGGACCAGCACAAAAACAGTTTTCAATTTTTTTACCATTCTTTTTATGTTTCTCGTTCTAGGTGCGCCTTTATTTTTCCCACCTGCCCGATGACAAGGTTCCCTACGTCAACAGTGCTGGTGAAAAGTATCGCATGAAACAATTGTTGCACCAACTGCCGCCGCAGGATAACGAAGTGAGTTACAAACAAAAAAACACAACAAGAATATAAACATGATATAAAACAAACAAATACCTAAAGAGCAGCAAAGTGCACTCACAAATAAGCTGCACTAAATACTAGCCAATAAAATAGTAGTTGTTGACAAAAGTTTTTTACTAAGGAAACAATAAAAAAATAACAAAACAAAAAAATAACAAAATAAAAAATAGCAAAACTTTTGCTTACCCGAGACTTCAAAAGCAGTGCAAGCAAAAGTTTTTCTACAAATTTTTACTCATGTTGTTTACAGTTTTATTTTGTTTTTACTCTTCTTTTATGTTGCAATTTTTAATTAAAATCTACTCACTTCTTTTTTAAGGTGCGCTACTGCCATTCACTCAGCGATGAGGAACGCAAGGAGTTGAGGATATTTTCGGCGCAACGAAAGAGGGAGGCATTGGGTCGAGGTGCGGTGCGACTGCGTTCGGATGAGCGACCTTGCAATGGGGTAAGTTTAGTAATTGGAAACTACATATTGTAGTTTATGGGTATTTTTTTTTAGTTTAAAGAATTTTGCTATGATTTCAACCGCTTGTATTCAGTTTATCTTAACCCATGAACGGCGATGATATCACATGGCCATCACTATGACGGCTGCCACAAGACTAACGGTAGTACACAAAAATAAGATAAAATTAAATTAAGGTCAAAATTAGTCAATGTATGAAAAAACTTTTCCCATCTGCAAAGGGTTAATAGACAGAAATTTGTAAAACAATTTCATAAAAGTGAAGTTATCTCTAATATATATTTTCACCTTTAACTCGAAAAGTCGTAATAACATTTTCTAATTTTGCAAGATAAACCAAAAAAGTCATGAAATGCCAACAACTTTCGGTTAAATAACTATTTTTTTTAATTTCTAAGACTATTTTATTTTAAAAGCAAGTTCTTTTAAAATTACAAAAAAAAATTATTTTAAAACTTTCTTCCGAGTAATGTTGGATATCAGGTCATAAATAAACATATTTCAAAGTAAACAACAAAAGACGGAATACAGCAGTATGCAAAGTCAGCGCAAGCAAGAGTTCTCCTTTACATCCTTTCATTCAGAGAAAATGAAAGGTATTGAATTAAGAGAATCTGATATCAACTATATTTAAAACTCATAGAAGAAAAACTTGTTCACTTCAAGACTATGGACAAACATTTAATTAGTATGACTGCCAAACGTTGATTATTTCCATTTTCTCATAGCAAAAAAAAATACTCCTATTTAAAAGAAAAACTTTGTCGGTTAACAATTTAAATAATAACAAAAACGTCGTTTTTTTTGTTGTGCAGCAAGAAAACTTTTTGAATGCTTAAACAAACTTTTTTCATAAATTTACAAAATTGACAATAGAGTCCGTCGACAACTGCCAACAACAACAACAACAAGATGAAATTGTCAAGACAACATAAAAAATAGCAGCAACTTCAAAACAAAGGCAGCAGCCAACTTTACAGGGAGCAAAAGGAGCAAAAATTAGCTTCCAGTCAAGACGACAAAAAGATTTCATTACGTGACAATAAAAACCAAAACAGCAGCAGCTAAAAACGTAGCAAAACAATCACTGCGTTGCATTTTCTTGCTTGTGTTTTAGCTAAAAAGTTGATTTCGTTTTAGCTGAAACTAAAGCTGTTAGCTGCAAAGGTATCAAAAAACACAAGGCAACAACAAAAATGACAAAGAAAAATCGTCTAAACTCTACTTCAGACAACACAGACAAGAAAAGTGAATGTTAAGAAGTCAATGCGACTTCACTAAAAATAGTAGTAGATTATTTATTTTTTTAGCATTTTGTGCAAAACTTTTGTTCGAATTTGCATCGTTATTAGCTGCAGACTTTAGAACACACACACACAGACACAGGCTTAAGATTGTCTGCTGCGCTTAAGTTTCATTTTTATTGTTTTCGCCACTCGTAAAACTTATTAAAAACTTTCATTCACTCAGCCATTCATTCAACCATTCATTCATTCATTTATTTACTCAGTCATTGCATAACGTAGGCGAAGCTCTACAAATAAGTAGTTTTCCTTTCGTAGCCTGTCTTAAGGCGCATTGAAGTGTTGCTGTGCAATGAAGTGTATGTGTATGCGTACTTATGGCCACCCAGTGGGCATTTTAGCGAGTGCTCCGCAAAAGAAGGCATGCTAGGCACTGCTATAATTGGCGTCAATACACCTTCCATGATCACTGCATTGATGAGTACTTCTGTACAGGGTTGCCACTTATAAAACAATTTAGTTACCAAAATTTGATATACCTTTTATAGATATAAAAAGTTACCAAAATTAAATAAAAATTAATTAAATAAACAAACATTTTTTTAAAGTAAGATAATCAATGAAATTATAATTTTTGCTAATAAAAAAATGTATTCAGCATTAAAATACTTAAAAATTAATAAACAGAAAAAGTGGTAAAATAAATTTAGAAATATTATTAAGTATTACATTTTATTAGCTTAAAATTTCTTATTTTTAATAACTAAAAATTACAAAATAAGTAAAATTCATAAACTCATATACTTATAAAAATGAGACGTATATCTTTTTTATTTGAATTAGATAAAAACATAAATAGAAAAAGTACAACCTTTTTCTTGTTTAAAATTTATTTATTATATTAATATAAAAATCACAAATTAGTAGTAAATTCAGGAAAACGTAATTTTTTTGTCACAAAACAAAACAAAAAATTGTAAATTAATGGTATAAAAATGAGATCCTTATCTTTTTTATTTGAAATAAGTAGGAAAAAAAATATACCGCATTCATTGGCAATGAATATTGATTTTAAGAAAGTAAATGAATAAATACAAATATATGGCATTTAATGCTTTAAAAAATTATCGGTTTCCTCAAGTTTAAATTTTAATCATTTTTTAATAACTTAAAATCAGAAACTACACAGTTCGTTTGTTTTATGGGATATCAATTCCAACTACGGGCACTGATTTTAAATAAAAGGAAACTTTTTCAACATCACCTCAAGTTAAGGAGTTATGAAAAAAATATGATATACAGTTCTTTTTCCAATAACTGCTCCTAAGCGCAAACTCTTTCAAAGTATTTAAAGCTTTTGCTGATATCTTTTTACGTTTTAGAAAAACATATTGTGAAAGTAACGAAAATTTTATTAAATTTATTCAAAGCAATTTTAAGCGGCTGGGAAACCCTAATTTTTCAGTAAGTTACTTTAGAAATTTTTCCTATAAATTTTTCATGTAATCAATTTTCGTTATTTAAAAATATATCTGGAATTACCCACAATATCAAATTATCAATACAAAAGATATTTTTATGATTCAGACATTTCACGGTAGCAAATATGTTTATTATGAAAAAGTTTTATAATTTATGATTTTCAAGGCCATTATCTTCAAAACAAAAGCTGAAAAAAATTGTTTAGAAAAATGTTTAGACCTAATCAGCCGAATTATGAATAACTTTTCAAGTGGAATTGAAAAATGTTCTAGAGCTTTATCTTAAAAATAAAAACTCCCTTTTCCGATTCTGCGTGAAAAATTCAGCATTTAGGGCTGAATATTTCCTAATCAAAGCTGTCAAATACGATCGAAATTGACTGATGCAGTTTAAAGATATTATCTGTTAGAACATAACAGGTTTTAACATTTTTGCCTGTAGCTCCTTAACTAGAGCTGATGGCGAAAAAATATCTATTTTAAATGGAGAAATCTTCTTCTGGTGACCACACATAATGCGGCTTGTCTCTCATTTCGCAGAGTTCCTTTGAAATCATTATGCTATTATTGTATTAAAACCCAACTTGTTTTGTAGCTTCGTTTTTATAAGAGACTTCTTTGTTAACGTTAAATTTCAAAATTGTAATATTTTGACATGATTCGCAATATTTTCAGATGATGCGTTCGGAAAACTTAGAGAAATATTCAATACAAAACATAAAGTTTATGCTGCACTAAAAAATGTTTAATGCAATATTAAAATTAATTTTTTATGTAAATCTTGCAAACTGATTATTTTGAATTTTTTGGAAAAACTAAAGGAAAAAAGTTACCAAAACTATAAAAAAATTACCAAATTACCAAGTTAAAAATTATCTACCAAATTTGGTAATTAATTACCAAACTGGCAACCCTGCTTCTGTAAGGCCTACCTTTTGAAGGTTCTGATTCTTTTCATATAATTTTATATGAAAAAATTTACAAAAAAATTTCTAAAAAAATTTTAAATACACAGAACAGTTAAAAAAACAACAAAAAATTTTTTTGTCTGAGCTTGGTCTCGAACCCGGGCTCCCAAAAACTAACACATTACATATTATATTATATGAAAATATTTATATGGAAAAACTCCAAGCCTTTTCTTATATTTTTGTATGAAGAAAATTTATAAAAAAAAATTAAAAAAAAAATTTTAAATACACAGAGCAGTTTTTAAAAAATGTAGATTTACAAAAAAAACAAAAAATTTTTTTTCGAGTTGGGTCTCGAACCCGGGTCTCGAACCCGAAAGCTTACTTTCATTTGTATTCATGCAAAATAAGCTATTGATTCATAATAACCACGATAGACGAGAGGGTAAGATGTTGGACTGCCACATGAGAGGACCATGGTTCAAATCTGAAATTGTTAGTCGTTTTTTATTTCAGGTTGATATTTATATTGCTTTTCCTTCTAACGTGACTTCTCGAAAGAGCGCTTCTGGCAGGTCCCTTATGAGCAAGGAGAGCGGAAAGCCTGACAAATTTTCCCATTTCATACAAGCAATAAAACGGTGTTTGCAAGAAGTATGGAAGGCCTTTTAAAACCTAATGCAGGCCTGCTAGAAGGCCTTCGGGCTCCTGCAATTGCCCACTGGGCATGTGCATGTTTTACTTGTGTAATGTTTTAGGATGGCTAGTTAAGTAGCTGACTGCAAAACATATTATAAACAAAAATTGAGTTGCCTTCACAGATCACTTCACGGTTAGAAATCCTAGAATAAATTGTATTGTAAGCAGAGAATAACAATTGTTTTTAAATACAATTTGTATGCAATTAAATAATAATAACCGAATGTATACATATTTAAATTTTTAAGAGAATTTTATTTTTACACCAACCTAGCTGAAGCAATCATTGTTGTACATGGCATTTGTCATTTTTTTTGGAACTAAAGCCAATCAAGCTAAAAATTGTCATGGATGTAGGGCACCATTGAGAAAGCTTAACCCTGAATGCTCACTCACCCGTTTCACCAACTTAACTTCGGCGCCATTTGTAATTAAATGACTACATTTTTTTAAAAATTTAAGGTTAAGACTTTCGATGCAAATATATACGGTGTTTCTTATAATTTCTCTCAATTCTTTTTGGTCTAAAAGATCAACTAAATAAAAAAAAACTTATTTGTAATAGTTCCATTTGCTGAGTGTATATATTTTTAATAGTTTTTTCAACAAAGATCTAATATATTAAATTGTTACTTAAAATATGACACAAAAATTGTTTTTTGGGTTGTTGTAATAGTAAAATAAGTGATTTCAAAACTGTATTTTAGACTACCTTTCTTATGACACATGATAATTCACTAGCGAAAATTGTACAGCTTTTATTATGAAACTGTTTCTTTAAAAAATACTCAAGCTTTAAAAATAGTTTTTGTTAAAGAATTACTCCAATACATACTTGCTATCAAAAGTTATCGCTTTCAATCTGTAGAAAAATGAAAAGCCACAGAAAAAGAACAGATAAAATTAATTAAAAAATCTTAAAAAAATAATTATTTATTACAAACAATCGACCCCTTAGCGCAAAATTATTGTGTGTGCCTCACCTTGTAAAATATTGTAGCTGAAATTCTTATAGTAAATTAATTAATTATCTAAGCATATGCAAAATTTGGTTTTGATATTGCAAGCTAAAGCACAGAAAAGTAGAAAAAACGCACTCCTGTATGATTAGGCTTTTTACACATACATACGATAATTTCGCGCAAAGGGGTCGATTTGATTGTAAGAATATATTTTCCTGAATGACATTGTCATTCGCTTCACGTCGCATGCTTATAGGGTTTATACAGTATAGTAAAATAAAAATATTTCAACAAAATCCAAAAAGAGCCCGAACATGGGTCGAACAAGGGTCGAACAAGGGTCGAACAGGGGCCGTTTTGACGTAATCTCCAACTAAATGCTGAATCGTACTCTACTTCAATAGAAACAATTTCATTACACAAAAAGTTATTTTATATTTATATGCACTTAGACATTTATATAAGCCAACCACAAGTGGTTTAGATAGCCGAGTGTGCTAGGCTGCCAATTTGTAAGTGGAGAGGTGCAAGATCGTTGCAAGCATATTATTTTTTTTTTCAAAAAATTTATTATAAAAATAAAAAAAGATTATTGATTATGACATAGTTATAACAAATTTCTTTTAAACTTTACAAGTAGTTACTGATTATGTAGAATGTTTTTAAGTATGTAAGTTTTAAATTTTGGTCTCTTTTTTTAACTTTTATTTATACTATATAATTAAATTTGCAATTTGTGTTATAAATAATCATGTTTTTGTCGTATTTTTTATATCTTTGTTTGTAAAACTCTGATTTTTTTTTTCAAATATAAGTAAATTCATTGTTTCTTGTGCTTAAAAACAATGTACTATTTTGAAAAGTATTGAATTTATGCTCAAAAAAGTGTACTGATTTCACCTCATGCAGATCTGTTAACTAGAGATGCTAAAAAAAAACCAGTCATGAGGATTTCTTTTGTTGCTGCGCACGCATTTGTTATGGACCTGGAATACTATTTCAATTGTTGTTTTACATACGTTGCTTAAACTAGGCAAAGTTAATTTAATGATGAAAAAAGGTGTTGTGGTCGAGGAACGAAGTTCCTTACGCTTTTTCTTCAACTCCGAATGTAATTCGAAATAAAATCTGTATTTTTTTTTTTATTTATTTTATATCCTTTTTCCAACACAAATAATGTAAATGAACAATCTAGTCATAAAGTTTAATTTAATATTTTACGAAAAAAGTTTTATTTATTGAAAATATAGATGTAAAATTCTTATCAGAGATAAAAATAGGTAGTTACCGTTGCCAGCGATGTTTGTTTCATGACGCAACAACGCGTTGAGCATTGAAGATTCATCATGTTCCTCGTATGTAGCTTGAATTGATTGAAAAGTTGGATTGAAAACTGGACTTACTTAAGACTATAATTAAATACACATTTTTAGGGTCCACCCTGGTGTAAAAAACCTTTTTGAAATTCTTACAACAGATTCGAAATCAGCGCCCAAGTGCATCTACAAAGAGTATGAAGCGAAAAACACATTTTTAAGGGACCACCCTAGTGACAAAAACTTTTTGAAATTCTTACATTAGGTTCGAAATAAGCGACCCCTGCTAGCACTTATACAAAATGTATAAAAAACACATTTTCAGGGTACATCCCAAGTGTTAAAAACTTTTTGAAATTTTAACATCAGGTTCGAAATCAGCGTTTCCTTTTATTGCTACCACATTTACAGAGAGTATAAAAAAAACTCATTTTCAAAGTCCACCCTAGCGCAAAAAAATGTTTTTTTTTAAAATTCTAATATAAGATTCGAAATCAGCTAACAGCGCATCTACAAAAAGTATTAAAGAAGAAAACACATATTTAGGGTCCAACCTAGTGGCAAAAAAGTTGCCACCCATACACAAAAAGTATAAAATAAAAAACTATTTTTTAAGGCCAACCCTAGTATCAACAAACTTTTTGAAATTCTAACATCAGATTACACTGTATTACACACACTTACTGCTTAAAACAAATACATAAATAAAAATAATAAATGCGTTTAAGCCAGCGCTGGGCGCCCTATAGCTCACTGAGCGCTCTCTGAGTGTGGCTTTTCACATGTACACAAAGCTCACAACAGAAGAGAATATAATTCTTATACAAATTTTATGTACACTCTTAAAAAACTAACTAATTTTATCCGGCGAAGTAGAATGTTTAATTTTCCACTGCAAGCAAACTAATATAAATTATATACTAAGAATAAAATGCTGGAGCTTTGATGTAGACATAGAAGAAATATTGAACACAATCGATGACTAAAAATAAAAACATAAAAAAAATGAACACATACAACAGTACACCAATACCAACAAGACAAAATAAAATGTGACTGTGTTAGAATGCCCAGCCCTCGTTTAAACGAATTTTCTACGTGTCAAAAACAGAGTCACACAGAGAGAGAGAGAGACAGAGAGAGTTGTTCACTCGCCTACTTGTTAGTTAGTCTGCTCGAATCTCAATACTCTCACGCACACACACAGAGCACTCGTCTGCTACCCTCCAGGAAATGTGAGCATTCCCGGATGTTACCAGGAAACATTCCATGGAATGTAGGAAGCATTCCCCTTTGTTGCATTGCTTTTTTAACATAGCATGTCATTAGAGGGAAACATTCCTCCCCGCTGTGTTAAAAAGTCATGTGGAAACATTCCTCTCCGCTGTCCTCAAAAGTGAATTGGAAGCAGTCCTCTCCCCTGTTTTAAGAATGAATGTGGAAACATTCCTCTCCCTTGTTATGAAAATGGATTCGGCCAGGATTCGAACCCGGGACCCCTGAGCGACAGTCGAGCGCGCTACCACTAGACTATCGAATTCTACAATAAGCGGATAGAAAACAATGATTTTAATATGTTCTATTGTCATTGCTTGACAATAAATAAAAGTCTCCACATGCATTCTTAAAGAAGCGGTTTGGAAACAGTATAAATACAAAACTAGCCTTAAGCTTCCAAAAGATGCGGTGGGGAAACAATATATATACAAAACTACCCTTAAGCTTTCAAAATATACGGTGGGGAATGTTTCTTTATCACTTTTAGATGGAAGCCTTCCGATTTTTCCTGGAGGGTAGTTTGTAATCTGCTCGATACTAGCAGGCATGCACACACAGTAACCTCACTGTGACATAACGGTTTCTACCAAATCGCACCACCCGCAAACCGAGTAAAGGAACTTTGTTCCAATAATGCTTCAAAACGGTTGCTGTACAGTCGAGTTGGCCATTCGGACTATCCTTAGACCATGCTCTAGCCTTGTTCGGCTGCTGTTCGGCCGACTAGACTTTTTGGATTGCTTTTAGACCATGTTCGGTCGTGGGGCCGACTCTATTTTTACTTGGGAACGAATTATAAATACACCGTGCTACAGGCCTTTTCAAATAAGAAGTGAAGGATAGTGAAACTTCGTTGTCACTTTTTCACTAGAACGTAAGCATTTTTTTAAAAGTGCTTTTAGTTGCAAGTTATGCTTTTGCTTGAAACATTTATTAAAATACTTCAAACCTTTCAGAAATGACAATATCGGTATCAACATTTACCCAATTACATTTTAAAAATTTTAATTTAAAAAAAAAAATCGTTTGGAATATTCAAGTATATTGAAGGATATTATTTTAAAAATACATTTCTAGCATGGATTTGCTCGGGTAAATAACACAATTTTTTTTATAAAGAATATGGGTATCAAATAAAAGAGGGCAATTTTATTTGTTACCCATATTGTCATGCTTTAAATGTTTTAAGTATTTATTTACATTAACAAATGCATGACTTGGAACTTCAAAGATATTTAATAAAACTCTAACGTTATAGAGATAAAGTGAGAGCGCAGTTTTACTTTCCTTTGCCTCTAGTTTTAGGAGTGCATAGTTTACTTCATTTTTTCCGAAGGGAAAGTTTTTTCCGATTATTATAACATGGTGAATTACGTTAAAGTTTTTTGTATAGTTTATTGAAGGTCGGGAAATTTTTTAGAACTAAGAATTCCAGATTTTTAGTTCAAAGGCCATCATCTACTATCGATTACAATTTATTCATAAGAGGAACTGATCATATATGTCAAAATGTCAGCGAGCACAGCTGTTGTTGTTGGGAAAAAAATTGTGGTTTTCTATTTTTCCCAGGCTCGTCGATATTTCAGTGAAGCATTTCTTGCAAACATTCTCTGCTGGTGAACATTTTTGACATACTATTTCCAAGTGTATGGAGCTATCATGTGTCATAATACCATATGAAATTTTTTATGTATTATAAGTTCTACCACATACTCATTTTCTTGAAAATTCAAATCAGTTGAAATGTTTAGCGCACAAAGTAAAGAGTCAGCCAAATAAATTTTTTTTTTGAAAAATCTGTAAAAAAAACTACTGGATATTTTCTCAAATTTATTTTTTTATTTGAAAGTACAATTCTTCCGGTTAGTAATGAAAAATAATTTCATTCAAATGGCTGCCTCGGCTGGCCATGCAGTAGCCTACACGATCGGTCCAATTTTACGCACATTATCGATTGTGTGCAGCTGTATTTCACCAATGGCTTTACGAATATTGTCCTTTAAAGCGTCAATTGTCTCTGGCTTGTCGGCGTAACACTTATCTTTGAGGGCACCCCACAAATAATAGTCCAACGGTGTCAAATCGCAGCTCCGAGGTGGCCAAACGACATCAGTTCTGCGGCTGATAATGCGATCTTCAAAAACAGGGCGCAAAACATCGAGTGTAGCTTCGGCTGTGTGGCACGTAGCGCCGTCCTGTTGAAACCAAATGTTGCCAATATCCTCCTCTTCAATTTTTGTGAACAAAAATTCGTTCAACATGGCCCGATAACGATCGCCATTGACTGTAACGGCCACTCCTTGCTCATTTTCGAAGAAAAATGGCCCAATTATGCCTCTGGACCAAAATCCGCACCAAACAGTGACTCGTTTTGGGTGCAGCGGTTTTTCAATGTATGCGTGCGGGTTTTTTGTGCCCCAAATGCGACAATTTTGCTTGTTTACATACCCGCCAAGATCAAAATGAGCTTCATTTGAAAAGATGATTTTTTGGCAAAATCGGCATCTTCTGTAAGGCGATCGCAGGCCTACTTAGCGAAGCGAAAACGCATTGGATGGTCAGTTGGCTTCAACTCCTGAATCAATTTGACTTTGTATGGCGTCATGCCAAGGTCTTTATGCAAAATTCGTCTCAATGATGTCTCCGAAATGTTCAATTGTTGAGAACGACGGTGAATTGATGTTGATGGCGCTTCACGCACACTTTCTGCCACAGCAGCAATATTCTCGGGTGTACGCACTGCTTTTGGCTTTTCACGCTTTGGTTTATCGATGAGGATGCCAGTTTCTTTCACTTTTTTCACAAGATAACGAACATATGGAGCTGACGGTGCTTCTCTTCTTCCAAAATCCGTACGCAATTTTCGCACACATTCTGCAACATTACCATGATTTTCAAAGTAATGTCGCAATATTTCCCAGCGTTGTTCAAGCGTATACACAACCATAACCATTCAGCGGAAGGATAAAACTAATTATCTGTCAAATCAGACATGAGCTAAGTGTTAGCATTCACGAAATAAGCACTAGTAGAAAAAAAAACGTTAGATGACGGACCCTGTACCTTCTTATAGCAATTTGAAAAAAAGTTAATAAATTCCAGATTTTTTACAGAAAATTTCTCATCTAGCTTTGCATATACTATATTTTTCCCAAGATTGTTTTCTTTTGAGATATTTTTCCAACCATTTCCTTGCGACAAGGTAAGACTTTGTTTTGTGTTATAACACGATCTTCGACAATAACATATAAAATGGATTGCGAATAAAACAGGCTTTAAAAAATAATTAGGTTCTTCTGGCAATGGGTTTGTCACTTCAAATAATTTAATCATAATAAAAGCCTAAAACTCCCTGATACCCTTCTTCTTCATCAACAACTTTTTAATGAACTTCGCAATTATAAGAAATTGCCTCAGATTTCTCACAATTAAATGGCTACAATTTAATCTACTCTAAATATTCGCTTCAATAGAATTTGTTGTCAACGCTAAATTAAATGTCGTGTAAATAATTATTATCGCCCTTCATTAATCTTATCAATCCAATTAATCCGTCTACATTTCATTTCCATTTTCTATTGTGTACGATGTCAATGTTGACGACCTGTCTTTAATCACAAAACAACATTTAACGGAACGAAAAGTTCATGTCAAGTACACATCATCGAAACCAGCAAGCACCAGCTTACCCACAGAAGAAGGCCACCCACTGAAGACCACCCAGTTGGAAATAACTTCAATTAGGATATTGACAAATCGTCACCCATCCATTGTCTGTCATTAATGCTATGCTTGCTTAACGTGTCGCTGCTTCTTTGTCTTTGTTTATTGTTTTCTTATACAACTCCTTAATACTTTCTTTGTTGTTGTTTCTGTTGTTATGGTATTAATACTCTTTTGTGAGTCCCTTTGATTGTAATTCCCATAGTTTCGCAAAGTATTTAGCAATTCTTAACAAAAACTGTTCTTAACTATTCTTTGACTCTACCAGCGCCTACGTTCGACTCCTACATCCTACATTTTGCTACTGTGCTGGAAGTTATACAAACCGGAACCGGATTTATTAATGGCGCTCGTTATCATGCTTTTTGCAGTATATAAACTTTTGGCCTTTCAACTTGTTAGTTGTTTCCTTTTGTGACTTTCTTGCTTGCCTGCTGCTGCTGCTGTTGGTTTCCTAGGATTCCGCTTTAAATGTTTTTCCGAATTTTTTTTTAATAATCCTGCAGTGTCTACATTTTTCTTTTTCACTGCGTTTTTACGCCATTCATTGCATACTCACACACATTTTGTGTTCACTCTTGACTAAGTTTTTCATTATTATTATGATTATTTGCTCACTTTAGATTTTTTCTTATATTTTTCTATATATACTTTAAGTTGTATCTTTCCTCATACCTTTGCTTGTCTACGTTTTCTTTGTTATCTTTATTGTTTTGGGTTGATTTTGACTTTGACACCCGCGTTTATTTTTCTCATTTACGCTTGAGTGCATTTTCTGTCAGCTTCATTGGATATTACCATAAATTTTCTTTATGAATTCTTTGCAAAGTTTTAGTGAAATCAGTGCTGCTTGTCATACTCCCTTTGCTTTTAACAAGCTGTCATTTTAATGACGTCTTCCAAAATGAGTACCTCTTTATACTCGTAGGAAAAGAAGAAAAGGTTCTTTTGTAGAAAACTTTTGATCAAGACAGGTTGTTAACGAGCGAGCCAGTTTAAGGGAAGAGGATTTATATGTATTGTCAGTGATCTGTAAAACAGAATGGATACAATGTATGGAAACAAATGATATTTGCACTAATTAAAGTTCAATATCGTAAAAAAATTCTCAAAAATACCATTCAATTTTTCATCAAAAAGTAAAAAAATTATTAAGCAATAATTTTAGGCATAAATTATAAATAGAAAATGTTACCCCGTTATTTGTAAACTTCCATTAAAGAAAAGCTGAGTGCTTGCATGTCAAGAAAGCAACAAAAATAAATTCATGAAATTTCGATGCAATCTAAGCGTTAATCTCAGCAATTTAATGCAACAGAACAAGTAAAATAAAAATAAAAATAACTGCTTCTAAGTAGCCAAAAAGTAAGGCGAATGGCAACACTTGCAAAAAGCACTCAAAGTACTTTTCCGGCTGTTTCGTGTGTTGCTTCCGGCATCCGGTAGTTTAGTTTTTGAAGCGCCTTACAAACATGAAAAAATTACTATACACAAAAAATGGCTATTTTACAAAGCTACACCCAAAAAAGAAAAGAAACAAAAAATAAAAAAGTTACTTCCTAGAATATCATGATACTTTTTTCAATGAAAATCTAGCACGCAAACATTGTTAATGACAATAAATACATGTTCGCGACATTGTTTTTTAAAGTAAATTTCTGAGAAATATATATGTTTTATTTACTTAAGCTATAGTTTAGCGATTTTTTACGAGAATGGCGATGCAAATGTATTCAGTGAAGAAGTGCCCTAGAGTTTATACAATCCTTGCAAAAGAAAAGATTTAGAAAATTCGAAAATGATTCAAATCCTATGCTTGTGGAGGAATAAGGTTTAATACAATAAACAATACAGAAACTAATACCCTAACCCCATGGATAGATCTATTTAAAATTTAATATCTAATTACTTTTTATTTTTTTATTTATTTATTTGTTATTTATTTAAATGCCATTCATTGCGAAATAATCTTTGAAGAAAATTTAAATTAAAAGTTAAATTCTTGATATAAAATCCTTGAATACAACCTTTGTATATCTTAGCCGGTCGCGAGTAAACGAAAAATAATTCAATTTCAACTAGAGTTTCTATATAAGATACTTACTGTAGCCATCTTTGGTATCTTTAAGTTACTAAGAAATGTTTTTCCTCCAGTTATTGAGACGAAGGTTCCTTGAGCTCGCGAGCTCGACCTGCAGAAATTAAAAAATTTGCTTTAGCTAATGAGAGAGAGAAAGCTACGATCGATCGTTTCCGTTTCTTCTTTAAACTATGCTTTAAAAAATGTAGTAAAAACTTACAAAACTTTATTGCAGCTTATGCAGCAAAGACTTTTTCCGCGGCTGAATTCATTTAAAACCCATTCAAGCAATATTAAATAAAGCCAGGATCAGTCGTATCTGTATCGGAAAATGACAAAGTCGGAAATCAGAGCGAAGTGATAGTGATAGTGATACTTATTGAAGCAGTATAATCGTTATAATCGTCGGGTCTTTGTAGTCTAGTGAAGAGTGCGCTAGACTATCAACTCAGAGGTTCCTGGTTTGAATCCGGGTTCGGGTATGGTTCTTTTTGCTTTCTATTTTCTTTACTATATTTAAGAATTATGGAAACAAAAAAATTCACAGCTAAATTGTGGAAAATGTGGAATTAAAGGACAGGAACAACTGAGAGCTGGAAACTCTTGCCGAGGTAAAGGCATAACCCTAGCCTCGGCTATAAGCAATTCAAATTGTCTTTTACGTTTGTTCAACCTAATCGATAATTCACGTGGTTTCAATCTATTTTTCTCCTCTAATAATCTTTCCCTTTTCTTTCAGGTCAAAAATCAAACGTTGTTTGTATAAGATCTGTTAAAAAAAAATAATAATGCTATTTGTGATTGCTCAATTTACGGAAAATAGACTTAGGCAGTGATTAAATTGCTGCAGTCAAAGTAGCAAAAGCCGTAAAATTATTGCTTTTTAAAGCAATCACTGTTTCCATACATTCAAAACTTACTACTGCTTAAACTTGTGCTTGAGAAAAATCCAACAGTCGCAGTCAAAGCAAAAGCAAAAAAATGTCTGATAGACTGCGAAGCACTTCTGCAGTCGACAGTTTCAGCAGTTTTTTCTTTAATTGACTGAAAATGTGAAAAAATCGAAGGTCGAAGAAACAGCAACTGTTCACAAACGATTGGCCAAATAAGATCTTATCTAACTCAAAGATGAAAATCGATGCATTCCAATTTTGCAATGAATAAGCGATGCGATTACATATCGAATGCCTTTGAGAAGTCGGTGTATATATTATAGTATCGACTTGAAAACCATCAGCAAATGAAGACAAACAAGAATTTGTAATTTTGTTTTGAATTTTACGAAATCGTATTCAATGAAATATTTTTCATATGTTTACCTTCGGCTATCCAAAAAAAAAAAATGTCATAGCGACTTAAATCTGACCGAGCATTTAAACAATAATTTCTCATAAACGCCTGAATGATTTTAAGACGAAGTTTCGGTTCGGAAAAAACTATTTCTAGGTTTTGGCTCACAAATTTCATTTTGGCCCCTGAACTCATCTTGACTATAGTGCTACGCATTCGCTTAAACGCACCTACGTTTTAGGGTTAAATATTGTTAAAGAAAGTTAAATACAAATACTAGTTGTTTGATAGTTCAAAATTCTTTATTGAGCTTTAGGTCAGGTCAGAACAATTAATTGCTCTTGGCAATTTCAGAGCAAATCTCCTTTTTTAAGAATTTATGTTCCTTGGCGGCCGTAGCCTAGTGGGTAGAGTACGTGGCCCCTAAGCTAAAGAACCGCGGTAGCCCGGGTTCAATTCCAGCTCAGACAGAAAAGTTTTTTCAATTGAATTAATTTTTCTGTTCGGTCGTCACCTCTCTGCAGACAAAGGCAAACCTCAGAGAGTAAAAATTGCCATGTTAAGCTTCTTGAGAACAAAAGCCGTTCGGAGTCGGCATAAAACACGTAGGTCTAGTTTGCGATCATTTGTGATCAAATATTTAATAACACGCACACAACACAATTGATCAATAGAAGCTAGGTAAAAGACCTTCCAAAGGCTGAAATTACCATTTTTTTATATATTTTATGTTCCGTGACTATAAGTAAATTTAGAATTTGTGACTTTTGATCATAAATCCAGCAAACTATGTTACTCCATAGGTTCTCCATAGGGTTAAGGTCTCGACAGCAAGTTGGCCATTTAAGAAGAGGTATATCCTGCTGTCTGAACCACTCCAAAGATAACTTAGATACATGGATTGATGCATTAGTGGCATCTATGCATTGATGAATGGATGCAGCACTTCAATGAACATGCCTGAGTTAATTTTTGTTGATATAAAACATATTTTAGCTTTTCCATCTGCAGAGAATGCTGTCCAGACTATGACACTTCCACCTCCAAAGTTCTTTTTGAACAAATGAACATCTTTTTGGCATAGATCATGCAGATTACAACTAATGAAGTCAGGACTATATAAATTGATTATCTTCTCATCAGAAAATACATTATTGTTCCATTTCGTCGTCAAATTTATGTGTTTGCGGGAAATTCAGTCTTGCATTTTTATTTATAAAAGATCAAAGAATCAAGGCATGCGCCTTATACAAATAAAGTTTGGTCTTTGACCTGAAAGGAAAGGGATATATTTATTTAGAGGAATTGATTGGAACCATACGTAAATTATTAATTAGACGAAACAACCGTGAAAGACAATTTTAATTGCTTTTAAATATGTTATGCCTTAACCTCGGTAAGCATTTCCAGCCCTTAGTTGTTCCTGTCTTTTAATTCCACATTTTCCACGATTTAGTTGTGGATTTTTAGTTTTCCATAATTCTTAAATGTGGGAAAGAACAAAGAAAGTGAAAATAGTCATGCCCGAACCTGGATTTGAACCAGGGACCTCTGGATTGATAGTCTAGCACACTCTCCACAGACTACAAAGGCCGACATAAACGAAGCGAATGCTTGCTTTGAGGCTTCTTCCATTTAATGTAAGCAGATCAAGCAGATGTTGATAGCTTGATTCGAGAAACATGTTTTTTGTTATTTATTTTGGGTTACCTCATATTTTATAGTCTTTATTTGTCTTTAATTAAGTTTCTTATATCCTTTGTGGGATTATTGACCCCGTAATTTTTGAAAAAATTGCAAATAACGTATTTGGATCTATTAATTACACGCCGAATTTCCCGATTTAAAGATTTTCATATCAGATCATATTTTTGATCTTCAGCAAAAAAATAAATTTTTGTTAGTCACGTATCTTTTTGCCTTTAACACATTATTTGCTTTAACGCTAATTCACTACAAAAATGCATTTATTTATTTAGCGGAAAAGAAACTTGCTGCATTTAAACCAGCGCTGGGCGCCCCATAGCTCACTGAGCGCTCTCTGAAGAGATAATTGTGACAACTATTTTGCTCAGTGTGCGCTATTCGAGAGCGCACCAATACTAACAAGACAAAATAAAATGTGACTGTGTTAGAATGTCCAGCCCTGATTTAAACAAATGTGTCGATTATTATTGCTTTATGTAAAGGTAAATAGCTGCTATTCTAACAAAGCAAAATAAGAACAAAAAATTTATCGTTAAAGGCTAAAAAGAGTACCAAGTAGGAAATATTTCGATAATCAGGAAGAAAATCTAAAAATATTGAAAGTGAGTTTAAACGAATGCATACCACTTCAATTTTAGTTCAATTCAATTTTAGTTCTTATTTTTTGCATGGCATGGCAGCAGCTGGAAAAATTTAAAGCATTTTTCTACGAATTGCTTTATTAAATTGCCATTTAAAAGATTTTAAAAAAAATCTACTCCTAAAAGACAGTTTATATAAAGCTAACAGTTTTACGACTAAATAAGCTGCCTTTCAACCACAATTTTTTGCAGTAAGCCCAGCAGCAACTACAAAATTGCACCTTAATGCCATCTGAGCAAGGTAATTATTTTCTTTAAGTGTACCTTCAACACAATTGCATAGCGTTAAGTAACAGGAAGTTGGCTAAATTAAAGGTTCCTAAAATTAGAATTCCGGCTAAAGCCGCCGGCAATGCTTGAAATAGGCTAATTAAAGTTTCTACAACGACGAAATTGGCGGTCGTTGGTTGGTTGTTGTGGCCAACGAAGCTGGTGCTGCGAAAAGTGTTCACCAAATAACCTCCAACTTGAAAAAAGAGCTGTTAAATGGTTTGCAAAAGTAAATGTCGAATATTATAGAAACTGCGCGAGTTAATAGACTGGAAAGTTAGCTAAGAGAGAGAGTGTGTGAGGATGGTATTGTATGCGTATGTGTGTGTGTGTGTGTGTGGGTATGTCCTTGCCTGTAAGTGGTTAGCATTTAACTGAATCTTTTAAGTGCTTAAGTTTTTTCTTTACTTTTTTGTTCATCTCAGCAATAATTAATGAAGCCATGTATTCGGTGCAGGTGGAAAATCTTAAAGATGCCAGGGTACTTTTTGCCTTTCTAAACTGCTACTTTTACTTTCACTTTATGCTTTAAGCTGGTAAAGTGGCAGTTGTAGAACATTTGGAACGTGTGATTGGAGTAAATGCAGAAAAACGATGACTGCTCCTTGAATTTGGTTACGATTACCTACCTGACTGCCAAATGACTCTTCACTCACATTTGATGCATGAAAAGTTTTTTTATTTAACAGACGAGTCCAAAATAATAAGAACAAACATAGTGAAAATCCAGACTGTTAGAAATGACATTTCATTCCTTACTGAAGAAAAATATTTAACACTGAAATACTCACCATTCAAAAACTAAACGAAAGATATTTAAAAGTCATTAGTGAAATGCAATAATGGTAAGTATCTTAGATATACATGAAAATTAGTGAGAGCTAAAAATTAGTATACAGGGCATAGCTTTAAATTCAGTTGAACGTTGTCCATATATTTTAAGTACTCCAAAAAAATGTTAAATGCACAAATCAAGGTCATTACATAGTGTTTTATTATTTATAAAGTTTAATTAAAAATTAAAATTTATTTTAAAGTTATGCGGCAGTAATGAAAAAATAACCTGAAAAATGCAGTAAAAAGTCAATATGCATTAATATAAAACTGCATTTATTTTTACCTACACGTTAATATGAGGCAAGTTTTAGTACTTTGTGGGTCCACTTCTAACCTTTATAACTGCTTTCACTCTTCTTGGCATTAAATTTACCAGATTCTGTGTCACAGTTGGTGAGATCTTGGCCCATTCTTCTGTCAATGCAGTTTTAAGACCTTGCTTACATGATTTTACGTATATTTCTGTCCAAAATTTATATCGTAATATTTATTGATAATATTTGTAATATTCATGTTTATATTTATACTAGCTGAACCCGGTGTGCTTCGCTACCCCCCTCGTAAAAAATAAAATTAAAAGTATTTATATATTTACAAAAATTTATTTATTTAATTTAATTATTGCAGTGCTTTGCCTCTTTTTTTGCTGTAAACCAATTAGAATTCAGCACTGAATCGCATGTAATTTGCTTCATGCTTCCCCTTTTTATTTTTAGGCCAATCAAAAAGCAGCAATTACACAATCAGCTGTTTCGCAGTCAGTTGTGGGAGAATGAGAATGGGGTTACCCCACTCTCTATTTTAATTAACACGTATTATAAAATCAGCTGTTTTGAAGACAGTGGTGGAACAAAGAGAATGGGGCTACCCCACTATTTTAATTAATATGTATTTTAAATTTGTGGTAAAGCCGTTAATAAACGTAGTAAAAAAGTAGGTGCAGAAGTGTGCATGGTCGAAAAATATTATCATGTAATAAGTATTCCTGAGTCAAAGCTTAACGCTGTGAAAATTTAAGATCGGTTATCAGGTCCAGCCTCCAATATATCGCAAACAAAGGGGTGTGCTCCGCCCACTTTTCTTTTGGTACGTATTTCTATTCATGCCAATACCATATATAGCAAATACTGCCGCCGTTGGTCAAAAAATGCCCAAGATATGACGAAATAAATATTGGGTTATATGGGCGAGGCCACGCCCCTTCTTCCACTCACAACTTTATATAGTCAAGAATTCATTATTTCGTAAGAATATCCTATTGTGAAAATTTAATGACGGTTGGTACAGTAGTTAAGACTATATTGCGATTTTTAATTTTCCTAAAAAGGGGCGTGGTCCCACCCACTTTTCTCCTGGTACGTATTCCTAATTATGCCAATACCATATGTACCAAATAGCATCAACGTAGGTAAAAAATGCCCAAAATATGGCGATTTAAATTTATGGGTTATATGGGCAGTGCCACGCCCCTTTTTCCAATATAAACTTCATATAGCCTATTATTTTTTCCAGAGTCATAGTAAAATGCTGTGAAAGTTTCAGGAAGATCGGTCCAAGGGTTTAGCCTCCTATAAAGCACAAACAAACAAACAAACAGAGAGGCATACATTCATTTTTATATAAATAGATTGAAAGCATATTAATTATAATTAAAGTAAAATGGGGCGAAAAAGGGGGATTGGGTAATAAAAAAATCTATGGTTACCTTACCTCTAGATAAAAAGTATATAAAACTTTAGGTAAATACATATTACAAAAAGTATTTTGTATAGCAAACATTGTTAGTGGTATAAGTAAGTATCTGAATTAAAAAAAGGGGGCGGTGAAGTGGGTGTGGTTCATAGTAATATGGCGAAGTTAACAGAATTAAGAGCAATATACTACCAAATAAAAAATAATCCGTTGGAAGGAACAAATTTGTACAGAGAAAAAAGTTCAAAACTTATATTTGGCGTGAAAAGCGGCGTGAAAGGGGCGTGGCGTAAGAAATGTTTATTTATACCTCGCCTGGAGTATAACGTGTATACAATTTGAAGTAAATCTGTTAAAAACTATATGGGAGCAATTACATAATTTTAAAAAGTGGGCGTAAAAGTGGGCGTGGTCGATAAAAGTACCCTATTAATCATGCCAGAGTCCCAGTTAAATGCTGTGAAAATTTCAGGAAGATCGGTCCAGAGGTTTGGTCTCCTATAAGGTACAAACAAACAAACAAACAAATAAACAAACACACATTCCATTTTATATATATAGAAGATAGATAGATATATAACATAAGTGTTCGATGGAGTTAAGATCTGAAGATTGCGGGGGTGAATTAAGCTCTTTATGGACATTATACAAGAGCCATTCCTTTATTATTTGCGCAGTATGCTTAGGGTCGTTACCCTGTTGGAAGACCCAAGGCGTAGTAAGACCCAGCTTTTGCACACTGTCGATTAAATTTTTTTTTAAAATTTGCAGGTAGTCTCGGCTGTTCATTGTGGACTCAACAAATACCAGATTTCCGGTCTCAGCAACCCCAAACCTTCACTGTGCTTAACGGGTGGAATAAGGTTTTGTGGAGGTAGCTCACTGTTGGCTGATCTCCAGATCTCATATTTTCTTTTAGCTCAAAATATCTAATATTAGGTTAGGTTAGGTAAATAGGGTTGTGCACCGTTACCGGCGCTTCCGCGGGGGCCTATAGGTCCATTGCGAATCCCTTTTCATTTTCATCGTAGTACCATAATAACCATAATTATTTCGATTATTCCTCAAACCAGCCTCTGCTTTTTATGAACCTCCATATGTCTAGCAGTGTTGTATTCGCTAAATCTTCCAGGTCTTTGAAAAATCTGTTCCCCATATATCGGAGTCGACGATTCTGTAGACTTAGACATTCGCATAGAAAGTGAGTTATTGTTTCTGTTTCTTCCGGATCCTTGCAGCTCCGACAAAAGCCTGGGGCTGTTATGTTCATTCTATTGACCATTACCCCAATAGGGCAATGACCTGTTAGAACTCCCACAAGAATCCGGATTTCTCGTTTGGCCAAAAGCAGAAGGCTTTCGGTTCTCTTCTCATTTAGATCCGGCCAAAGCTTTCGAGATATGTTGCAGTCACCTCTGGTGGCTCAGTTAGTTTTAGCATTATCTCTGGCTTTAAGGTCTATACTCCTTTTGACGACGCCTATAGGAATGCACACATCTGTATTAGTTCTGTTTGTACTTGCGGTTACTCCACGCCTAGTCAGTTCATGTGCTGCGTCGTTTCCTTCGATATTGCTATGTCCGGGAACCCAGCAGAGGATGACATTGTGGGTATTGCAAATACTGTTCAGTGCCAGTTTACAGTTTTGTACCATTCGAGCCTTCGTCGTTTTACTATTCAGCGCTTTGATAGCTGCTTGGCTATCCACAAATATTACTACCCTTGTGGGGGTAAGATTTTTCCTACGAATGGCCTGTGCAGCTTTTTCAATAGCGTATATTTCTGCTTGAAAAACGCTACAGTAGTCGAGGAGTTTGTAGGACTCTTTGATTTGTAGCGTTTCGCAATATACACCTGATGCAGTTCCGTTTTCCATTTTGGAACCATCAGTATATAATTGGAGATTGCCATTGAATTCTATGGCCGATTCTTCCCATTCTTGTCTGTTGGGGATGGATGTGGTGTATTCTGTGCCGAATCTCACACGGTTGCTCTTTTTGATTCATCGGTTCCAAAGACATACAGAATAGATGCATGTCTGAAAGTGTTGTCTCTTCACGCTTGTGATTCGTTCAGGCGAATCGCGCTTTTAGTCGTCGAACACTTAAGAACCTCTTCTATAGAGAGAAGATTAAGCATCATTTCCAGACCCGCCTGTGGCGTTGATCTCATGGCTCCAGTTATTTCTATGCATGCTAACCTTTGGACTCCTATTAGGGAGCTAAGATAGCTCTTTTTGTGCGCTATCGTCCACCATACAAGAGAGCCGTAGGTAAGAATAGGTCTCACGATTGCTGTAAACATCCAGTGGATTATGTGCGGTCGCAGACCCCATTTCCTGCCAAAGACTCTCTGACATGCGTAAAGAGCGCATAGTGTTTTTTTTCCTTCTTTCTTCTGTGTTGCTTTTCGAGTAAAATCATATTTACTCTCGTCGTTAAAAATAACGTGTTCCAAAACGACTTAACGGTAGTTTTACGGGACTTTGCAAAGTTGAGGCATTTAAGGAGGTTTGAGGCCGAAATGCAAGATTTTTTCGGGGTACTCTTCCGTGCAATCCGCTAGCATTTAAGAAGACTCTAC
Source organism: Dichetophora obliterata (assembly GCA_963920525.1). Lineage (NCBI taxonomy): Eukaryota > Metazoa > Arthropoda > Insecta > Diptera > Sciomyzidae > Dichetophora > Dichetophora obliterata. The sequence goes on along the minus strand of OY986437.1, from coordinate 69,855,827 downwards.
GAATAGTTTGCGCACTTACTTTATAACCACTCTCATGGTAGAGATTTTGAGCGATTTGTACTGCACTGGACCTTCGTGTTTTTCACCTCTCTTACAACTCTTCGAGCTTCTCCTTCTGTCATTACGCTAGACCGTCCGCATCGCAAGGAATTCTCTGTATATCCACGATCATTGTATTTTTCGATGAGCTTTTGAACTGTTGCACGACGTTTATTTACAATAGAAGCAATTTCTCCAAGAGATTTGCTGCACAATTAATTTGTCATTTTACGCCATTATAAATAACACCAAGATAAAATTAATGCAAACTTTACAAATGAGTATGCAACTGTTGTCACAAAAAACAGCATCTACAGACCTAACATTATTTCACAAAAAGGGTTGCTGTGAAGTCAATTGTATACTAACTTTTGACTGCACTTTTCAGGTGATTTTTTTATTACTACCTTATATCCTAGAAATAATTTTCAATTTCTAATTTAACTTTATGAATAATAAAACACGAAATTATACCTTTTGTTTGTGCACTTAAATTTGTTTTTGAAATACTTTAAATATTTGTACAACATCCAAATGAATTTATAAATATCCTCTGTATACTAATTTTTGACTCTCACGTACATTGTAAATATCTAATGCTTAGTTTTCACTATGTCATTTTTATGACGACACAAAATTTTATCACCTGAAATATCACCTTAATAAAACTCTAGAACATTTTCTGCAAAGCTTCATTTAATAATTTATTTGTTTTTAATTTTTCAAGATTGCCAAATGTAGACAAAATGTCAACATGGTGTCATTTTCAATTTGATTGACAATAACTGACCACTGAAAATGACCTAGTGAAAACCAAGCATTAGACATAGGTATATCTTAGATGTACAGTAAGTTTAGGTAAAGTGGAACACCCATATATTTCACAAACTAAATTTCATTTGGCAACACTGTTTTTATACATGCATAGTTTTGAGGAAAATATTAGCAACACGCACTTGGCAATACCAATGGTGGTACTGTTAGTTTTCAGTTGGCGTAAGAATGAAAACTTGTGGAGCCGGCTTTTTTTTTTGTTTAGTTTTTTGTTATAAATATAAGGAGTTTATATAGGTTTTGAAATTGTTCAAAAATGGGATCCAGAAGGAATGTATCTAACCGTAGAATGAGTTAAAAACAATAAAATGGGAATTAAATTACTATTCCACATTACTAATCTAAGGGTTGCACATTAACCTCGAATTTTCTAAACGAAGTTTTTTAAGGTGCTTCAGATTTTTCATGTATAACTGTTCTTAATATGAAAAAAAAATAATTTTTGCAAAAAAAGTCAGTTGGGCATCGGTTAAAAATCCCATACAAATCCATCAGCTGAAGTTTAGGCTAATACTTTTATGAAGAGCGCCAAAATAAAAATAGAGATTCCACAATACCTGAACTTACTGTATTAATATTTCTTTACACTTTTTTAATATACTATGAGGCTATTCACAGTTTGAATACGCTGGTTTGTTATTTGTATGATTTTTTATTTGTACACCAATTTACGAAATAGTGTTTGGCTTTATTGTTGTTTTGCACTCAAACGCAAATACTCAAACTCGCTTAAATAAGAGTAGCCCTTGGACGTGTTTTTTATACCTTATATCCTTATGCTCTGTCTACAGCCACCAGTGTTGCCAGATACTACTGATCAAAATCCGCAAAATTTACCAAAAAATCCTTTTATTAGTATTTTAAAAATTTTATTAACATAATTTATTACAGAATATTAATAAAACTACATATTAATATTCATAAGAATAAAAAAAAATCACTAAAAATACCGATTTCAGTTCCAATCAAAAACAACTAAAAGTATATACTAATTTACAACAATTTATAGTTAATAAATGTTCTTGTTGATATAGATTGCAGTCAACCCAATTAACAATTAATATGATCAGGGTATATTACAGTCATGTCATCAGATCTGGCGCCTTCTTAAGTCGTATCTTGTAAATTAAAATGAGTATTACCAATTTCCTTATTTAAGATATATACAAGAAAAACTTACTTAACATTCAAAATTCAATTAACTGTGTCGATTTGTGAAAAATATCACAAGAGACCAATTGTTTTAGGTGTAGAGATTAAATGCGAATTAAGACATGAATGTTCACAGGCACTGTAACAAGGCTTTTTTGGTGAATATAATTTACGAATGATAAGCAATCCAAATATAAATGTAATGCTATAATGATCTTGTTATAATTATTTTAGATATCAAAAACCAATAATTTTTTTAATAAATTTGCATAATAATAATTAAAAACATTTACAAAAATAATTCAGAACTCATGTAACATATGTGAAAATTTACTGGTGTGAATATTAACGTGTATTTTTTCATAATTTTTTTTGTTTATTTAATATAATATGTTTACATTTAAAAATTATTTTATTAAAAATTAAATTATTAAAAAAAATCACTAAATTATCAAATCTATGAAACTGCGAAAAAGCTTCGCAGCAGCTCTCGTGTGTCCAACAACTCATCTATTTTTGCAGGCTGGTAACACTGTTGTTGAGAGAGGAATCCGCCTTGCTAATGATTTTCATGGGATTTTGAATAAAGGCTTTGATATCAGTTAAAACTAAGATCTATTTCAACCAATGTATCTTACACTCTAAAATTTACAGATATTTACAGCAATTATTGCTGGCAACAGATTTCCTACATTTAGTATAGTTTTTCTGTAGAGATTCAAATAAAAAATATTCCGCGCTAGAAATGCGTAAAAGCTTTATCCTACAATTAATGCTCTCGCACTCTCTTTAAAAAACTAAAATTACCTCTTTCAATCTTGACTCGCTAGAAATAAGTGAAATCAGTTTTGAAGAAGGCAACAACAACTCCGTAAAGAGTAAATAACACAGCAGAAGGCGTTAGTCTTTCCATCTTCAAGAGGCTGGAGTAACTAAGCTGTGACCAAGGTTGCCAGCCAAAATTCAAAACAATTCCCACGAAAATTACCTTTTTCCCAAAGTAACATAAATTAAATACCACCAAAATTCCCATGGTAAAGGTAAACAAAAAAAATTCCCTCACCAATTAAAAAATACCAAAAAAAATCCCACGATCATTAAAAATTACCACAAAAATACCACGCATTTTAAAAATACCACCAAAAATCCCATATGCATTTAAAAATCCCACAAAAATCCCATACGTATTAAAAAATACCACGAAAAATCCCATATGTATAAGAAATTTTTGAAAATTTAGAAATACCAGAAATTTTTGCATTTAAATAAGCATAAATAAATAAACACGTCCTTAGTTAAAAATTTTGCATTTATTGTCATTGTTTCAAAACTATAACAAATAAATAACATACAAATTGTTTCACATAAAGATAATTTTAACATATATTACATGTTTTAGTCTTATATTTGAGATCGTGAATTTTATTTGTTTGTTTCTATTTAATAATTTCTGAAACGAAATTATGTTTATAAAAATAAAATAATAAAAAATAAACGAAATAAATTAAAAATATTGTTTTCAAGAATGTTTGTGGTTTGCGAGGTGATAAGCAATTCATTTTAACACAATATGATTTTTAAAAAATTTAGGTACTTCTTTCTAATATCAAATAATAAAAGTGACTTCAGAATAAAAAATAAACAAAATAAAATAAATATTAGTTTTCAAAGATATTTGTGCTTTGTAAAGAGATAAACAGTTAACTTCAACACAATATGATTTTTAAAAAATGTAGGTACTTATTTCTTATATAAAATAATATACATAAGTGACTTCAGATATAAAAAAATAAGCAAAATAAAATATATATAAAGTTTTCAAAAATATTTGTGCTTTGTGACTTCAGATATAAATATTTTTAAATCAATAAGAACGTTTTAGGATAATATTAGTTTTGTTTTTTGTGTTTGTATATAACAGGGATGGAAAACGTGCGAACACATTTTGAACACTTCTTTTACACTAACTATTTACAACTAAAAAACCAAAGAAATAATAGTGGTGTTCAATGAACGCCGTATTTGTGATGTTAATAGCGTTAGAGCGATATTTTTACAGAAGCTCATTTTCCGACGTGTGCAGTTTATGACACAGAATCGTGGTGTAAACAGAGCATATAATGCGTATAATGGCAACTGTGATTTAATTTTGATTTTAAAAGATAATTGCTGACCAATGGATTCGATAAGTAAACTTGCAGTTATTTGGGCAATTCACAGTTCATTTTTATGTTTAAATATACTAATATTTTAATGTGCTATTTTTTGACAACTGTGAGCACAACTCAAGTGAACAGTATTCATATGTATTTTCAAAACAACGCTGGAAACTTTAATATGCAGCTCAGATGTTTGGGATTCTATTAAAAGTTAAACAATTCCATTTAATATTCCAGCCAACTCTTTTTGATTCACGTAAAACAGCTGTTCACGAAATAACACAATAACACTCTACAAAAGCATTCCTTAGGGCATGTACAAAAGTGGCAACATTTAACACACCGGTTTAACTTGTGTTTACTTGAAAAACAAAAACAAAAAGATAACAGGCAAAATAGCACATCTCAGAATTAGCACATAAAACCGTAATTAGCATGAACTGTGAATTGCCCAATTGTCTATTATTGTTTTGGTAGTATTTACATATTTCACTTTTTTTTTTAATTTTAAAATAATTTTTGTAAGCTTAACGCTTGCATGCAGAAATGTAGAATTTTCAGAAAAGGTCAGAAATTTAAGGTCAGAATTTTTTTCAGAAAAGAATGCGCTATTAGTTTTTATGCAATTTTGTGATGTTAACTTGTTCTTAAAACAAATATGCAATTTAATCGTTTATATTAAGAGTAAGTTCGAAGAAATGTTTAGCGTAAACTTATAGCTTTACTCTTCTGTATATATACGTCGATCATCGAATACTATGATTAAGATTTTGATTAATAAAAGTGAAAAAAAAATTTTTAAGAAAAAATTCCCAAATTCCCATGCAATTAAAAAATACCACGCTGAATTCCCACGCTAATTAAAAAATACCACGCTGAATTAAAAAATACCATGGGAATTCCCAATAAAAAAATTCCCAAGACCAATTAAAAATTACCACGAATGGGAATTTTCCCACAATACTGGCAACCTTGGCTGTGACCAATCTACTGTTTACTTTTTATGACTATACTACGACAATATTAACAGGCCTCGCCACAGACGTTTTTTTATCAATCTCCTTAATGCCTTATTGGATTCTGTGCTAGTTTTTACATAATTTTGATTTTGCCTAATGTGATACGGTTAGTTTTGCGATATCCGACTTAGCGATGCGATATGGCATCATCGCCCTTATTGGGTTAATACAATACATATCAAAGAAATGAAAATAGGTTTTTTTTTCTTTTGTTTTGTAGCGCCGCTCTGCATTTATATGCATCTCACTTTTCGCCTTGCTCGAGGCTCTGGGAATATTTCCTAAAAAACTTAATACCTTAGTTAAATATACTATTTACTGAAATTCCAAAAGAAAAATACCCCTAATTAAATCTGTAGTACAAATATGATCTTGTAAAAATTTTTTTCATAGAAATCGGTCCAGTATTTTTGGAGCAAAGTCGTAACTTTAAATGTTCACTTAAATTTTATATAAAAGTATAGATAGATAGATGTAGATGACTCTTGTTCAAATAAATTCTACGAAATCTTATGACGTTTAAGCAAAGGTTTATATTATAGGTCAAACGTAACATCTGCTCCAATAGCGCAAAATATCGATGCTGGAGCGGTTTTAGGACTCACTAAGCGACAGCACGCCGAAATAGCGTGAAAAGTACAAAAAACATACATATTTTAAAAAAAACGTTCAATTTTATGCATAGCGTGATCTTTTTACAAAGTCACCAATAAATGTTGTGAAATTTCACAAGCGGGTTTTTTTCTCTAAATCCGTTTTTAGAGTGTATAATTAAATTTTTATAGTTACAAATTCAGTAAGAAAATACTTAAAAATAAGCAAATTTATGAACACGTTTTTTGGTATGGAAACTAAAAATAAATATATAAAATAAACTGGCCATTTCAGCCCTTGGAAGGACTTTGACCTAGCTTCTATTGATCAATTGTGTTGTGCGTGTTATTAAATGTTTGATCACAAATGACCGAGAACTGGGCCTACGTGTTTTATGCCGACTCCGAACGGCTTATGATTTCAAGAAGATGTACATGGCAATTTGTACTCTCTGTGGTTTGCCATTGTCTTCAGAGAGGTGACGACCGAACAGAAAAATTAATTCAATTGAAAAAACTTTCTGTCTGAGCTGGAATTGAACCCGGGCTACCACGGTTCTTTAGTTTAGGGGCCACGCGCTCGACCCACTAAGCACCGGTCGCCACCTAGGTATGGAAACTACTGGGTTCAAAATGTTAGTTGATGATTAATATTTAAACAAATTTCACGGACTAACAATAATCACCACGCCTGTCAAGCTAAGTACAAGTTTTTATGATATTGAAAATGGCGATGTGATATTAACACGGAGCTAAAAAACTTCGAAAAAATACGTCCTCATTTCTGACACTTAGAATCTTGTAACTATCATAGTTTGTGCATAATAGAACTAATTGCAAATTTTGCCAGTGACGCCAAAAACTGTTATAGGCTTGGGCGTTAATTTTTATCATGATCTGTCATTTAGTTTCTTTCTTATTGCTTTGTAAATAAGTTCACCTCGAATAATGAAAAAAAAATTGAGCAATTGAGTTTGATATTGTGTTTTTCCAACGGTATTTCTTGTCCGGATGCATTGAAAATGTTGCAGAAAACCTGTGATAAGTCTGTGCTATCACGTGGGCAGGCATTTGAGTGGTACGAATTGTCTAAAGAGGCTCGTACATCAGTTCACAACTTGCCTCAAAGTCGTTCAAAAATTAAGGTGATCATGACTGTTTTCTCCGATTCTCAAGGTTACGTGCACTCGCAATTCTTTTCGCAATGTAAATCGGTCAACGGTCAGTATTATTTTAGTATTTTAAAGCATTTGCGCGGGAATATTCGACGAAAGTGGCCAGAATTATGGAAGGACAATAATACACCAGCTCACACATCACGCATTCTGCGCTATAATTTGAACTAAAATAATGTCAATATCGTTCAACAAGCAACATATTCGCCAGATATGCCTCGTGTGACTTTTTTCTATTCCCCAAACTCAAATTGTATCTTCGTGGAAAACATTTTGAGGCGATTAAAGTCAGTAAAGAGAATTCGCAGAGGGAGCTAAAGGTCATTCCGAAATTGGTCAACCAAAAATGCTTTCAATCAACCAAAAAAGTTATAAATATCAATTCTATTCTTCCGGTTGACGATTTAATTGTATCAAATTTTCCCATTCGATTAAACGGAAAAATAATCGTAAAATTAAAAAATAATCGAATGAAAACCATCAATAGTAAATGATGGAATTTAACAATTTTCATGTGAAATCTTACAAGCACTACAATAGGTGCATGTCTAAAGAAAATTATAAATAAAATAAATAAGCACGTGGTACAAGCTACTATTAGAAGCGAAGCTTGGAGTCATTTTTCCAAAGGCTTAACACATCGAACTAAGCTTCTTTCTCAATGATCCGGTCCTCGAGTTAAAACGTAATGTGGCTGCAGCTTGGGAAGATATAAAATTCTAGGCTATGTAAGCTATGTACTCTCTTCCAAAAATATTCCTTCTTAATTGGAACTTCAGTACCATCAGAATGCCTTTTTTCAAAAATGATGAAACTGCTACGGAAAAACGGAATCGCTTAACTACAAAATGCCCTTCGCAGTTTTTCGTTACTTCTCGTAGCTTTTAAAAATGAAATAGAGTCTGATACTCGGGACTTTTGTGCCTAGTAGTTTGGTACGAAACTAAATAAATAAGGTGTTAGAGAGTAATGAAACGATGTGTTCTATCTCTACAGTACTTTAGAATACGCTACGTTAGTTTTTATTATAGTTAACTGCTTTACAGACAATCGGTAGAATTTAGACCGCAGGCGTTTCTAGTATTCGTTTTTTACCGTCCGACCTTCTGGCAAGACTTTTGACAATTCCTTTTTTAAATTTCTTTACACTTTTCTTTACTAATTGACTCTCACCGTAACAAGTGATGCCTACAGTATGTTATCTGATGATTAAAATCTTAAGTTTGGTTGTTCTTATTATTTCGGACACAACTGTAAATGTGTTCATTTTAGTCTCGAACAATCACTTCATACGTTTTGTAGCAATAATACAGCTGTAAGGACTCAACCCAAAAGGCATTGAATAAAATTGTAAACTGAAAGCAGTTAAAATAAGTGAGTTCGGGCCAGAGCGGCTGTCGTCAAAGGTTTAATGAGTTAAGTCATTAAAAAATTTTGTGCCAACATCTAGTGGTTGAGCTCGCTTGTGTTGTACTAGAAGATAGACCTTTCACTACTTCAGCTATTTGTAGCATATTGTCTTTCCTGTAGCCCCTTTCCATAACTTCTAAGTACACAATCTCAAAATCTGTCCTCGCAACTCTCTTGGGTACACTTAAGCAACTTAGCTGCAGGCAGGCAATTTAAAATTTTCCAGTACGAGTATTGCTAAATTTTTGGTTTTTCTCCTACATGCGTAACTTAGACAAAAACATAAACATTTAAGCGTTTTGATACCAACATTTATAGCTTTTAAAATACAGGCATAAAAGAAAAAGTCAACAATAAATTTAAATTGCTAGCTTTGTGGTATCAGTTTGTCAACCACCCTGCGAGCCAACCGCCCATCCAGACGACTACCATGCTTTAAGCACGTTTCAAAAATTATTATTTTACAATTTAAATAAGGACTTTTTATTATTTGATTTTTCTATTTGCTGCCCAGCCCAGCTTTTGTCATTATGTGTTCGTTTTATATGTTTACTTCTTACAGAATTAAACACAATTTTAAAAGAATTTATTTTATTTCTGTTCTTCTCTCTCTTCTTGCAGTGCGACCAACAGCTGTCTTCCGGTGACATCGTTGTCTACGCTCAACGTCTTGGCTCACATGCTTGCTGGCATCCAGGCTGTTTTGTTTGTAGCGTCTGCAAGGAGCTGCTGGTGGATTTAATTTACTTTCATCGTGAAGGCAATCTTTATTGTGGACGACATCATGCGGAGACACAGAAGCCACGTTGTTCAGCGTGTGATGAAGTGAGTACTTGTGTTGGAGATTTATTTTTTTTTATTTTTCTTTTTGATCCCTGCTTGGAGGTTATTAAATGATTTCGTTATCCTGTAATGAGCTTACGTCTATCTGCAGCATTATGCTTTCTGTGTTTTTTAAGGCCCACCCTAAAGTGTTGTTTAAAGTGCTTACTACTTAATATGTTCCTAATGGATAGTGATCAGTCGTGAAAAGGTTTTATTCTAGCTTTTTCATTTTGGTTGCTTTAATTGGACAGAACCAGGCAAAATTAAAGAAATAATTTCCTTTTTTGCCTCCTCAGCTTGATTTCTATCAAAATCTTTTATCAAAATCTTGGACAAATAAACATATGGGAAGCAGGAACTTCTAATTCAATAATTGTGAACAATTAATGATGGCATTTTTTCATTACTATTTTATTTTATTATTCCAAAACTATATA
>OY986437.1:69473684-69841184 GCA_963920525.1 Dichetophora obliterata | reverse complement strand
AGCTAGTCACCTAGTTGCTGCGTTCTCAAGGGCCTGTTGTAACAAACCTCTATAAGTTATAGTTCATCTTTAATCGTTAAGTTCGTTAGGAACAGAGCCATCGCTCTGTCCTTGGGTGAACTATCCGCTATTTGGTGCGGTTCTAGGTACAATGCACCTAAGTAGCGAAGCCAGGTCCTAATTAGACCGTTAAAGTAACACAAAATGTGCTCTGCTGTTTCTTCATCTTCATTACATAATGCAGACAGATCTTCCTGGACTATACCCAAGGTTGATAAGTGCTTACTTACCTTGCAATTTTCAGTTAGGAATCCTGTGACAAGTCTGATAGATATTCCACTTAACGTAAGGAATTGTTTCGTACAAAGTGGCTGGCATTAATGTTTTTGCCTGTCTGTTACCTTCGATTTCCCTACAGTAATGAAGTGCTGCTCTGTTTAGCTACATTTTAATGCTATGCCGCATAGTGCCCCCTGTTAGCCGGCAAAATGGTAAAACTTGGTAACTTGATAATTACCTACAGACCCCTCGGAAGCACAGGTAGCTGATGCATGATCCTTCTTACCTAATATATCTCAGCAATTGTCACTTGTAACTATAATAACTTGTTTAAGTTAAAAGAGTTTATTCCGTACAGCTATTTGTCTATATTTCTTTAAACTAAACATTCTTAAATACACCGTCTTGGCATTTCAGAAGAGAACCATCTTAAAGTTGCACCTGCTGGCTTATTGTACTCTCATGTGTAATTTATAACTTTTTAGTCACAAACTATTTACAAAATTTCCCTGAGGTTACAGATCTTCATTGATCTTATTAAGCTCTATTCTTAATCTTCTTTTTGTAGCTACTTAACTAAGGTAAATAATTTTGAATTTCCGAAGGACTCAGTGATACCTTCAAGTTTTAAATTTATCCTATGGAGAAATACAGTGAGCTTAGGTCTCTACTAGATGTTCAAAACGATTATGAGATATTTTGATCTAAAAAATCTTTTAGTTACTTTATTTTTTGTCGTTTTGTTCTTCTTTTTCTTAGTCATAAACATATTCCTTTAGCATTCTTTAATAAAACATTTTTAATATGAAAAAATGTTTTTAAAAAATGTCTTTAATTTGATCTTCTTTCCTCCACAGATTATCTTCTCCGATGAGTGCACCGAAGCTGAGGGACGCACCTGGCACATGAAACACTTTGCCTGCTTCGAATGCGATCATCAACTGGGTGGACAACGTTACATAATGCGCGATGGCAAACCCTTTTGTCTGAGCTGTTTTGACACCATGTTTGCCGAGTATTGCGACTACTGCGGTGATGTGATTGGCGTCGATCAGGGTCAAATGAGTCACGATGGCCAGCACTGGCATGCAACTGATCAGTGCTTCTCCTGCTGCACATGTCGTTGTTCCCTACTGGGACGACCATTTTTGCCTAGACGAGGCACGATTTACTGTTCGATAGCTTGTAGCAAGGGAGAGCCACCAACGCCCTCAGACACCAGTTCGGGACCACAACTGCGACCTACTCACAGAGCCAGCACAACCAGCCAGATTGCACGTTCGCCGCGTCCCACCAAAGGTGAGGGAAGAGCTGCGGGAAAGAACAAAAGTGCCGGCAGTGCGGGCGATTTACTGGAACGCCAGGAACGACAGCGACTTGATGTGGGACTAGATCGCTTGGTGATGGCGCGTAATTTTGAAAATTGTGGAGTTATTCAGGGCATTCCAAGACCTGCGCATCCACCACCTATCGATTTAACAGAGCTGGGTATCAGTTTGGAAAACATCTGTGCCGGCGATAAATCGATTTTTGGCGAAACGAATTTGACTTCCTCACTACCCGATATGCTGCTCTCCAAGGCGGAGGATTCACACAGCTATCAGAGCATCGACAAGATCAATATTAATTCTCCGAGTGCCTCCGAAATGACACAGAGTACGCAGGAATTGACAAACGAACTGGAGCTGGACAATGACAATGTGCACGAGCTGCCGCATGACAACTATGAACAATTGCAGCGCAAACCAATGGTTGGCGATGACGACGATGATGATGTAGCGGATCAGCATCCAACTACAAAAGAAGTTCGCTTCCATAGCATACACGATACGATGTCACGCTCCAAGAGCTATACAGATAATTCAAATGCGCGTCGAAGACGACGAAAACGTAACCAATCGCGTAGCTCTTCGGAAATGCAAATAAATCAGACAAATTTGCGTCTGCACAATGCGCAGATGCAGGCTGGTTGCGCGCCACTGCAACCAAACGACAACAACTGCGAAGCGGCAAGTGTTTGCTCCACTTGTTCCTCCAGCTCCTCGAGCGATATGGATGACTATGTGTACCGGATACCGGCACGCAAGCACTATGGAGGTGTACGTGTATCCTATGTACCCAATGATGCCATAGCCTATGAAAAGAAGAAGAAGCAGTTGGATAATGGCGGATATTCGGGAGCAGCTAATGGCACTGCGGCAACATTAACAATGAGTGGTAGTGAGACCAAGAACTGCATTATATCATGACAACCTCCGATATTGCCGCCGCCACCTTTAAACCTGGGAAGCTACTATATACTGGACACCATTCTGGAGGAGCAACGCAGCGTTCAAGAGAAGAAATTGGGTTGTTTTCGCCGCATATGGCATTTATTGCGCTCCAGTCCCAGCAAGCATGGCAGTATACAGAGCTTTTAATGTGGAAGACGAATGTGGAGATGAATGGAGAAGTAGTTACGATAGCGGCGTAGGGCAGTAAAGTTTAAGAAAATGGGCAGAAGTTGAATCAAGTATCTGAAAGAGCAAGTGTGAAGTTGTGTTTTTGAGGCATAAAGCATGGAGGATGTCTTGGATTCATAAAAGTTATGAGTGCAAAGTTCAACCGTTGTGAATTTTTAACAGTAAGGCTTTGATAATATCAAACCAAGGCACCCAACTCAATTTGACCGAATTTAGGGCTACCATCAAAAGAGACACTAAAAACAAAATTATGGACAAATTTTGCAGTAGAAAAAGTTTTACACAGTTTAAAAATTTAACTTTTGACAAGCCCATATATGAAAATCTAAGTATATACTAATACTAATCCAAGATATATACTTGGATATACTAATCCAAGTATATTCACTTTTATCAAATATATTATCTCTATTCTGTTATGTAAAAAGTCTTTCCAAATTTTATATTGTAAAATTATGACAAAATCAATCATGAAAAATCAGAAGATCTTACAAAATTAAAAAAAGTCGAAAATCTTTGCATAATATAGATCATAAGGCTTGATAAAAGTGAATATACTGATATGCATGGGCGTCCGCAGGATTTGTTCTAGGGGGGTCAAACTTTGTTCAAATACTAATTTTGTAAACATTGTACGCAAACTACATCTGTTGACACTCGCTTGTGCACATTAGAAAATCTAAAATATTTTAAAGATCGTGTAAAACTCTTTCTCGTATCATGTCCGAAATATTTAAAAATTTTATTAAATTTTTTTCAAGTAATTCAGTTTCAGCAATTTTTTGCTAAAGTAAATATTCTTAATAAATGAAATAATTTGAGGCCTATTTCCTAAAATGAAATCACATTAATTACTCTTGAGCCCTCAAGCTTACAACTTTTAAAATAAGAATAAAAAAATTTCCTATTATTAAACAATATTTTTTTTGTTGTAAAACTGAAAAAACAAACAAAATTTTTAGACAATTTTTTAACTTTGGAAGCCTTAAACTCCTAAACAAGTTCCTACAATCGAGTACGGCAACATACCTATTATCTTAATGATTTAAAAATTTATTTTTTAATTCAAAACGCACGAATAAATAAATAAAGATGTACATGTATATTAGATTCGTTTTGGGTACTATACATTTTTTTAACATATTCCAAAACCTCTCTTACGCACGTGAAGTGAAAAATGTCCACAAAATTTTCAAACTGGCGCCGCTAAATAACGCGAATTTTAAAAAGAAAAAAATGGTTGTTTAAAATCGAGTTTCTTATAAACGTTTATTACATAAAAAACTTTTGACTTTAATAAACTCTAATGTAAAATCTTTTTCTTAATATGATATAAGATTTCTTCAAAAATTTTTCCTTGATCCAAAATGAACCTACTTTATTGAATTTCCTGAATTTTTCTTTCGTTTTGGAATTGCAAGCTTCGCTCTCGCCTAGATCGCTGCAACTTTCTTAAATTTAAATGCTGCAGAATTGTTTGTCATCTTATTAAGTTCAGAAAAAAATTTAAAAAACTCCTAATTAAATCATATTTATCATAGAAAAACGAGTCAACTTCTGGGAAAACATTAATTTTTTTATAAAATGTATTTACTTTGTCTTCTACTTGTTTACAATGTTTACTTTCAAACATAAATTTGCATAGCGTCAAAGTTTCTATCCGTCATTGAATTAAATGCCCCTTGCTATCTGTTGCTACGAAGAATGATCTTCGACTAATAAGGAATAGCATTTCTTAACATTCGTCAATTTTTCGTAGGAATAGCTTCGTGATTTCTTTCATGACATTCATAGTACTTACATAAAAATTCATGCGTCAATGGACTGTAATCATTATTCGTAGAAGGTACGAAGTTTTAGTTGAGTATAAAAAATTTACAGCTGAAATCGTTCAGACTGGTTTGTCGAACAATTACCAAATATAAGGCAATGTGTGATTGCAAGGTGGCCGTAGCCTACAGGTAGAGTACGTAGCCCATAAGCAAAAGAACCGCGGTTCAAACCCCAGCTGAACAGAAGGTTTTATTTCGTAACTAGGTATTAGGATCATTCGTAAATGTATTCGTACAATAGACATTTGTTTTTGTACGAATATGAATAAAATATTCGAAATGTGTACCAAACTACGTTCATTCTACTAATTCTATTCGTGGCTGAAATTTACGAATAAAATTCGTAGAAAAAATTTTTTAATGTAAGAATACGTATTGAAAAGCGTTTGTGAAACAAGGGTAAATGAAATGGTATCGTAAACTATTAAGCCGTGTTCATATTACTCGTTTTTGTCGTGACTGAGACTCCGCAACTAATTTTTTCGCAAACGCGGCTGAAAAATACTGAATATTAAATAAATAAATGTATTTAAATACATACAAAATTCATTATTTTTCAGCCGATTCTGTGAAAAAAAAACGCGTAATATGAACTCGGCCTTACAGCGACGGGTACAACATACTATATAAAAATGAATAAATTTATTTATTTATTAAGTAATGATTTATAAATTAACTTTATTTATAAATTTGCCTAAAAAATGTATAATTGTTTTCTCTTCAAAATATATTACAAATATAATAAACATATCTTCATATGAAATAAAACAAGCCATAGGTTACAAAAAATTCAAAATCGACTTTTTGACTGATTATGATACACTTTATCAAAATACATGCTTCTCGAAATTTTACACTTCTACAACTTAAAACGACGTTTTTATTCACAAAGTTCTCAAATCCCTAACTTTACTATCTGACCAGAATCATGTCGTTGTCGTGTCGGCAGGCAGAGCGCTGCCAGAGACAATGCAAACCTTATGGGAGAAAATTGCGGCAGAATACGACAACGAAAACGCCAAGATGGAAATGTTTCTATTTCTATTTTGACTTTGTCGTTTATTTGACAGCTCTCTCAGCTTCTCTCTAAAAATATTGGCATATTTTAACAAAATTTTATGAATCTGCCAATCAATGTAGCGAGTAAACAGTGTTCCTACTTGCTCTAATAATGATAGGAGTAGCCTTCAGTTGAAAATGCAGTAAATTTATATGAAGAGTATTGCAAAAAGTAGTGAAATAAATGGAAGTGGAGTAATTATTAGTTCAATCGGAGTACGATGAGAATACTGAAGCAAGTTCAAGAAAATCAGCAATGGCAGATTGAATTAAAGCAAAACGACAAAGCCAACGCTAGAATTCTGGGCCAACTCTTTGCTATTCTCTCTCACCGACACGACAACGACATGATTCTGGTCAGACAGTTAAGCGCAACTTACAATTTAGAAAGCTTTTTGCTTCTCTCTTGAAATTTTTAAATTTAAATTTACGGCTTTTTTGATTTAATATGAAGACATATAAAAAAATTACAAGCGCCCCCGCCCCACCTGCGGACGCCCATGCTTAGATATTCTAACTATACTTGAACTTTCATTTATGAGCTTGTGCAGGAAAGTTGTAGATTTGTATTAACTGCTCATCCAATTAGTTTTTTTTTTTGGGTACGGGCAATTTACAGCTATTTATTTGCTCTCTCTCGAACACCAGAGTACGCTGTAGTTCAAAAATATGTTGAAATACGCTATAAACTCCTAAGCCGATCGATCATCCGATTAGCATGATATTTTGTATATAGTGGTTGTCGTGTACGCCGAATCTTTTGGTGCTACAAATGTAGCTCTATCTCGAACACCAGAGGGCGGTGTAGCACAAATTGCTCAAAAAACCAACAAATCGTTACATATTTACATATGAAATCTTTACCAATGACTTTAAATCTGTTCTGTTTGTGTTCTTTTCATACTCTTCGGGGAAAATGAGCTTAATCGCTCGCATTCCTTATTATTTCGTGTCATTTATTCATTTTGTTAGACAGAAAACTGAAATTTGGACATCTTAAGTATAATTGTTTGAAGAATTGTGTGCCATAATTAAATTTCGATACACAACACGTGTTCAAACAGATAAGCTTGTAAAATGTTTAAATTATTTTATGTGGTACGAGTTGCAAGCAAAGTCAAGACAACAATTAATATTTTAAAAGGGGACCATGGGTGTACTCAAAATTTAATCAGAGTAGTGAATTTAAGAGAGGAATATATTTTTGAACAAAACAAATTGTTTTTCATTTTAGAAAAGTTACTTTCTGATATTTTACTAATCCTTAGATTTTTGAAATCTTTAAAGAAGTTAAAATAAAATGTTTTATAAACAGAAAAATTATTTTTATGAGCTAAAACTTTTTTGATTCCATTCATAAAGAACATATTCGAATTTTGGCACAAACTTAGAAGTTACTTTTTACTTGATCATTATGATGTTGCTGAAAAACCAAAAAAAAAACAAAGAAAAAATAAAGACTAAAAAAAACTGAATAATTATTTTCACTTTTAAAACGGATTTTTCCGTGATCCGAGATAAATTTTATTATTAATTACACGGTGCCAGACTGAAAATGCTTTTGGCATAAGACATGGTAGATGTTGTATATATGATACAATATAAAATTTCTGCATACTTGGTTTTTCGCATACACCCTCAAAATCTGGATTGATGGTCAAAAAACCGATTTTTAATAGGTACATGTATAATTCATAACGTAACTCTTGCATGTCTAGTTCGATTTCAAAAATGAAAACTGTGTTTCACCCAAGAAATGAAGAACTTTAATATAGTATATAAACAATTTTACTGTCAGTCGAATTGGCAGAGTTATAGTAGAAAATCTTCGAAAATTTTGTGTTGTATTCTGCATTTTTCTACTTTAGCAACATTTTGTTGGCGATTTTTGTGAAGCACTGTCCCTAATTAGTACACGATTCTGAAAATTTTTTAATTCTGCGTTCAAATAATTAATTACTTTTTTACTTGGCTGCCTCATTACTTTTTTATTTAAATTTAAGCAACCACACTTCAGTACACTGAAACTTTTGTCTCAGTTTTCATTATCAGAAATGATTGCTTGATCTGCTACGTTTGTAAGTTAAATCTGGAGTTTTCCTCATAAGTGACCAGCAGTATTTTGCTAATATTCCAGATTGTTATTTCCCTTCAAAACGCTTTTCGATAACGGATAGTTCTTGATGAAACCGTTCGCTTTGCTCATCGCTAAATTGGCCGAGATTTTCCGGGAAAAAATTTAAATGCGAATGCAAAAAATTAACTTTTATAGACATGCTTCACCCCATTTTTGCGTAAGCATTCAGAAATTCCTCTACACTTCAGCGTTTTTTTTACTTCTTTTGTTTCCTAAAAAGTTTTCACACAAAAAAATAAAACTTTTCCATGCTATCTTTTCCACTTAATTTAAAATTTTCAAAAACTTATTATCGCTATTTATTATTATGATTTTAATTAAAATTATTATGATTTTTCAGATTTGTGGTTCCACAAATATACCTGTTATCAAACGAATTGCTGATATTATCTTGTTTGTAATAAGATAAATTAATTATACCCTCTTAAATTTTGGTGTCGCTTAATTTGGGAAATATTGACTTTAGATATGAAAATGCCTTGCCATTTGTGTCCAGGGGCCGAATAACAGTGCCTCAAAATGTTGCACGCGGCCATCTCTAATACATACTGTTTTCGAAATAATTGAAAATTTCAACATTTTTGGTTGAAGAATGTTAGTAAGTAAGGCATATCAAACTTTTTTGATGAAAATCTCATCTTGAATTTTCATCATTGAGTTGAAAAAACGAACTTTAATGTTGAAAACTTTGACCAAAAAGCAGAATAACGAAAAAATTTTTAATTTCTTTTACTAATAAGGTAAAAATTTCAAGTTTGTATTCATTTTCAAATTACACTGTGCGCTCTCTTGTACTCTTTTTTCTTTATATTTGATAAATTAAACGTTTTTCACTTAAATTTTTTATGAAGAATCTCGTGGTGACATTTGTTTTACCACTTTACAGAACATATTAGAAAAAAATTTTTTTAAAATATATAGATCAGAATCAAAAATTACTCAAGATATGCATTCATTTTCATGTTGATAACTCTTGACCGATTAGGATTTTCATTTTGATTTCTTTAGCAAAGTTTTTTCCATTATTCTTTCACACAACTTTGCTTAACAAATAAATATGAAAAAATTGATTCCAGTGTGTCTTATCGAGTGAGTCTATCAAAAAGTCTTGCTTAAAGTTAGCATAGCTTGCAACGAAAAACTAGATCAACATAGCGTATGAGTAACATCAATTGCTTTAAAGCGTTGAATGCAGTCAGGACATATGTGGCTTGTCAAAGGTTTAAAGTCAATTTCAAACGATTTTTTCATATATATTTGTTCAGCACAGTTGTTGGCAAAATAATAATAGGAATAACTTAGCTGAAGAAACAAAAATCAAACTCTTAATGGTTCACGAGTTATCAACGTGTTAATAAATGTGTATTTTGTGTAATTTTATAAAAAAATGTATTCTGGTCTTCGGAAAAGTGGCAAAACAGATGTCAACACAAGATTTCTCATATTAAAATTAAATGAAAAACGTTGAAATTATTAAATACAAATTTTCGTGCCCACGTGTTTTTTTAACCAAAAGGTTCAAAATTTCGACTACAAAGTTGAAAAAAACGAAATTTTTTAATCTAATAAGGTAAAAAATTAGGGATCGGACAGGGCCGATTGCTTGAATGTCAAAATCTTGAGAAAAATAATCTTGAAATAAATAATCTTAAAAAAAATTTTAAAATATAAAACCTTAAAACAAAAGTCCTGAAAATAAATAATCTAGAAAACAAAAAATATGCATAACACTTAAAAAAAATCTTGAAATTTTAAATGAGGCTATTATTTCGAATAAAGTGTAAATTTTTGAGAAAAAAACGGAAAAGTGTCAAATCTCGAAGAGGACAATGTCAAATTTTGGCAAAAGTATGATCATTTTTCACGAATTTTGTCTCCTAAAGTACTTGCGAGAGTGCTTTTTTGCATATTTTTGTTTAGAAAGTCCAAATACCCTGCAGTGTAATCAACTAGATTTATACCAGTCAACAACTAGTTGGAAATATCCAACAACTAGTTCGATTTATGTCCTATTCTCATAGAACCGACTGGTATTTTTTACGTGGTGATGTCATTGGAAAAGACAATTGTCTTACTATAGATAAGGTTTTAACTAGTTAACAACTCATTTTTTATGTAAAGTAAAGTTCTAGTTGGGTTGTGACTAGTTTTTAACCAATATAGTAATTATCGAATTAAAACTAGTTCATAGGTTCATATTTTTTCAATAGTTCATAGGTTCAAAGAACATATATTTTTACAACAAAATATTAGCTAAAGGCTAAAGTTAAAGCTATTTGATGAAATACCATGTTTATGGTATACTACATGTTTTTAAATTAGTTTTTATATGTTTTAATTTGTTTATTATTAGTTTGTTCCAATGGGGTACCCAGCTCCAACTGGTTTTGGAACTGGTTGATTTTGATAATATGTAGTATAGTTTGATTTTGGCTAGTTTTACAACTGGTTAAATGTGACTTGACAAAAACTAGTTGGGTTTAAACTACTTTTGCAACTAGTAAATCGTGACAAAATATAAACTAGTTTGTTTTGACTAGTATAAATACTACTCATGTTTTAATGCTGACTAGTCTTACACTGCAGGGTACATATAATAACAATATTAAAAAGAAATTTGGAGTGTGGACCCTGCAGAAGTATCATTCCTTTATTTTTTCAATTTGGCACTTATTCAAAATTTGACTCTTTTTCAAATGTTGGCACTTTTTTTTTTGTAGATTGAACCAACGCTCAGGGGATGCCCCTATAAAAGCATTGTGTTGATTCGAAAGATGGGTGATAGTTAGTTGGAGGGTGGACTTTTTGGCACTTATTCAGAATTTGACACTTTTTAAAATTTTGACAAATTTCAAATCACACATTTTTTTAAAATTTTACAATTTTTTGCAAATTTTTGCACTTTTCGAAATTCGACACTTATTCAAAATTTTTAAATTTTTTTTGGAATGATACATTTTTTGAATCATATTTTTAGACATTTTTTTAATATATAACACCTTTCGAAATAGTGTAAAATTTTTAATACAGAATTTTTGAAAAACCTTTTTTTTACACTTTTCAGAATAAAACACTATTTTAAAATTTGTTTACACTTTTCGAAATTTGACACTTATTCAAAATTTTGAAAATTGTTTGGAATTTAACAGTTTTCGAATTATGACATTTTTAAACATTTTTTCAATATGCATACAACACCTCTCGAAATAGTGTAAAATTTACAATACAGAATTCTTAAGAAACCTATGCATAGAATGTATTCTTTAATTGGCGCGCGCTTAGGTTTTTCAAGTTTTGAGTTTCAAGATTTTTTTTTAAGATTTTATTTTCAATATATTTTTTAAGATTTTTTTTCAAGATTTTGAAAGTCTGCGAATCAACCCCAACCCAAAAAATTAATATCAATTTTTTTGGTTGAATAAAAATTGAAATTTTTATTATTTTAAATTTATTATGTCAAAATATAAAAAAATATAGGTAAAAGCTGTAAAAATCGAAACTTGAAACTAAGTAAGTTGAAATATTCCAAACTTATAAGTTTTTAAGCTAACGAACTTGAAATCTTATCCAAAATAGTTAGAGAAGTAAAGTCAAAAAATTAACAATTTTATCAAAAGTGTTGAAAAAGTGAACTTAAAAGTTGAAAATTTCGAAACTTAGGTTATAAAAATTTTTTCACTAAAAATTACGAAAAACTCGATATTTCTAGTTTCTAAAGTAAACTAAGCATTGAAAATTTTGTCTGTTAGGTTTAAACTAGAAAATATATATACACCTAATCCTGTTTTTGCACGGTCTTTTTTTACACGATTTTGAAATAACACGGTCGACAGAAATAAACTTATCTTGTTTTTACACGTTATTTTCACGTTTTGATTTTTTTTTACACGATATTTTCTGGAACGTATGTACCGTGCAAAAACAGGATTAGGGTATATATTTAAATCAAGCAAACTTTCTTCAGCCTTTTAAAGTTGAAAATATCAACTTTTAATTATAAAATTTTTTTTTTATGTAGACAGAATTTTGATTTCAACCTTAAAAGCCTCATTTAGGTTAAAAATTTAGACCTGAACTTCAAACCATGCATATCACAGATTAATTTTTGCAAAACTTCCCATTTTAAACATGAAAAATTATGTTTAACAATACCAAAATATTTGACTGTGCTTTTTTATCGATTGCTTAAAATCGGGAATTTAATACTTTTTAAAACTCAAAATTGTGGTCAGTTATAGGAACGACATAAAAAAAACTAACAAATACTGACTTTTAAATATAGTTCTAAAATTTTTTGTATATTGGGACCTTAAATTTAAGGCTCAGAAGAAATCAAACACATACAAATAGAAAACTTCAATATAAACTTGCGCTTACACAAATCCTCCAATTAAAAAGACTTGTGCATATCGTAATCTACATACAAAATTCTACAATTTTCTTTCGGTTAGAGATGCAGATATTGACTTTAGACGTAGTTCTAAGTCAGAAGCAGATTAAACTATAAGATGAGACACTTTCTTGAATATCCTAACTTTCGTCGAAATTCCTCTAAAATGTCCTCTATCGAAATGCACATGTGTATGTTATTTATACTAAAAAAACACTACTAAGCAAAGATTAAAAAAAAGAAGAAATATTGTCATATCGTAGTTGTATAATATTGCTATAGACTATAACTGTTAAACTTTGTACAAATATATTTAAATATTTATCATACATCTATACAAATATAACGTATAAATAATCTAATCAACACACAATATCAAACCATATATCATGAAACCTTTTAAGAGATAGAAACAAAAAATAGAATTTTAAAAATTTATTTATTTTTGCTAAGAAAATCAAAGTCGCCATTAATTAAACATTAAAATACTATATGCATTAATGTATATTTAATAGAAAACAACAACGAATCACTTTGCTTTCCTTAGCACATGAATATAAAAGTAAATTCATTAATTTTAATATGTTCGATCAATAAGCAAAAAAAAAACAGTTTCTTAAGACTCGCAAAATTTGAGAAAACGAAACAATAACTACGAATCATAAGCTTCCACAGACACAAACAATAAATATTTAAATTTCATATTTTAACGACATGTGTTAATAATATTTCAAGTCCATTTGTAATGCAAATTCTTCGCTAAATTAAAAAAAGGTCTTAGTTCATGCAAATGGATGTCATTTAAAAAAGAAAAAACTAAACATAACTAACACTAGTAATAATAGTGTAACAACAAATATATTATTTGTCATGCATATCTTATGTCTCTTAAAATTGTTTATTTTATTATTCGTTATTGTTTTTGTTTTTTAATAGTTATTAGTTTTAAAGCTATTTGTAATTTCTTAAGATCGAAAGTTAAGCAATTTTTGTGTGAATATAAAAATTAAGTTTTCACAATATATAATGTAAGTGTATATTTGTTTAAAAATTAATCATTTAAATAAATAATGAAACAAAACACATAAAATTGGTCTTTCCTTTAAGCAAAATAATGTAAAGGTAGTGATGGAATTTTTGGCATATTTAGCAAAAACAAAACTTGAGAAAATGAAAGTTGACTATTTCTTGGTTACGGGGTTGCCAAGAACGGATTTCGGGGTTCAAACCACCGACATAGGATTTGAAGGTAAAAAAAAACAAAAATAATTTAAATAAAACTATCAAAAGCAGAAAATACATATTTAAAAATAAAATACTTTTAAAAATATTTTAAATATGTATGGGGTATTCCATACAAAATATTCCACCAAATTTTTTTTTTTCATAAAAGTTTTTTAAGTTTCATTAGTCCAAAATATTTGATACGTATTTTTTATTTAAATATAAATCAAGGAATTTTCGAAAAAAAAAATTTCATTTTACGTTTGTAAAAAAATTACCTTTTTTTATTGTATTGTATCTTTAATTAGTTAGTTAATATAACTATTTTTGGTTTTATTTACAATGTTTCCAATATACATATATAGTTTACTTAATCAAACTTATCCTTAATATATGCTATAATTGTTTGCTTGAATTTTGATAAATTGTTTTCACTCGTAATATTTGGGGGTACTTTATTAAATAATTTAAGTCCCTTGTACATTAACAAGTTTTTACTGTTTTCATTTCTAAAAAGATTTGGTCTAAAACTGGAAACTTTTCTCAAGTTATGATTATGTATATCACCAAATTAAACTTGTCTCTCACATAAATACAAAACATGTCACCAAATTTTTTTTTTCATAAAAGTTTTTTAAGTTTCATTAAATTTTTGAAAAAAAATTTATGTTTGTAAAAAATTACCTTTTTTCAATCGATTATACTGCAATAACTGACAGAGATAGAAAAATTTGTCCCAAAAAAGAAATGTGCCCATTTTTCTTAGCTTTTGAATGATGTTCTTAAAAACTTAATCATATTATTTTTTGTTTGCGAAAAATAATAATTTCCAACAGATTGGATATAATTTTAATTTGGACCAGGCCCGTAGTCAGAAATTAAGAGCCGGGCAGGCTGAGCCTCCAGTAAAAAATAAACAAATTTTTTTCATACATTTGTACATAAATTTATCAAAACTGATTGAATTTGGTGATGTTTTCTGATGCTCATCCCTTTTTTTGTCCAGATATTTCTTCTCGACAGACATCTCGGCATCAGAGGGTATTTTTAAGCCTAAAGAACATAATATTTTTAAACTAGCCGGCTTCATTCCGTAAGCTGATGACAATGCCAACAATATACGATCATTTTTGGTGAAACGCTTTTTTAATTTGAATATAATATTTTCAACGATATTAAAGTAAGCCGGCTTAATTTCAATAGAATATTCACTTCTCTCACCAAGTGATTGTTCTACTACTGAGTTTCCTAATAGATTCGATCGACGGTGCACTCTGCGTGATATAAAACCTTGTTATTTTAATTGTTTTTGACCAAAAGTACCTCATTCAATCGCAAGCTATGTCTGCAACATCCATTATTTTCCTTTCAGCCTTTCCAAATTTGTATGCTCCCAATTAGTAGTTCTAGTTAGACTAATTAGACTAATTATTATTAGTAGATTGGGGAAAGTATGTATAACTATTTGAGAAAGGATGCAAAGTATTTTGATTACAGGAATAGGCGAAGACTGCTGACCTGGTACAGCCGCTTAAAGTTGAAAAATCCGAAATGCAGTCAGCTGGCCCTTGATATAATTTCGAAATCCTTACTTAAAAATTAACTTTCTTTACAATTTTTTGCCAGCTATTATTGGCAATAACTTGGGAAATTTTGTTTTTTAATTTTCAGCTGTCAAATGAAAGTGCTGCCATATTTTTGGCGTATGCTTACGTTTATAATGCAAAGGTGTAATTACACTGTGATGAACTGCGAAATAAACAAGGGCAGTTGTAAAAGCATACGGAAATTTGGCTAGGGCAGGCTCGACGGATTCAAGGGCAGGCTAAGCCTGCCCTAGCGCAATACTAGCTACGGGCCTGATTTGGACCCAATTTTTTTTTTTAAGTGAAAACTTCTTTAGGCGCGTTGAACGATTTTGCTAGAGGGTAAATCTTTGGTTTGCGTCATGGTATTTTTCCGAGTAACTCTCGTCATCAATACAGACAGCAAAGATAAAAAGATAGGAAACTTAGAAACATAACCTCAAAAAATGTTTACATGTATTTGTGAATAAAAAAATCAACCCTAATCGTCACTCTTGTTCTTAATCAGCCGCAAGCTCACAAAGAAATCACTTGGCAACTCCTGAAATTAGTGCATATTATCTGTTTGTTAGTATATAAATACTTAAGTTAGGTTACAATAAGATTTTTGCAACCAAAACTTATTATTAATTCGCTTTAAATTCGTCTATATATGCTTTTAAAGTTTGGCAACTTCTTCAGTTGTTGTATTTGTCAACATTTTTGAAAAATTTGCTTTTACTCAAACAGCTGCTGTTCATGGTGAGATTTAAAAATGGAACAATCTTTTTTTCTGCTTTTTTTCTGCTGGAACTTCATGTGCAAACAAGAAAAATAATGTATGGATTGAGTATTTTAACATTTTAATCTTTAAGTTATGATAAAGGAATATGTTGAACATTTCAATAATTACATGCATGCTCTTATTTTATTATATATCGTCAAACAAAAGTTTGACAATTTTCACACTTGTTTTATTTGTCAGTGGCTTTTTATTTTCACCACTGCGGCATTTTATTTTCAGAGTTGTCAACTATCATTGTTTTATTAATAAATTTCTTCATAAAAGGTGTGTGCCAAAAGGAAACTCTTCAGTCGTGGTAGGATAGAAAATATCAGGTTGAATAAAATTTGTGTGTGTTGAAATAAATTTGTCTTTTGTGCTGTGTCAAACGGACGATGAAATTTTGACAATTACAAATTTTGACGTATCACATTTCGGTCGTGTTTTAGCGCAAATATTTTATTTAATTTGCATTTTATTCAATTTGCGACATATTTAATTCGAGTGCTTGTACTACTTGCAACTTATTTCGTAAACTTGTTATATTGTAAACTTAAAAAATAACAAAATAATAAAAAAATAACGAAAGTGCTTGAGTTTGTGTGTGAGGGCCAACGATCTCCCGGTGTATCAGCAAATGCAGCAAAGTTAAATTGGCTTTCTTTGCTGGCGAACGTCCTCCAAGTGCCACCACCAGCAGCACAAGCAAGTGCAGTGCAAAATTTGTTGCTAGCCAACATCCTCCAAGTGACATCACCAGCAGCAAAAGTGCAGTGCGAATTTCCCGATTCTTTTGCTTGCCAACGTTCTCCGAGAGTCGCCACGAGCAGCACCAGGAAGTGCAGCACAATTCAATTGACTGGTCAACTCTCTAATATTTCAGAAGCACCATTTCAGCATGTCTCAAGCGCAGAGTCAAATTTCTGCCAATATACTCCGGCGTGAATTAAATAAATTGAAAGCGAAGAATTTGCGATTCATTTGCTTGTGCTGCTGATGATGGCACTTGGAGGATGTTGGCTAGCAAGAAATTTGCGCTGCACTTGCTTGTGCTGCTGTTAGTGGCACTTGGAGGATGTTCACCAGCAAAGAAAGCCAATTTAACTTTGCTGCACTTGCTGATGCACCAGGAGATCGTTGGCCCACACCAGAGTTGGGCGTAGTGCACTTAATGTTGAGTGCACTCAGCCTTTCACTAGCACTAAAATAAATTGAAAGAAATTCTATTTTTCACTATTTTTTTACCAGCTTAGTGATAGTGAAGCATCTCTTCACTATAACTAGGGATTTTAGTGGTAGTGTTATATTGTTGCACTATAACTAAATTGAGTGGTAGTTACTAAATCTCCACTACACTCAAATAGTGCAAAATTTGAGCAGCCACTAAATGAAAGCTGCAATTGAAAGTGTTTACACTCAACTTTCAAATATGAGTGGTTTTAAAACTATTCGATAAGACTCGAATTAAAAAAAATCTATAATTAAGAAAAACTATTTTTCGAGCTTCAGGTCATATATGCTTACGAAGAAAACAACAACAACAGCTCTGAATGAGCATCAACAAACTAAGATCAGATAGACAGTTTATATAAAATTGGTGTTATTTAAAACAATAGTTTCATGAAAGTTAAATTGCTTAAAGCAAATAATTTCTAGCATAGCTTATTTTTCTTGTTTTATTTAATATTTTTATATTTTACTAAGAATAGCATAGAAACATACAAATTTCTGTGTAATATTTAAATACTCAATACTACAAGTAAACTGTTCCTGTTTTCTTTCAATTGAGTGATAACTTTCTGTGCTTTACCACTATTAGTGCAAGTATTTTTTTTTTGCACTATTCATTTAGTGCAAAAAAAAAAGTTCCACTAAGCTGTAAATATTTTTTTCTACTATTCTTATATGAATTTGAGTGAGAAGTTTTTCACTATCACTTTCACTCATGTATATTGAGGCTTTTATTTTTCAATTCAGCAGTCAAAAATAAAAGAAGATTTAGAATAATTTTACACTATCAGTACATGTAAGCTGAAACTGCAAATTTAGTGCACTACGCCCAACTCTCGCCCACACACACCCACGCACAAACTCAAGCACTTTCGTTATTTTTTTTAAGTGAAAACTTCTTCAGGCGCGTTGAACGATTTTGGTAGAGGGTAAATATTTGGTTTGCGCCATCGTCATCGTCATTTTGCGAGTAACTCTCTTCATTAATACAGACTGCGAGTAAGTTTTTAAATGACGCTCTTGGATCTTGTCTTCAAGATTGTCTTCTTCTGCTGACGCATCGTTTTTTTCCCTCCCTTTGCTCCGCTGCGAAACTTTGAATGATACTGTTTTTTTCAATGTATATGTAGAGCTGCTATAGTTTAAAATAAAATAAATTTAAAATTTTTGATATTTGGTTTTTTTAGAAAAGGTAGAGTTAGGGCTGTATGTGTTCTCTTTCTTGGTGACCATAATTGTCAAACTCAGCAATTTTGGTATTTTGGCCAATTTTTGCTTTCATATTGCATTCTCATTGGTTGCAGATTTTGTATGAAATGTCAACTTCGTTTTGACAGTTTCGGTCACCGGCCAACGAGTATAAATTATACCAAGAGATTTCTTCTTGAAAATTCTTTTCTGAAAATCGGGGGAAAGATAGGAAAATATTATTAAAAATGTACAATTCTGCTACCTGCGAGAGCCATTGCCGTGTAAAATAACGTATAAAAATTTCAGTTCAATCGGTTCGATAGAATTTTTTGAAACACATGGGCCGATCAAAAAAAGGTTTCGAGAAAAAAGCTTTTAAAGTTTTAACAACACAGATCGCGCAATATAAGGCGCTCTCGGCTATTTTCAATAACTTCGTTAATATTTTGGTTTTAAATTTCTACATTATAATTTCAATATAGTGAATTTTTAAAATCCATTAAAAAAATAGATTTTTTTTTAAACTCTAGCACCAGACTACATCCTTTGACTTCGGAAGAAAATAACTTACAACTCTACAAAATCTGTCACGAAATTCAAAAGTAGTGACATCCGAAGTGAAAATGGAAAAATTTATTTTTTTTAAATTTTATATTTAAACAGCTTAAGCATAATCTTAAATATTAACTGCATCTTTATGTATAACGAAGCGAAGGCTAAACGTGGTGCAAGTCTCAGTAGGCAATACATTTTCTCACATTTTTTTGCTCGTCTCTTTCTCGACGTTCAGCCTTCGTTTCGTTATACATTAAGAAGAAGCAGTTAATATTTAAGATTATGCTTAAGCTGTTTAAAAATAAAATTTTAAAAAAATAGATTTTTTCCATTTTCACTTCGGAAGTCACTACTTTTGAATTTCGTGACAGATTTTGTAGAGTTGTAAGTCATTTTCTTCCAAATAGAACATACTTTTAAATAAAATTATGAACCCACATAATTTCTTTCATTTTGATAAATTTGTAAGCAAACACATGTTATTTGAAAATTTTTGAAAATTTTTAGAAACAAAAAAATATTCAAATGTTTTAATTAATAGAGCATAAGATGTTTATCCAATTGTATTGTAATGTGGTAACAAATGAAAGGTATTTCAATTACCTTTAATTAAATATATTTTTTTTTTTATAAATCAATTCATGAAAACGTGTCTCATTTGCAATAATGTAGGAACACTTTTTCGAAATTCACTAAAAATAATAACCTATCGATATCTTAGAAACGGTGATACAGAATAATTTTTAAGGCTAATATTTAAAATAAGAGTACCAATTTACATCTAAATTGACTGTTCAAACTTTGTAATGAGAACATTTTTGGAATTTTGTGGAACAGTGTTCTTTATTATTTTTCCTAGAAATATCCCCATAACTTTTACAGCCAAGTTTTTTAATTGACAAAGCGTACAAAATTAACACTATTAGAAAAGTTTTCGGAAAGTACCTTGTGTACTAGAGAACAGCTTGAGTGCATTCAAATGGCGTTTCGATGGTCTCGTCAATAAACGAGCACCGAATGTGCTTCGTGCATTTAAATTAATACGCAAATGCATGTTACCAATCGCTGTTGATACGAATGCCTAGAGTGTGAGCGCTAGCGATTACGAATGTCTGCGACACAAGAATGTCAAGCAAGGCAAGACATGAGTAACAATCGCCAAAAGCAAGGAAAATCCATGTTTTTATGCTCATTCGCACAAAGGAAAAAATATTAGTTGCAGTGTTGCATTTTTTTATTCTGCGAATGTTGTAACCAGACACAAAAATTGCAATATTATAAAATAAGATTTTAATTAGAGTTATTATCGCACAAGTTGCCGAAAAAATATGTCAACAATCAACTTCTATGCTAATTCGAGTGCGAGGTGGATAGCAGGAATTGAAAACGATTAATGTGAAAATTAATTTTATAAAAAAATTTTTGTTTGAAGCCATAACCTTTGATTGGAAAGAGATATTGGGTTTATTTTTTCATGTAAATTATTTTTGAGACATTAAATATAATAACAAAATTTTGGTATAAATAAATTTGCCCAAAAAAATCATAGGGCAAAAAAAAAGACAAAAACAATTTTAACAATTTTTGCACAAAACTGGACGATTTTTCGCAAAAGAATGCTATGTCATATAAAAGGTAGTCAGGAATTTTATTTAATAGTATAGATGATTCCCCAAATATTTCGGCTGTAGCGATAGCCATCCGTGAGCTGGAATGGTTTAAAATCACCTCTAAAAATCAAGTTTTTTGTAATAATATTGGCTGGTGTGGTAGTTTAAAAAATATAAACGGTCAGAAATAATAGTTATGAAAAAGTTCTTCCAATCAGCATCAACAAACATTCTATTTTTGCATTCAGATTAATGAAAATGTTGTTTTCCGTGCATTTATTAATTATTTAATTACTTATCAAATGCTAATTATATCAAATGCTATTTTCACTTTCAAGGTATCGTTGGGAAGGTTTTGAGTGGCTGCAATTGATTGATTGATTCCTGGTCAGAATTCCGTGTATTGATATATACTAAAACTGAAATATTGTAAGAAATTAAAAAACAAAATACAATTTATGAAGATATTTTAATTTTAAAAGTTTTGTATAAATCACATGAATTAAATTGCGAGCTTTAGATCAAGTAAGTTTTGTATTAATATTTTGAAATAAAATATATCAAAAATTTATATGAAAAAAAGCATTATCTTTTATCCGATTGCATATATTTCAATTGTTGATGCAGATAGGAAGAGTTTTTTCCGCCATATAATTTCTGGCAGTTTATTTCTTAAAACTATTACACCAACCAATATTTTGACAAAAAACGTTATTTTTAGAGGCTATTTCAAACCATTCCATCACACGAATGGCTATCACTAGAATCGAAATATTTAAGGAATCTTCATAAATGCTATTACAACCAAGGACTATTTTTTTAGGAACTGACACAAACAACTTAACCTTCAGCTTTTAATATTCATCGCATAAAGATAAAATATATAATAAAATATAATGAGTGGCGAATATGTGGCGAATGAAACGAATATTTTATTAAATATTCTTACAAATTATTTAATATAATTTTTTATACAAGATATTTATATTGTATCTAAAAAATTGTTTTATTATTTATTATTATGTACTAAAAAATATTGTTATTATAGAAACAATAAAACAGTTTCATATCATAGAAAAAATATATTAATAGCCAAGGCTCGTACTTTGATGACCTAAAAACTGACATAAGTGACATAAAAACGCAAACAATTACATAAAAAAATTAAGAAAAAAAAGCCTTAAAAATAAAACATTACTATACATGTATTGCTGTAAGAAACTTAAGTAAGTTTGCAAAATAAAGTTTCTATTAGTTTTAGGATGGTGATGTGAAAAATCTGACTAAGCTAACGTGCACGTATGATTTCACAAGTAGCGTGGATTATACCTAGTAGCACTACATTCAAAATTATTCTTAGCATAGAATTGGTGAATGAAATTAATAAAAAACTATTTATAACTAAAAAAAATGTTTAACTAGTTTCGAATTTAAAAATTTTTAAGATTTATACACTTGAGTCGTTATAATTGTGAGTTTCATTTACGGATGTTTTTTAAGGTTATTAATCAAGGATTAAGCAAACGCTTCTATATATTAAACTAATTTTTGTTTGCAGTTTTACTGTATCTACTATTAAACATAACCGATTTTAATTTAAATGTAACATAATTTTAAATTGTCCATATTCGCCGCTTTTGATAAATATCAAAGACATCTATAATTTTGATCAAATCATATTCTACGCTTTTCTTGGACTTTTCTAAGCATATTCTGGCACCGAGTTTTTGTAGAAATTTCGCAGTTCTTACACCCGAAATTAGAGGTATTTTATTAAATGAATCAAAATTAAAAACTGAAGTGTTTTTATCAGTTCGACTACACAAAATAACCTAAAATTTTAGCCATTCTTTGACAAGTTAACAGTTGTACAAAATTTTTTTTATTAATAAATACCTGCTCGTTTTAAAAAACTCCATACATTTGGGTGGAATACTCATTTTTCTGGGCTTTTTCTATAAAATTGTTTAATAAAACTTTGCAGCACACGTCGCTTCTTTACAACACTTGTCAGAAGGATCTCTTTCTAACTTACACAACTTAGCCCAGCTCGTGACATTTGCTAAACCTGCACTTTCTCACATTTATAAAAAAAAAAAACAAATTAATGACAAGTTTTTGTTGGTTTTCATCAAACATTTTTTAATTGTGTTGGAGCTTTGGTAACGCTTGTCTTGAAGGGATAAAGAAAGTTCATTGAAAGCAAAACATTGTTGTTATTTTACCGACAAACTTTCAATAATAGTTTTTTTACTAATTTACGTCGCTTTCAAGATTAACTTTCATGCAAATTTTAGCTCAGCTTACTTTAAAAATTTACTGTCATAAAACTTGCTACTGGCAATACTGATTGCTCCAAATTAGATAAAAGAAAACAGTAAACTAAAAGGAACAAACAGCACAAAGAAGAACGCGCTGCTAGAGAAGGTCAGAGAAGTATGGAAACAACAAAAATTCATGCAGCAGCTGACACTCGAGCTTTAAGCGAAGCATCCGAATGATTTTGTGGTCTGGGGGCTGCCTTTGCATCAATTCGCAATCGTGACAAAGTGTGCTTTGCAGCAATCGGTGTCTACGAACTCGAGCGGTATATATGCATTTTTTTTCTTGTGTGCGATTACGGCTGACGACGATTGTTACTCGAGTGGCAAAAACTGACGAATGGCATGCAAATCTCTGTTGTGTACGGCTATACTATAGTGACTTGAAACTTATTCACTCATCATAATAATTTGAAAATTCTGACAAATAATTCTATTCCGTTTTTTTTTTAATAACTATAAATAAATATTTGATAACTTTAAAACTGTCTTTTATGTGCACGTTATGACCATTGTTTTGACGGATTTGTAACGATTTGAAACGAGTCCGTTGAAACAGAAAATAACGAATTCCACGCAGACGGACTTGTAACATGTTCAAAATGGATCAGCATCCGTTTTTGTACACATAGGGTAAGTATAAATAAAAGATTTTTCACAAAAATTAATTGAAAACATCTCACGTTTTTAATACTTTCAATTAAAACCGCTCCCTTTTGAGAATTTCGGAAAACTTTATGGCTTAGAGCCCGAACTGAATCAAAGTGGTTGAAGGCATGATTCAATCAGAATAAGGTTAAGTAAATATTTGACATATCCTTATTTTATGTAAACAAACACATATTCTCTCTCTGAAATTAATGACAAACGGGGTTGTGTAGTCTTCTCAAAAAAAAATATAATTTCAGTGTTTTGCTGCGACTTTTTTTTTAAAAAAGTAGTTCTTCTATTCCTACACTTTTTAAAATACCATGCTTTTTTCATTACACTTAAGGGAGATTAAAGCCAAATTCGGTCAAAATAAAGGCATATTTTAGAAGATGTTTTTAAAAAAGTATAACATATATTCGAAAAACATATTTTACGTGTTAATTTTACATCAGTTTAAGTAACAAAAAAAAATTTTTTTTTTGTAACATACATTCTGTATATATAAAGATGGCGCTGAAGTTGGTGTGCCTAAAAAATTATGAAAATCGACCCACATCATAGCTCGGCTCAAGATTGTTTTAAAACAAACAAAAAAATGCATTAAAAAATAGACTTTTGATCTGCACATCTTTTACCAAAATTTAATGAAAATTAATAAAATTATGAAGCGTAGAAAAAGAAGTAAAATTTATGTTATATGTTTTAACCATACTGTAAAAACTAGACAAATTTTGCAAAGTCGCTTATTTTGATAAAAGATGTGAATTACATTACAAACAAATTAAAATGAAAAATGTGGCAGGTTTTAAAAAGTATGTGTCCACAAATACGCGTTTAAAGTTACTCTGGCTAGTTAAAAGTACTCTGGCGCACCGGATTTTTAGCACTGTAGAATCTGAATTTTAAGCGGATTTGATTGATTTTTTCCATATTTTTTTAAAAGTTTTACAACAAAAATCAATTAAAAAAAAGAGCTTTTCAAAAAATTGTTCGCCTAAATCATCTATTAATATTTTGATGATTTTAAAACAGCATTTATGACAGGCAAGCTTAATTTTTATGAGCGAGATTTATGTAACGAGATTTATGTGTACTGTGTAGTGCACACATTGCTTTTATTCTTTTTTTACTGTTTTACAACAAAAACGTGGCAATTATATTTTTTAAAACTCAGAATATAATTTTGAGTCTAAACAAATAAGTTATAGAAATTGTAGTATAAAACGTAGCAGTCAAATGTACTTTTGGATATTTCGTACTGTGAAAAAGTTTCATATTCATGCAACCAAGTTCTTATTCTGATATAAAAAAATTGCTCTTTTGCTCTCCTCGCATTATTAGGGTATCTAAGTTCCAAGAATGATAGAATAAGAGATTACGCTTTGCGCAGGTCCGTTACTTCTGCTAATCGAAGTTTACAACCAGCTGTTCAGTTGACTACGTCACAATATTTTATTTCTTTGATAAACGTACTGCGATCGGTTGTGTTTCATTTAATTGTGTACATATCGAAGTATATTTGCGAGTTTTTAACTTAAAATTTAAAAAATAAAGTGTGCAGCTGCTAATTGTGGTAACAGTAGCGAACAAATATTTTTCAGAAACCTGATGTTTGCAATAAATACAAAAATTAAACCAAGAAATTGTAGAAAACACTCACAAATGAAAACAAAAATACAAGAATATATTAACTTAACAAAATTTGTTTCATTATTTAAAAACTTGGAACTATCATTTATTTGTCCTTTCAATTCACAGGTAAATTAATGGAAATAAAATATCTGGGAATGTTTAAACTACATCAATTAAAATCTTAACAAACATTTTTATAAAATCCAAGTCGAAAAATAATGCTCACTGAAGTTGGTTTCTGGGACAAATTTTTTTTGACTAAGCTGCTTTCTGGCTGTAATAAATTAATAGTAAAAATAATGTTTGCAAAGGAATACTTAATAAATGTACCTTCTTCTCGTTCCAATAAATTGCTTCTTAATTCTTTTATTTTAATTATGCAAACTAAAATGTATGCAATTTTCATTTCTGTATAGAAATCGTATGCAAAGTGAACGCTCTCCAAAACAGCATTGATATTATGACGTACATGCGCAGAACGACAATTTTGTTGTGCTCATTTATTTGTCTTCGGCGCAATCATTGTATCCTATCATTCTTGTCTAAGTTCATTCTTGTGAGTAAACGTCAAATGGCTGCATAACCTATATGATTGAATCATGGTTGATGGTTGGCGGTCCTCTCTCGAAATACGCTGAGAACCCGTCCAGAACTGGAGCGTTGGCGGTTGTCGGATTACGGTTGCATTTGATTTTGGGAATGATACAAATTATTTCATATTTTGCTTTAAATTCACATGAATGCAACACAGGCACAAAAACAGAATGTCAGATCATAGTAAAAACTAAGAAAATACCACTGAACGTACCCAATCTTTAGCAAAAATATGGCAAAATTTAAGTCACTCGGAGAGAGATCCGCCAGCCGTCAGAGAAAAATTAGAGTAGATTCTATTCTGGCGTTTTCCTGTCGTGCATTTCTACGACGGTTTCATTTTTAACGGCTGCATGTATTTTCATGTATTTTGTTGCACGGCGAATCCGACAGCCGACATCCGCTTTGGTTCTGTTCGGACTCTTAACGTGGTGGTTTAACAAAATAATTTTTTAAGTACTGTTCTTATTCTCGCGATAGTGGATATATATTTTTCCGCTAGCGATAGAGGCATGTCAAAAACATACAGCTAATGATGCAAATAAGAATCTTAAACAGCTAACATGCAAATCAAAGACAGAAACTTGATGAAGTAACTTTATTTAAGGAGAAATAAAAAACGAAAATTCATGGCGTTTTCTTATCTCAGCATATTCATAGGATTTCCTGGTCTTTTCTCAAAATGTTGCACTCTGACCCGGCAAAAGTGCGAAATTTTCTACCCTCGTGAAATCGTAAAAGCGGAATGCAACATTATCACGAGAAAAGAAAACTCTATAGCAATGAGCGTTGCCCAGCGGATTTTTATGTATCGTTTGTAATCTATAAACAAAGATTTTGTTATAATGCATGTAAATTGCATAATTTTATTATTTAGCTGATTTGTGACAGGGCTGCATTTGTCTTGTTCTGTTCTCATATGAAAAATGTAACATTTTCGCAGGGAGTAAGGCAATATTTTCGAAATGTTGCTACATAATTAGGTGACATTTTGATCGAGAAAAGAAAACGCCATAAGTTTTTAAGACTCTTGGGCGTTCAGGCCAGCCATCAACATTCCAGAGGACTCTTTATGCGGAAACAAATCTTAACCACCTACAAAAGTCCATCACTGGTCTATAAAGATAATGGAAATCGATAGATCTTTTAATGTTAAAACTTTTCGTCAATAATACATATTAAACAAAAATCGTAAAAACCATTTGAAAATCAATGTGTCGCATTAATTTTTCATTACCGCATTTTATCTTCCAAAATTGCAATTTTATGCATTTTCTTTAAAGTTAATAAACTGCTTTACGCTTTCGCATTCACTCTCACTTCTCCACTTTCTATGTATAGTACTTTCTTAAACGCTTGCGGTCCCACCCTGATGCTGTCATAAAGTGTCAAAAATTTGTGTTACCACATAAAAAGCTTCCATCAAAAGCATTTTTGTTCCCAAAGTTTATTCAACTTTCACTACGTTTAACTACTTACGAAATGTTTCGAAAATTCCTCCAGTCAGTCAGGCTGCTTTTCTTTATCACAGGTTTGCCAGTTGGCTGCACCCAATGGACAGACGCATGCAGGACTTGTCTAACCTTTATTCTTCTTCTTCTTCTTTTTCCTCGTCTATTTCTCTATTTCAGCTATACTCTTCGTCTTGGGTGAACGCGAGAAAATCATGCTGCGCCATTAAATCTTGTTCTACGTATTTCTACGTTGAGTTTTTCATTTTCTGTTCAGTTTTTTCTTTTGTTACTTTTACTGCATTTTATTGTACGGTTTTCGTACAGTTTTATGACATTTTAAGCAGTCGTAAAGTGAAACACTTGATGACACATTAAACGACGTTTAAAATGCAAATATGTGAGGGTAGGTGGGTTGGTATAGTTAGTTGGTGGATGATGTACTGTCCCTTCTTGGAATGATTTTAATGAACATTGTGCTCATAAAAAATATTTTATATATATGACGTGATCATATACATCATATTTGATACGCACATACGTCGTATTTTCGTTGCATTAAGCAATAATTTCAAATTTATTTTGCCATTTTGAAGATTCATCTTTCCCTCTGAATTTTAAGCAGATTCTTGAGACGCTTTATTCGAACATAACGCTTCATGATATTACATACTTTTTTTAATGATTGACAAGTTAAAATGTTGTTATTTGGAAAAATGTTGTCAAAAATGCGAAATAGTTACATGCATACAGCTGGCTTAACTTCTTTTGAGAATTTCACTTTCTACCACTTAAATTTTAATGAATTGAAAAATTTTATAATTGAAGGGTTTTCGATAGTATCAGAAATAAGCAATATGACTTCAGAAACCAATTTGTACATTCGTTTTATGACGTAACGTAATGCCAACACTAACTAATAAGATTAAGGGTTCTATAAAAAAATGCCCCTGCAAGGTACCTACTCCTTAAAGTTTATTTGTACAAGTTAATTTTTCCATAATTATTTTTTTCCAATTTATTTTAAAAAGTGTCAAATCATGTTCTTGAATGTACGATTATGTTTTGAATTTTTTTTTTAAAATGTTTTATACTAATAAAGAATTTTAGTTGTATATGTTGACGGAAGTTTTTGGGATTACTCCAAACTAAAGGTCTGCAGCGAACCATCCGTTTTACTTGTACAAACAGATATAACAAGTAAAAACCTGTTAATATTGGTACAAATACAACAAGGAGTAGAACTGAACATATACTTATATGCTTTGGAATGAGCAGAGATCTCATCTCTTTCTCTGGCTCTCATTGCAGTGTAAGCTTTTTTTCTCTTTATCTGTTCCACTAAGTGGAGTATCTGTTTTAACTCTTTTTTAAATGGATATATCCATTCAATATGGATATTTCAGATCGTTCTATTTGTATTGATGTTGTGTTTTTCTATTTCTATTCTACTAAAAAAAGTAATGGTGAGTGTCTTTCTGTGAATGGACGTATTTCGTATTTTTGGCAAATTTAAAACATAAAAAGTACTTAAATGCATTGTACTTATATAAACTGCTTCTTTTTTTGTTGTTTATTTCGCTCTTTATTCTTTTATGCTTGCTACGTCACATACTCCAGATGTTCAAAATAAAGATAACAGTATTATCGATATATCTGTTTGTTCTGTATGTGCTCAAACTAGTATTTTTGATACTTGGTAATTTCACCCTCTCATACCCATTCCATCGTTATCTAAAAGAGAAATATTCTATGCATACTCAATGCTTAGAGAGCGAAACAGATACAAGTAGATATAAGAAAAAATAACAACACACAACTGGTGTACTTGGATGGTTCTTTGCAGAGCTTTACTCCAAACTATATGATAACATTTAAATTGAATATCTATTTATATACAAAGCAAAACATTGTCTGTCTGTCTGTCTGTCTGTGTGAAGCCTATAGACTCCAAAACTACTGGACCGACTGATCTGAAATTTGGACAGTCCATTTGTTTCAGATAGCAGATGATTTAATAAGAAAAATGTTTTGCCATACCCTTTTCAACGCCCACAAATCAAGTAAAATGCTATTTTTCACACGGTATGGGTCGTGTAAGGCTAAAATTTCGTAATTTAGTTTGTATAGTTACTGTCGATAACTGTACTAAAAATGGGTTTCCACGCTTTTTATCGTATTAGGCTTAAATTTTCTTATTTAGTTTGTATGGTTACTGTGGGTAATTGTACTAAAATTGCGTGTCTACGCCCCCTTTTACCGCCCACAAACCAATGAAAATTCATTATTTAATTCGGTTTTGGTGGAATAAGACTTGTATTTGGTAATTTGGTTTGTATGGTTAATGTCAAAAACTGTACGAAAAGTTTGTTTCCACGCCCCCTTTTTCATCCCACAAATCAGTGAATATATTATATTTCAAGCAGTTTTGGCCTTATAAGACTAACATTTGGTACTTCAGTTTGTATGATTACTTTCGGGAACTGTACTAAAAATGGGCGTTATCGCTATATATCCACACCCCGTTTTTGAGAAATCATTAAAATTGACTACTGGGTCAATTGAGCTTAAATTTTAGTTTAGTTTGTATGGTTACTATCAGCAACTGTATTAAAAATTGGTTACCACCCCCCCCCCCCCCTCCCCCCTTTTACCGCCCACAAACCAATGAAAATGTTTTATTTCAACGGTTTTGGTCGTATTAGTCTAAAATTTTGTAATTTAGTTCATATGGTTACTCTCAGCAAGTGCACTAAAAATAGCCATGTCCCACTTTAGTTACTTTTCTCACTTTTCGGGGGGTCAGCATGGCGTGAAACAAAGCGCTCGAGGTTTAAACTAAATTGGGCTGAAATTTTGGCAGTCGATTTGTTTTCGAGTTCGAGATGATTTAAGGGAAATAATTTTGCCAAACCCCTATTTACGCCTGTTGAAAATATTTAAGCAACACAATAACATTTTCTACTTTGCTAAAAAACACTTGTTATGGAAAAATATTTTAATTCTGTTTTGAAATTTTTTCATATGTCATTGAAAGAAAAATTGTTTTACATTCTGAAATAAACTTCATTGTCGATAACACGATTTTTTACTTGCATAGGAAAATTGAGAGCTTTGGAAAATTTAGATCCTTAACAGGTTATGGGCCCAGGATCTAGAAATATATAAACATAGACTGCCGTTATTAGAAAAGCGTTTATTAAAATGAGTTCGTCTTTTTATCAAATTGAGAAACTGAATGATAAGAACTATGATTCTTGGTATGTCCAGATGAAAAGTGTTCTAATTCATTCGGAATTGTGGCAGATTGTAAGCGGACAACATGTGAAGTCGGACAGCAATTCAGAAGAAGAGAAAGCTGTATGGAGTAAGCAGGATGAAAAGGCGTTAGCATCGCTAATGTTATGTATTTCACCGTCGCAGATAAATCACGTAAGGCATTGTAAGACATCTTTTGAAGCATGGACAAAGTTTTGCCAGATTTCACAGCCCAGAGGTCCTGCAAGGAAAGTATCACTTTTTAAACAATTATTAAATCTTAGTATGTCTGATGGTTGCAATATTTCAAATTGCTTAAATGCATTCGTTGATATCGTTGAAAAATTAGCAGAAATAAATGTTTGTTTGCCAGATGAATTGCAAGTAATCTTTTTGGCTTTCCAGTTTGCCAAAAACCTATGAGAATTTTGTAATTGCTATTGAGACTCGGGATGTGTGACTCTGAAGGTCAAAATCTTAGAAGAATACGAAAGAAGAAATGCTCAGGACATGGCAACAGGCAATGATAGTGAGAGTCATCAGGCGTATTTAGCAAAATCTAACAATGTTGGCAAGAAAAAGCCAAGTACAAGCAACTCGTTTGGTAAGTGCTACAACTGTGGCCGCAGAGGTCATTATGCAGCAAAATGTAGAGAGCCGAAAAAACAGCAGCAGAATTCATCATCGTCAAAATATTATGCAATTCTTTGTGGAGCAGATACACAAACTCTTAGTCGTCAAACATGGTGTATTGACAGTGGAGCAACGTCACATATGTGCTGCGATCGTAATATGTTTACATCATTCGTAGAACACAGGAAGGTAATTGCTTTAGCTGGTGACAATAGTATTGAAGCTCAAGGACTTGGAGAGGTATGTGTTAAATCCAAAAACTACTCTGTAAATATAGTTGATGTGCTTTATGTACCAAGTATGCAAGGAAATTTTATGGCAGTCAGTAAAGCTGTTAACAAAGGTCATTCTGTAAAATTTGGAAAAGAGTGTGCTATAGTTAGAGATAAATATGGCGAAGTTTTGATCAAGGGTGTCAAAAGAAATAACTTATTTGTTATTGATAATGAAACTAATTCGTGTCATTATTCCAAAAATTCTACTAATGATGCTGTGCATTGGCACAATAGATATGGACATTTGAATTTTCAAAGCCTTACTGAACTAGCACAGAAAGGTGTAGTACATGGTTTAAAAGATATAAGTTTCCCCAAAGATTTTAGATGTACCACATGCATCAAGAGTAAATTGTCTATTAAACCATTTCCAACATCAGAAAGTCGATCCGAAAATTTGTTGCAAATAGTACACTCAGACGTATGTGGTCCGATAAACAAAGATTCTTTTGGTGGTTCACGATATTTTGTGACATTTATCGACGATATGTCAAGGCAAATCGAAAAATGAAGTGTTTGAAAAGTTCAAGTCTTTCAAAGATATGGCGGAACGCCAAACAGGTCAAAAAGTCAAAATGTTGAGAAGCGATAACGGTGGCGAGTATGTTAACAAAGAGTTTAACAAATACTTAGAGGAGAATGGTATCATACGGCAATTAACAGTCGCATACACACCACAGCAGAATGGTGTAGCCGAGCGTGCAAACCGCACTTTAGTCGAGATGGCTAGAAGTATGCTACTTCACGCAGGTTTAGATGAGTCGTTTTGGGCAGAAGCTATTGCGACAGCAGCTTACTTACGTAACAGATCACCCACAAAAATATTAATAAGCAAAACTCCTAATGAAATATGGTCAGGTAGAAAGCCCTCAGTAAAACACCTTAAGATTTTCGGATCATTAGCTATTGGTCTGGACAAAAAGCAAAATCGAAAGTTTCGTCCTAAAGGCAAGGAGTATATAATGGTTGGATATGATGAGACGTCTAAAGCAAATCGTTTATTCGATTTCAGCACTCGCAACTTGATAGTAAGCAGGGACGTAGTTTTTATTGAAAGTATATTTCCTCAAAATGAAAAAGGAAAAATAAGTGATGAAGTTCTATTAGACATTTTTGTAATAAATCCGGAGCTCAATAAAATACCTTGTGTAGGCTTTGAAGAAGAAAGAGAGCCTGAAGATTTAATGGAAAATAATGTTGCTTCCACATCTACCACTATGTGCGAGTCAGATGAAGTTACAGAAGACGCAAACTCAGAAGGAGTTTCAAGAATTGGCCCAGGCAGGCCAAAATTAATCCGAAGTGGAAAACCTGGTCGTCCAAAAAAGCAATATAACGTTCTTAACGCAATGAGTGATAACAAGATCTCAACTCCACAAACTGTTAAAGAAGCTTTGGCTGGATCACAATCTACGGAATGGAGAAATTCTATGAAGGAGGAGTATGAAGCTCTCATCAATAATAGCACGTGGAAACTTGTTACTTTACCTAAAGGTAAAAAAGCTATTGGATGTAAGTGGGTCTTCAATATTAAACGCGATAAAAATGGTAATATTGAACGTAACAAATCAAGATTAGTAGCAAAAGGATGTAGTCAGCAATATGGCACTAATTATAAAGAAACTTTTTCGCCAGTTGTTCGATATGCAACAATCCGGATGGTTAT
The DNA here is from genome assembly GCA_963920525.1 of Dichetophora obliterata. Taxonomy (NCBI): domain Eukaryota; kingdom Metazoa; phylum Arthropoda; class Insecta; order Diptera; family Sciomyzidae; genus Dichetophora; species Dichetophora obliterata. Next base: position 69,808,385 of record OY986437.1, on the reverse strand, counting down.
TGCGTTAGCTGCAGAATACCAACTGTATCTTCATCAGATGGATGTGTCCACTGCATACTTAAACGGTATATTGCACGATGAAGTTTACATGAAACAACCGGAGCATAATTTGTTGATAAACAAACTCCTGGTTATGTTTTGCAACTCAAAAAATCTATTTACGGCCTTAAGCAATCTGGACGCGAATGGAATACAAAGCTTGATTCCGTCTTAAAGAAAATTGGTTTTCCGCAATGTAGAAGTGAACCTTGTTTATACACTAAAAATGTAAATGGAGATATCAATCTTATAGCAGTCTACGTAGATGATCTTCTATTAGTTCTGATATATCGCAATTGAGTCAAATAAAAGCTAAGATCGCTGATGAATTCAAAGTAGTTGACCAAAGAGAAATGGGCCGTGGCCCATTGAATCATTTTTTGGGAATGGAAATTGAACGGGAAGGAGAAATTGGAGCAATTAAACTCAGTCAGGAGCGGTACATAGATGATTTATTGAAGGAATATGATATGGAGAACTGCAGAGTTGTTTCAACTCCGTTAGATGCCGGTTTTGATTGGATCATTAATGTATCTTGCAATTTCAACTCGACCTGATATATTGCATTCTATATGCAAACTTTCGCAAAGAAATACGGATCCACACGTAGAGCATGAAACCGCTGCAAAACATATCTTACGATATCTACGCAACACTTCAAAGTTGAAGCTGCACTACAGCAAAACTGGGCAAACTATTCAATGTTTTGTCGACGCTGATTGGGGCGGTGACACACTCGACAGAAAGTCGTACACTGGGTACGCATATCTTCTCGGAGGAAGCGTTTTCTCTTGGGAGTCAAAGAAACAGAGTACCGTCGCTCTTAGCAGTACAGAAGCTGAGTATATGGCGTTGTCTACGGCAGAAAAGGAAGCAGTATACTTAGAGAAAATTCTCGAAGAAATTGGCATTCATCACTTTAGGAATCCAATGATGCTGTTTAGTGACAATTTGAGCGCACAACATTTAGTCAAGAATCCAGTTTACCATGCTCGTAGTAAGCACATCGACATTAAATATCATTATGTTCGAGAAGCATATCAAGCTAGAAAAATAGATTTAAGTTATGTTTGTACCAACGATATGGTAGCAGATATTTTAATAAAAAACTTGTCAAAATTAAAACATTCAAAGGTTACTACATGTTTGGGCTTAAAATAAATACTTGTATATATTTAAATATTGTGTTGAGAAGGAGTGTTGAAAATATTTAAGCAACACAATAACATTTTCTACTTTGCTAAAAAAACACTTGTTATGGAAAAATATTTTAATTCTGTTTTGAAATTTTTTCATATGTCATTGAAAGAAAAATTGTTTTACATTCTGAAATAAACTTCATTGTCGATAACACGATTTTTTACTTGCATAGGAAAGTTGAGATCTTTGAAAAATTTAGATCCTTAACAACGCCTACAAATACACAAAAATATAATAACATAAGCATAGAAACTAAAGTAAAACAGAAATACAACAACAAATGTGACATTATGAAATTGAGGAAAAAATGAGAAATTGACGCTTCAAAATCTCATCGCCCCGATGGTGCAGTGCGTTAACGCGCGCTTGCACGGGCAATCACAAAGATTTCTGATGACGCGTTTAGCAGCGCAGAAATTGTACAATAAAATCAAATGCTAGTGATTTTTTTCCTTTCATATTGAAAAAACTTTGTTGTTGTTGTTGTTTCTTTGGAAAAATTCGTTAGAACAATTAATTGTTCTAACTTTGACCTTAAGCTCAATAAATGATTTTAAACTATCAAACAACTAGAATTTGTATTTAAAATCAAGTATGATTTAAACTATCAAACATTTAGAATTTGTATTTAAATCATATAAAGTCAACATAATAAATATAGAGGTCATTTAGAAAACACTTTAATACACAAAAATTTTACATTTCGCACGGTTTTAATCGTATTAGACTAAATTTTGGTAATTTAGTTAATATGGTTACTTCAGGCAACTTTACTGAAAATGGTGAATATATTTGGCATTTTTTGGCATTTTCGAATATGGCAATAAGGTGGTCTGTGGCAGGACAACGTCTGCCGGGGAATACTAGTTGTTTATATAAAAATTATATACACGGAGAATTACGAGGTTTGGTTAAGGACTTTACATGTTTTATGTAAACATATCCAATATGCAAAAGTAATAACATTAGGCTAAAAAGAGTAAGCAACTATTTTTCTGCCGCTTTTTCAGCCCGATATCGATATATTTCGATATCAAAAAGGTATTATTATGTTTGCTTGGATATGGATATGTAAACTAGGTACAAATTGTGTCATGTATTTTTTTTTTTTATTACAAAACGAATTTTTCGCTAAGGCTGCCCGCATAGTAAACGCCGAAGCAGGCAGGCAGGCAGGCAGGCCCTGCGAAGAAACGAGATAGAAATAACTTTTTTCTCTCTTGTTCACATAGTTTTCCTGTGCCTGTCTGCCTGCCTGTCTGCTTCGGCGCTTACTCTGCGGACAACCTAAGAAAGTTATTTAGCGGCAAAGGATCATATGATGCAAAATTTACGTTAAAATCTCTCAGGAGAATAAAAGGTACCTGTCTGGCTGGTATTTTCTCTAAAACTGTTTATTATCATAGAAACAATCCAAGCTTGTACAACTTGGATACCGTGTTTGAGTACAGTACGGACTTCGGTTGTGAGAACAGTACGGACTAAGAAACGTAACGCTGGAGTATTTTATCTTCACTCGATTTCACTCCCTATAAAAATTTTATGCTGCTGGCTATATATGAAATCGATTCTAAAAAAGTACACTCCAAATTATTTAGGCTCGAGCTAACCCATTAGTGGATAGCCTAAATTAGAGATGGGCACATGTATGAATTTGGTCGTGACACGGTGTGTCCAATGAATCACGTCGTGATCATGAGCGAACCCAACAAAAAATCAAGAAATATTCGTGAGCGATCGTGATTGAATTTACCTCGTGCGTGAGCGTGCGCCACTTAAATTTATTCATGTTACGTGTTTTTATCTTAATTTTTCAAATCTGTGCAAAATTTAGTGATAAGTTTGTTTTACGCTTTTACGCTACCAATTGCATACAAAATTCATCACTGACCGAAAGATTTTTTTCGGTATCTGGTCCTATTTGAGAGGAAAGAATAGAAAAGACGAATAGAAAGAGAGGAATTTGTATAAACTACTTGTTTTAAATAAAAACTATCATTAAAATGTTGATTGAAGTACTTTGTTTGCTTTTCAAATAACACTTTTTATTAATTAAATTCAAAAGATTTTTAATATGTTGATTTTATATGATTTAAATACAAATTCTAAATGTTTGATAGTTTAAATCATACTTGATTTTAAATACAAATTCTAATTGTTTGATAGTTTAAAATCGTTTATTGAGCTTAATGTCAAAGTTAGAACAATTAATTGTTTATGAAAATTTTCTGTGAAGAAAATGGGCGTTGTTGGGCAAAAGGGCGTGGCAACATAAGAAAAATACTGTATCTCAGTTAATATTGACACTAGGGTACTGGAAATTGGTACTGGGCTATTTTTTTATTTTATTTTTTATTTTTATTTGTTTTAAAAACTTGTTGACATATAAGAATAGTTCTTTTGCGTGCCGAATTTACATTGGATATAACAACATTTAGGTTAGGAACAATTATTACTAATCTTATTACTAATTATTAATAATCATGGTCAAAAAAGTGGGCGTAATTCGATAAAGGGCGCGGCAATATAATAAAAACGCTGTAACTTGAATAATATTGACACTAGGATACTGAAATTAGGGTAGGCATAATTATGAAAATGTGCGGTCAAGAAAGTAGCCATCGTTGGAAAAAAGGGCGTGGCAATATTAGAAAAATACTGTATCTCAGTTAATATTGACACTAGGGTACTGGAAATTGGTACAGGGGTTGGAACAATTATTACAAATTACGGTCAAAAAAGTGAGCATTGTTCGACAATGGCGTGGCAGTATTAGAAAAACGCCGTAACTCGAATAATATTTATACTAGGATACTGAAATTAGGTACAAAGGTAGGCATAATTTTGAAAATTTATGGTCAATAAAGTGAGAGTTACTGGATAAAAGGGCGTGGCAGTATAAGAAAAATACTGTTTCTCAGTTAATGCTGACGGTACGAAAATTCGTTACAAGAATGGGAAAAATTGTTATCATAATCTCTAAAAAGGAAGAAATAAAAACTTTTTAAAAAAAACAAAAAATATATTATTTTCTCTATGAATGTAAAATCTTTAAAGTCGGCGCTTATATAATCAGAGGTTTTAAAGGTTTTATATTCATGGAGAAATTAATATATTTATGATAATAATACAAAATAGAAAAAATTTATAGTAATAAGATTTCCAATTCAATAATATATATAAATAAATTAACAAATTTGATCAAGAGTTAGTATGAAAAATAATTTAAAATTCTTTTTTACTTTGTAGTGGTTTTGAAGTTGGTTTTTTTTTTATTAAAAAGTTTTTTTTCATATCAACTCATATGATGGTCTGCGGCATGGTCGTCCACAGGAGTAAAGGAGGGCGCTTTCCCCCTCTAGGAAGTGAATTTTTTTAAATATCTTCATATTAAATCAAAAAGCCGTAAGCTGCAAGTAAAACATTTTCCGGTAGTGTCAATAAACTTTGAATTTTAATTGTTATTGTATGTTGGGCTCAAACTTATTGATTCTATAAATTTTTAACTAAAAACGTAGTTTTTATTTGTAGGAGTGTACAATTTAGCAGGAACATTTATTTTGATAAGGTGCATCAATAATCAATTAACAAGTCGACTTTCAATTTATTGTAACTTATGGCTTTTTTGTTTTTATATGACGATATTTTCATTATATATGCTAAAATATTTTGAAGAGAACTCTAAACTACTTTTTTTAAAGTATATTTATAAATAAAGCTGAGCTAAAACATGCATGCATTTTTTAATAGTATGTTGTACCCGTTGCAGTGAAAAGTTACGATACCATTTCAATTACCCTTGTTTCACAGGCACTTTTCAATACGTATTCTATGAATTTTATTCGTAGTTTTCAGTCACAAATAGGATTCGTAGATTAGACGTAGTTTGGTACATATTACAAATATTTTATTCGTATTCGTACAAAACAAGCGTTTATTGTACGAATACCTTTGTTACATTTACCAGTGCTGTAAAAGATTTGATCAATTTGATTTTATACACAAAAAAGTGAATTAGTGAGTAACGAAATAAGAATGCATTTAATGAATGCAAAATTGATTTATAGCCAAAATTTTTATTTCACATTCATTTGTAAAAAATTTATAAAAATAACAAATGAGCAATTAATAAAAAGTGAACAATGAATAACAAATGAGTAATGAATAAAAAATGAACAATGAATGAAAAATGTATAATGAATAATGAATAAAAAATGAATAATGAATAAAAAAGGCATAATTGAAAATTCTGAAATTCTTCGTGGATTGCATTCTTTGTCAATAGCATTCAAATGAATAAAAAAATTAATTAATTACTCTTAACGAATAACGAATATTGAAATGAATAATTGAAATAAATAATAAATCATTTTTGTAAAAATGAATGTGAATTGAAAATTTTATGTATTAATCAATTTTGCATTCATTGAACGCATTGCTATGTAGTTATTCAGTTGTACTTAAAATTCTGAATATGAATGACGATTTTACAGCTCTGACATTTGCCAATAACCTTGCAATCATACATTTCCTTATATTTAGTAATTGTTCAACAAACCAGGCTGAAAGATTTCGGTTGTAAATATTTTAATATACTAAACTAATTCTAAATAGTACATAGACATTAGTAAATACTACGAATGTAATGGAAGAAAGTACGAAGTTATTCGTACGAGAAATTGAGGAATCATAAAGAATGATATCCCTATTAGTCGAAATTTATTCTTCGGAGCAAGAGATGGTAATGGGCATTTAAGCCAATAACGCATATGAACTTGGACGATAATCGAATTTATGTTTTAAATTAATTAAACACAAGAAGAAAACAAAGTAAAATGAATTTAAAAAACTAAATGCTTTCCCAAAAGTCGGCTTAAAAAGTCGTTTTTCTGTCATAAAGATGATCCAATTTGGGTAATTTTTTTAATTTTTCGTAAACTTAATAAGATTGCTAACAATCTTGCAGCATTTAAATTTGCGATAGTTCCAGTGATCTAGGCGAGGGAAAAGCTTCTGATTCAAAAGCGAAAAAAAATTAGGAGATTCTGAATTCAGTAGGCTAATTTTAAATCATGCACTAATTTTTAAAAAATCTGATGGAAAATTCTTTTTAAGAAAACGCTTTTACATTAGAATATCTTATGGTAGAAATTTTTTTATAACTAAAATTTAAACAGAAAACTCACTTTGAAACATTGATTTAATACTTCTTCAAATTCACGTTTTTAAACAGGCGTCCGTCCACCCATTTTGATACTATTCAGAATCAATCCAGTATTCAGAATCAAGCCTTGCAGGGAGGTTATGGAAAATGTTTAGAAAATTAATGGAGCCCAAAACTCATCTATACATATACCTCTTTATATGTTTATTCATACGTTTTGAATTAAAAAAAAGTAACTTTTTTAATAATTCATATAATAGGTATGTTTCCAAAACCGATTTTAGTAACTTGCATGCTGCTAGAACTGATGCATGTTAAAAAAAGAAAGAAGTCAGTTGATGTTCATGCGGGGAACATTTCAAGAATAGCAATTTTTACCTCCTAAATGCAAATATGATAAATTTCAGGCCGCTCGCAATTGGTTTATGAGTTATAGGTCTCCAAAACTGAAAAAATGGTCTTAAAATCTTGCTAGTTGTATTCATTAATGCGATTTTATTAAGGGTTAATGGAATTTAATTTACTAAATTACTAAAAATGTTTGTTAAGAAAAAATGTTTTAAATAATATTAAAAAAAATTAGATTTGAAAATGTTTTGGGCATGATACGAGAAAGATTTTTACCCCATCTTTGAAATATATATAATTTTCTTATGTGTACAAGCGTGTGTCAGCCGGCGTATCATGATAACAAAATTAGAACCAAAAATCTCTGAAAATAAAATTATATAGGTTACATTTTATTATGTGTATTCTAGACTCCTTTATGCCTTTGCCCCTCCCGTAGAACAAATCCTGCGGACGCCCTTGGTGTTCGGTATCCATATAAATATTAATGATTTTGCTGCAAACTAATTTATGAATTCATATATTTTTAATATATTTATAAGATGCATCTTTATAAGATATGAATTGAACTTTCGTTTCTTATTTTAAACTTTATTTAAACACTCAATAAACGTCTAATAAAAACTCATGTGTATTCTTCTGCTTATAAATCGTGAAAACCACTTTTAGAATTTTTGTTAGTAAGCGTGCCTAATCGTTAATAATTCTATTCGTGAGCACTCGGAGATAAAAAAAATGTAATCGTGCTCTTGCGTGATCCTGAGTCAAAATAATTTTAAATGTGAGCAGTCGTGATAAGAAGAAAACACATTACATATGTGTGATCGTGAGTAAAATAATTATTTTAATCGTGAACATAGTGAGTGTGCGTGATCGTGAGTCAAAATTACTCACGTGCCCATCTCTAGCCTTAATAGTCTCTCTAAAATTATTTAAAATATCTTCTTCTCTCATTAAATGTAATAAAGGTAATAACGCGAGCTGAAATAGTATTATAACCATAGTTTTTCAAACCAGCATTTACTAAGCTTTACGCAAGCGTTATATAAGCTTGTATTACGGTTAAGGTTTGCTATTAAATACTGAAGCAAAAGTTTTGTGTTTTCTTTTTATAGATGCTTTTTTGCTGATTCAGGCTTGAATAGTCTTCAAATCAAAAGAGTAACATTTTTTATAAGGACTGACATCATAGTCGTTCAGTTGAGCCAACTAAGCTTTCTTAACTCAATTCCGAACACGTTTTACTTTAAGGATTGCGTGACGACCGCAACGTTTGTCTCCGAAATAATCCGTTTGAAAGTACTTTACCGCTGCAGGTAAATCCAACGTTATAACAAAGTAGAAACTTTACAATCAAGGTCATAAATAAGAAGCACACTCACACAGTCGAACCATCATGACAACTATGTCCAGCTAACAATTTTTAGCCGAGAGAGTACTTCAGAGAAAAAACCAACAAACAAAATAAAAAAAACTAGCCTAGATGGTTGGGTAAAAAAAACAAACAATTCTGTTTAAGGAATTTCTAACTCAACACTGTGTTGATGAACCGTGATGATGATGATAATGATGTCTATGCTTATCATTTTCAACGATCTACCCTACTGGCTTTTTGCCACCTACGCGCAAGATACCACTTCATTGACTCAAACTCTGTAGTGTGCAAGGTAATAAATTCACTTGCACCGTGTTGAAAAGAAATCATTATTGACTGCCTTGCTGTCGATCTGTCTATCTGTCTGTCTCCATATACCTATACGTATGTTTATGTATATCTATTTGTCTATTCCTACTGTTGCGGCACCAGGACATGCCAATAAGGATGGCTAAATATTTTATTAGGCAGCTTGCAGGATATGCTGTGGTCGTGATTGCGTACAAAGTCAAGCTAAGCAGCAAGCGGTGCCAAGTTGCTGTGTTAGGAGTAGCCCAATGGGCCAGCCACCCAATTTGGCCGACCGCATTTCAAGGCATTGTGCGAAAAATGAGCAGAAATAAAGTTGATGATGATGAGGCCCATAACAATGAGCATGATGAGTCCTCAGGGGAATTTGTATGTTTATTGTACATGTTTTGTGTATGTGTGTGTGCGTTATGGTCTGAGTATTTGTGCGCCCAAGTTGCTATGAGCTCAACTTTTTCAAACATTGTAGGGAATCCTTACCGTCCTTTTCATTATATGTTGCTCTGAACGTGAGTAGATTTTAAGATGTGAAAACGTTGGTTTGTATTGAAAACATATGTTTTCAATTTGTGCGGAATTTTTGTTTTATTTTTTCTTGTTGTTTACTTCCTTTCTTTGAAGTTTTTCAGTTTCGGTTCATTATTTAATATGAAAATAATTTTGATTTTAAAATACAGTATTTTTGGTTTCGAAGCCAAAATTATTATGTTTATTAATTTAAAGAAAAATGTTAGGAAAAAGTTATTTTAAATGTTGTTATCATTAAATATATTAAATTACTAACAGAGAGTAATTAGCCAGAGAGTAAATAGCCATATAAAATACGGTATTTTTGTATTCACATTGCCGTATTCCTTGTAAATGAAATGCTCAGGAACTAATTATGCTCCTCATTAGTTTATACTCTTGATGTTCCTTTTGATAACTTCTATGCAAGGACTTGACATTTTAACAATCTGTTAAAACTTTTTGTAAGATCGTATTTATAAATGACTTGCTAAAATGAACCCTACACCGATGTACAACCCCTTTTGTTTTGGTGACAATTTATGCTAACATTCAAACATGTTTCTTAATTGATTGCCAAGATACCGCTTCCATTTCTGATTCGGTTATAGTTCTAATAATATTAACCTTTCTTTTTTATTCAAGGACTTACGCTTTAATAATTAATTCTCAAAAACCTCAAATTGATATCGATTGCATTTCTCCTCTTTTTATTAAGAATTGTGCTGCTTCCCTACTGTATCCGATTAAGGTAATTTTCAATAAATCTCTCGCTTCAGGAGTTTTTCTAGATGACTGGAAAATTGCTTCAATTGAACCTATTTTTAAAAATGGTAATAAAAGTAATGTTTTGAATTATAGACCAATCTCTAAATTATCGACTATTTCTAACTTATTTGAGGGTATTGTTAAAAACAAAATGTACTTCGCCATCAAGAATTTAATATGTCCTCAACAGCACGGTTTTGTTGCAGGTCGATCAACAGTAAAAAATCTATTGATATTTACAGAAGACCGTATCCTCTGCATTTCAAAGTGGAAATCAAGTTGACACGATTTATACTGATTTCTCAAAGGCGTTCGGCAAAGTGTCTCATAGAATTCTACTATCAAAATTGGCTCAAATCGGTTTTCACTCTAAATTTATAGCCTGGTTAAAGTCATATTTAACCAATAGACTTTCTCATGTTGTAGTTGAAAATATTCAATCTTTCGCTTTTATAGCAACATCTGGTGTTCCTCAAGGCAGCATTTTAGGACCACTGCTTTTCTTGTTATTTATAAATGACAGTAGCAGATGTTTCAACTATTCCAAATATCTTCTATACGCGGATGACTTATTGGGGGTTGGAATTAGTTTTAAAGGTTTTCTAAGAGATGGCGTAACTATCAATAGATCGCATCGGGCACACCTGTGACTATATTCATTTCAAAGCACATTGTCTAAGCTTAATTTTTTAGTATGTGTCATTCCACTGAAGTGTAAACAACATATATTTTTTTCTCTGTGAACATGTCGACTTTCGTTCCAACAAAACGCAATTTGCGGGAAGGTTTACTTTTGTGCTTCCATTTAAAGAAAAAAGCGGTTGAAGCACAACGCACGCTTACTGAGGCTTACGGGGACTATGCTCCATCGATTTCTACTTGTGAGTACTGGTTCCGTCGGTTTAAAAGTGGTGATTTTGATACGGAAGACAAAGAGCGTCCGGGCCAGCCGAAAAAGTTTGAAGATGAGGAATTGGAGGCTTTGCTCGATGAAGACCCGTGTCAAACCCTTCAAGAATTGTCAGAATCATTGGGAGTCGACTTATCAACGGTCGGCAAACGCTTGAAGGCCATGGGAATGATTCAAAAGCAAGGAAATTGGGTGCCGTACCAGTTGAAGCCGAGAGACGTTGAACGGCGATTTTGCATGTGCGAACAACTGCTTCAACGGCATAAAAGGAAGAGTTTTTTGCATCGTATTGTCGCTGGCGATGAAAAGTGGATCCATTACGATAATCCTAAGCGAAAAAAATCGTGGGGACCACCCGGCCATGCATCAACATCGAGGGCCAAGCCGAATATTCATGGCGCCAAGCTTATGCTGTGTATTTGGTGGGATCAGAAGGGTGTCGTGTACTATGAGCTGCTAAAACCTAACGAAACCATCACTGGGGAACGCTACCAACAACAATTGATGCAATTGAGCCGAGCATTAAAGGTTAAACGGCCGGAATAAGCCAAAAGACACGACAAAGTGGTGTTTCAACATGACAACGCACGGCCACATGTTGCAAGAACCGTCAAGGAAACGTTGGAGGCGCTGAATTGGGATGTGCTACCCCACCCGCCTTATAGCCCAGACATAGCCCCTTCCGACTACCACCTATTCAGATCGATGACGCATGGCTTGGCTGAGCAGCGCTTCACTTCTTACGAGGATACCAAAAAATGGGTCGATTCGTGGATTGCCTCAAAAGACGAATCGTTCTTCCGGCGCGGAATCCATATGCTGCCAGAAAGATGGGAAAATGTTGTAGCTAACGATGGACAATACTTTGAATAATATACATTGTACCGTTGTTTCTAAATAAATGCTCAAAAACCGAAAAAAACCTTTAAAATTAATTCCAACCCCCAATAAAAGTCTATTCTATCATCTGCAACGCTCAAGATGAAATAAACTTACAATCTGATATTAATAACCTTCTGGATTGGTGTTATAATAATAAGCTTTTTCTAAATATCAACAAGTGCTTCTATATTAAATTTGCGAAAACTCTTAATGAGTTTTATTATTTATATAACATTGAGGGCTCTATATTAAAAAAAGTTGATGAAATTACTGATCTTAGTGAAATACTTATTTGATTCTAAATTCCCTTTTGTCAGCCATCTTAACTATATTATATCTAAATCTTACTCTTTGTTAGCTTTTGTAATGCGTAATAGTTCTAATTTCTCTGATCCATTTACTCTGAATTTATAATATTCTTCTTTTGTTCGTTCAAGATTAGAGTATGCTATTGTTATCTGGAGATCTTTTTATTCAACACATATACATCGCTTGGAGCGCATTCAAAAGAGATTTACTCGCTTTGCAGCTCGTCAATTAAATCTGTGTGATGCTTATCACTCGTACTTTGATCGTTGTAAACTTTTAAATCTAAAAACGCTACAATGTAGAGGTACTATATTGTCATTATTATTCATATATGATATTGTTAGTGGTTCTATAGATTCTCCTGCACTTTTGCAGTTAATGCATTTCAATGTACCTATCAGAAATTTGAGAAATTTTATACCGTTTTTTATAAGAATCAAAAAAACTAATTATGCATTAAATGCCTCCATTTCGGGAGCTCTCACTGAAATAAACTTAATCCCAAATTTTTTTGCGTAAGATTAAAAAGTATCTGAACAACATTTACTATTAGATTTAGTATATTTTTAAGTTATAAATTATAGGTATGAAATTAGTTATTCTTTGACTTAAATAAATAAATAAATTAAATAATACTGATAGTATGTCTACATACTAGTATTTTACATGAAATAAACGTATGTATGGCTAAAAAAAAACCAAAAAAGAAGCTAGAAATTGGGTCCTTGAATTTTTGCGGTGGAATACCCAGGTCCTTGTTATTGACTTAAACCAGTGAAAGAATATTTTTTGAAACATTCCAATATGCGAAAATATTAACTTTTTGAGTGAAAACGCATTTAAAGTTGTATTTACCTTTGGAGTGTTTATAGTTGAAACACATCAGTTTAATGATTTCTAGGGGACTTATAGGAGAGATAAAGAAGACCGTTTTTTGGGTTTCAAACTTTGGGGATAGGTACATTCTTCCGGTAGACTAAGTAAATTTTTGAAACTATAAGAAACAAAATTTATTTCACGTATGATTCATTCACTACCACAAATAAGTGCAGTTTTTAAAAATCGGAATATTACAAAATTCATGTTCCTAGAGTTTGTTGTTCAATACATCAGAAAAAGTTTCAGGGAAATTCGACAAATAATACAGGCATGCGATATACGTTTTTTATTTCCCCTCTTTTAACCCTTTTTTATTTCTCCCCTTTTCGTGCATTTTAGCCTCACAAGATTTTGGCCTGAAAAAAGAGTTATTGGTCCGTATGACTACACTATTTTCGAATAACTACTTGCTTATAATTGATATGCATTAAAGAAGTGTTTACTATTTAAAAAGAAGTAATCACTATTACATTTCTGTAGTGTGCTTTTGATTAGACTTGTTTACATAAATTTGTTTCAAAATGATAATGTTTATAAATTGTAATCGCGAAAATAAAAAAAAAGTTATAAATTAAGAAGATTTGGCCACGAAGATAGTTTTCGGTCACTTTATCGATTCTCAAAAGTGGGGAGATTACGATTTCTTGGGCGCCGCGATTTGACAATGGATTAGTAAACTACTTTTAATAAAAATAGAAATTTCCGAAGGAAAAATCGATTCACCGATTTGTTTTTGAGTTATCGATATTTGAAAAGAATCTTTTTGTTTGGTGATCGTCTAAGAAAACCTGCTTTATTTTCCTTATTATATTACCGATATAGATAGTTGAGGTATTACTTCAAAAAGAACATAATAAGCTTTCATAACAGTTTTAAATTAATCAAATCCATTGAGTCTTTCACATTTTAATGCTATTTGAATATAAAAGTAAAATTTTTGTTTATATTAAACTGTTAATTTCTCAAAAACTACCCGTTATTATTAAGACTTATGGAAAGTAAAAAGCTTACAAATTAATCTGTCATTTGGAATATAATATTAATAATTTATTTGATGTTTTATAGTTTTTTTTTTTTTGTGATGACATGATTTGCCATTGTACGGAAAGTTGTTATTTCAACCATATTTACCTTAGTTGGTCTACTTTCTAAGGAGACTACGATTTTCAGGGCACTGTAGCCAGGGTGTGACAAGGGGGGGCAATGCCCCACTACTACAACCGTTTGGCCCCTGGCCATATCAGAAAATGAAAAACTTTAAATGAATAATTAATATTCATTTTGTAGATACATTTGTTTATTGCTTTAAAATTAGTTGAGTTTAAAATAACAAAAATATACACATTCACCTTATTCATGACTTGAATATGTATATGAAATTTGTTCATCCTTGAAAAACCAATGTTAGTCGTGTCGACTAACACTGCTCACTTTTTTGCTTACAACTTTTTTTTCTCTCATCTGATCGTGTTCTCTATCCATATTGTAGTAACCACAATAGTTGTTAAGCTGCCCTCATTGTGTTCGGATGTGTTTGGCTTTTCAATTGGATGGTGTGAATCTTTTTATAAATGTAGTGTACGTTGAAGAGACTAACATTGGCTTTAACGTTACTTTTTATACCCCCACGCGTACTGCGTAAGGGGTATATTAACTTTATCACTCCGTTCGTAACGCGAATAAGGAGACGTGGTAGGTATAGAAAAGTATATATATTTTTGATCAGCATTACCTCCTGAGTCAATTTAGCTATGTCCATCTGTCTGTTTGTCGACACCATTAGAGCTACAATTTGTAAGCTATCGTAATGAAATCAAAAATATATGGTTATATTCAAAAAACGAATATAAAATTCGGGATGGTTTAAACTTAATATTTTACAAATAAGCTTTGATAATTAGGATGACCTCTGGGTTTTAAATTTTATATATTTGGATAAAAACTACGCCCTATAAAAGTGGCGTCATCAAAATTATACGACATTGACAAATTCGGTACATTTGGTTATCCAGGATTAACAAAACATTTCAGACAAATTGTTACAATTTTTCAAATTACTACTGGGTCGCCAACATTTGCTACCAAAAAATAAGATTTCAATTTTAATAATTTTTTAACCCGCATTCATAGGAACTTTCTAGAAATGAAAAGCACGTTGTACACCAATTTAATGCAGATACAAAAATAATATATAATTCATTAAAATGGTTTTCATTTTTGAATTTTTTTTTTGTGCCTGATGAATGTTTATTAATTTTAAAATAAGAAAAAACTGCAAATCTTAATTCTAGCAAAAATTTAAAGAAGCAAAATCAAAACATGCATGTTTGTTCTTAATATATAAATCTGAAAAAAATTTGCATCAACTTGATGCAAACGAAAGATTAAATTTTTTAAATTGTTTTACTTAAAAATGTCTTATACATATGTTAGCCCATTTCGCTTGTCTTTCTTATATTTTTAGCCACTTTAAATAAATTTTGTTTACCTTCATTTCATTACAAAGTCCTGAATTAATTTTTATATTATTTTTTATGTTTTAATCTCATGTATAAAAAGATATACATAACCATGTAAATATTATAAAATGAACTGTTTTTTAATAAATATGTGTAATGTATTCATTTCACAAGTTAAAAAATTGTTTTTTTATTTTAATTAAAAAACAAAAAAATCGCTCCCCCCAAGATTCATGCCTGCCCCTCTGTCTTCTTGGTCTGGCTACAGGCCTGGCACCGCGATTTGAAAATGGATTCGTGAAATACTTTCAATAAAAAGAAGAATGGCCAAAAGAAAACTCGGTTTATCGATTTTTTCAAGCTATCGATTTTTTTAAGAAATTTTTTTAATAAGTATCTTTTAAGAAAACTAGGTATATTTTTCATAGTGCATAACTGAAATTGATATTTAAGGTATTTCTTAAAAGGTAATATATGTATAAAGCTTTAACCTGAATTTTAAATAAATAAAATCCTTCGAGTATTTCATATTTTATAGCTATTTGTATGTAAAAGTAAAATATTTGCTTGCATAAAACCGTTATTCTCTCAAAAACTACCATTACTACTACGTTTTATGGAAAACAAATTATTGAAGCTAAAAAATTAATCTTTCATTTGGTAAATAATATTTATGCTTTATTTTATGTTTTATGGTATATATTGCCAAGAAATGATTAGCCCTTTTAAGAAAAGTTGTCTTTTCAAGCATTTTTACCTCAGTTGTTTTGCTTATCTTATAAAGAATTTTTTATAATGCACTAAATGTATAACTTTTAATGTATCAAATGAAAAGTCAATGCTTAAGCTTATATTTTTAGTACAATATATTTTTAGTACCTTAGTAACGCAAATTTAGTAGAAAATAACGGTTCTTTCAATTAATTAATTAAAATATGATATCAATTTGCTTATAAATTTTAAAATATTATTGCAATGATATTTGCATTTTCATTAAAAAGGTCATTTAATTATCTTTCAAATGACATGTCAATCTTATACATCGATTGAATAGTGGCAAATATATAAATGTATTTTTAAACACAACATTTGGTACGAAAAAAAAATTTTAAAATCGATAGCTCGATAAGTTATCAATTTTTTGTTCAGTCAAAAAATTTTTTCTCTTTCAGAAAATATTTTTAAATCGTGTCGCCCAAGACATCGTAATCGTGCCTCAAAAGTTTTATTTTTATCACAAATAAAAGAGAAGTGAAATTCTTAAGTACGAAATTCGAAAATAGAGCTCACTTAAAATTTTTATTCATACCAAAAGTAGTGTTTGCTACTAAGTAGTGAAAGGTCAGTAGTAAACACTACTTTTGGTATGAATAAAAATTTTAAGTGAGCTCTATTTTCGAATTTCGTACTTAAGTGTTCACTTCTCTTTTATTTGTTATAAAAATAAAACTTTTGAGGCACGATTACGATGTCTTGGGCGACACGATTTAAAAATATTTTCTGAAAGAGAAAAAATTTTTTGACTGAACTACTGACCTTTCACTACTTAGTAGCAAACACTACTTTGCAGCGTCGACTCTTTTTTATGCATACGGGACATTGTTTCTGGAGTTTATTCAAAGTACTAACTTCTAATGGAAAAATCCTTACATCATAAATACAAACTTGATAGGTTTGAAGAGGCATAGCACAGAATGTAGATCTGGTCGACTATAACATGAGACCATACTTGAAATTGTTAATACACCCCAAAAATCTAATTTTACAGCTAAAACCCCGATTTCTAGTTATTTGTCGCTTTAAATAATCATTAACTCAGAAATTTTTTTACCGATTTTCGATTTTAAAACGGTTTTGGAAAGATAAAATGTAAAGCTTTCAAAATATGTACATTTTTTAAGAACTATTAAAAGAACTTTTAGAGTTATAATCGGCTAAATCTAACATTTTGACATTTTCAGCTTTGAGGATTATTAACTGCCAAAGTTTTGTTAAAAGATACACGGAAAAAATTAATTTGCTTAAATCAAGCAAATATTTTGCTTAAAAGCAAATCAGCAAAACTTTACTCAATCACGATGTGATTTTAGAAACATATCGTTAAATAGGAATCACTCCTCATGTATTTAGGAAAAAGCAAAATTTTGATTAAATTCAAGCAAAATTTTGCTAAGTTACTATAAAATGCAAAAGCAAATTCTTGCTTAATTTAAGCAAATATGTGCTTAGTTATTATAAATTGGAATTGCAAATTTCTACTTAATTCAAGCAAATATTTGCTAAGTGATTATAAACTCAAATAGCAAATTTTTACTCAATGCAAGCAAATTTCTTCTAAACACACGAGCACACGTTTATTCTTAATGATGAAAATAAGGCGACTATTGGTTAACAACTGTGATAAGCGAATGGATAAGCCCATTCACTTACACTCACGCGGACGAGGTTCAAATCTCCAGATGGTGGTAATTTTTCAATTTAATTAAATGTTAATAATTATTTCACTTCAAATAAATGCTAGATTTCAGCAAAAGCTAATCAAAATTTGCTTTTTCAATTTATAATAACTAAGCAGATACTTGCTTGAATTAAGTAAAAATTTGCTTTTGCAGTTAATAATAACTAAGCAAAATTTTGATTAAATTCAAGCAAATATTTGCTTAGTTATTATAAACTGCAAAAGCAAATTTTTACTTAATTCAAGCAAATATTTGCTTAGTTATTATAAATTGGAAAATCTTCAAATGGGTCTAATTCCTGGCTCACAATTTGTTCGATTTGCTCCTCAAATCGCTCTCGTTCTTGTGGATTCACGTTTGAGGCATTCAGTTTGCGAACCAATAGCTTCATCATATCACCATCGACGATACCTTATCGCTCCATTTTACTGAAACCAAATAGAAAAAAAAAATAAACAACATCCGAGCCAAACATTATTCACAAAGATAAGCTGAATATCTCCAAAAACAATCACAAAACATGTAAACTAAAGATAAAATTCACTGAACCAATATTACTAGTGTCCTACCGAATATTCGGTTTCGGTTTCGGTTTCGGTTACGGCTTGTTTCGGCCCTTTTTGTCAGTTTCGGCTAGTTTCGGCTATTCGGCTACATTGAGGTAAAAATTTTTTGCATCAGTCATTTAATTCAAATATATAAGTTTTGTTTAATAAAAAGATTTACAACGCATTTTACACAACAAAAATTATGAATTTGTCTATAATTTGATTTATCGTGGTAAAGCAAAACATTTTGGTTAATTTTATGCGTTTGATACTATCAATTTCGATTTTATCATCTCTATTGTAATTAATATTAAAGTTTTGTAGGTACTGAAGCCAAAAATTGATAATTAAACTTCCGAACGAATTATGTGTGTGTGGAACAAAGGAAAACAAAACGAATTTAGTTCTATTTTTATAATACTAAGCCTTTAAAAAAAAATATTTACTTTGTTTTGTAGTTCTATAAAAATATACATTATTCGTCATACTATTTTGAGTGTGTACGAAAGATTAAAAGTATGCAATACTTTTGTATTAAAAAATAAAATAAAAAATTATCTCTGTTATTATTATAGTAAACTTCAATTAATTATTATAAACTTCAATATTCAAATAATACTTTTCTTATATTAAATTTTTTTCTTGTGTGAATAAAAGTACTTTTGTTTCCTTTTAATAAAAAAAAAATTATTTGTAAAAACTTAAATTTCCATATTAATAACCAGTTTCGGCCAAAATTCCGGTTTCGGTTGGACACTAATATTACTTACCAAAATATTGTTAATAAAATAATTAAAAGTTGATAGCTAGAACAAGAAATAATACTTGAAAAAAGCAAAATTAATTTTTATGGTCACTGAATATATATTAGAATATATATTAGAATATATATATATTACAAATTGTCGTCGGTCTGCTCAGACCGATGTACGCATAGTTCACTAAAGAAGTTAAAAATGAAATTTTCCACAATAAATATTTAAAAATCGTAACGGTTATTGTTCCGTTATGTTGGGCTTAGCCTATTTGAAGAATTCATGGACTGGCGTAGCTCAAATACAGAGAAAAAAGTTATACACGTTTGAAACCCGTTTGGGTCTGACTAGACCCATACGCTCATGGGTCTGGTCAATTATGAAACTCGGTCAATTTTCCTACGATTTTCATAATTGAACATTAATTTTATTATTAATAAAATGTTCTTTTACAAAATTATTACGTTTAATAGTAAAAGTAGCTCTTAACACAACTTTGGCAGTAATTAATCCTCAAAGTTGAAAAAATTTAAAAAAAGGTAAAAATGTTATGTTTGGCAGTATAAAACTCAAAAAGTTATTTTAATAGTTCCTAAAATATGTACATATTTTGAAAGCTTCATCTTTTATATTTCTAAAACCGTTTTACAATCGAAAATCGGTAAAAAAATTGCTGAGTTAATGATTGTTTAAAGAGTCAAGTACCTGAAAAGTGTTTTTTTAAGAGTAAAATTAGATTTTGGAGGTGTATTAACCATTTCAAGTATAATCTTATATTATACTTGACTATATCTACAACCGTGGCGGCCGTAGCATAGTGCGTAGAATGCGTGGCCTTTAAGCTAAATAACCACGGTAGCCCGGGTTCAATTCCAGCTCAGACAGAAAGTTTTTTCAACTGAATTAATTTTTCTGTTTGGTCGTCACCTCTCCGCAAACAATGTCAAACCTCAGAGAGTAAAAATTGCTATATAAAAGCTTCTTGAGAACATAATCCGTTCGGAGTCAGCATAAAACACGTAGTTCCAGTTCTTGGTCATTTGTGACCAAACATTTAATAACACTCACAACACAAATGATCAATAGAAGCTAAGTCAAAGTAATTCCAAGGGCTGAAATGGCCAGTTTATTTTTTATACCTATAACCTGTGCTGTCACTTCAAAAATACATGCGAGTTTTTTTGTAGCTCCGTGTAATTAAAGCACCTTTCTAAAGAGATATGATTCAGTTATGCACTTTCAAGGTCTAGGCCTTTTTTGAAAAAAGGCCTTTTTTGCTACTAGAGAAGATTCTTTGTATATCTGATATTAGTATACTTTTTATCAGGAGTCATTACCATGAATCTACTCTAGTATCAATCATTACTTTCCTCTGGTATGGCTGTAAATTCGTTGGAAAGGTGCATTTATTACCAGTATAGTAGTGTAAATTAAATACCAAGTTTATATTTCGGGTATTAGAATTTCAAATCTTAATGATGTTTCATAAATTCGTTCCAAGTGTTAAATTCGACCATTGCAATTATAAGAATTAATATGTGTTCCAAAAGTACAAATTGAAAAAAATCCCTACTTCGATTCAAGATCTTGTTTATTGTAATGTTTTTATGCATAATTTTTTAATGTATTTTTATTAATGAATTTGAATTAATGCCACAATTACAACTGTCTCAAATGCACTCTCAAACAGCAAAATATAGTTTTATATTTTCATCAGGATTTTCTTAAAATTGAATAGCTTGATACAGCTTTAGCAAAAAACAAGTTTTGTATATGTAAAGCTGCTTTGACGAGACTTTAACCACAGAGCACATTTTTTCTCTTCGCAAATTTTCTCTTTTGATTGAGACATTTTGGCTTTAAACTAGCGAAACTTTCGACAGTTGTCAAAATTTAAAGTTAGCAAGTTCAGAATAAATAAACAAAATTTGTCAACGTAAAGTCTTAATTCAAAAAAATATCATAAAAAAACTTTTTAGAGATAATAATTTAATATTTTTTAAAACTATTTCATACATAATCAATGTAATCAATGTCTTCAGAATATCTTTTCTTTTTTTCCCCGGATCAGCCGGGACAGACAAAATTCACCTACGCACTAAAACATACCCCCTATTGGCAATTAGGATTTTCCTTTGGCTCATTAATTGGCTTTTTAGCGAAATTTAGAAATTGAATATATATAAAACGCGTATTTAAGTATATTCGATTCTATATAAATAAGCATTATCGAATGAAAATAATAGTGATTATTAATTTAAGGTACTCGAAATAACAATCCTGAGTTCAAAAGCAATCCAAAACACTATACTAATTTTAACTGGTTTGTAGCCATTGTCCAACCCAAGGACCTACGTAGAAATGAGATAAATCTCATATCCGCCAAATCAAAATCCCAATTAGTTGGATATGCATTTGTGCCAACGCAGGCATAAACTTGTTTGGAAAAGAGATACACTCTGGCACACCAATCCAGGTGATAGTGTGAGTTCAGTCTAATTTCAAATCAGGAAGCCACGTGAACACGCAAATCACAATTCGATGTAAACTTAAAGTATTGAATATTGGGTTTAAAAAATAGATATTTCTTGGACATAAACGATAAACATTTATTTATTTTATTCAAAGAACTGAATTTATTTAATTTTTAAATTTATAGCATTCTAAGACTAGCATCATAAATTAAATTCTTTCTCAAGAAAAAGTAAACACAATTTTATTTACAATTCATATTTCACATTAAATGAAAGTCTTGTTCATACTTCAATCTAAAGGATTTCTCTTTATGGTAGCGGCCATAGTTTTCTTACCTTGAAAATAAAACTAATATATTCTTAAAAAAAAAATCACTTTCTGATTTTACCATTTCTCTAACCATGAAAATGGGAAGCGGCCAATTAATATTCATGAAATAGCTTACAATGACTTTATCAATATTCGTACGTGTTTTTGTGATATAACTCAATTTTGGATAGACAAGAACAACCATTGATTCCCATGTTGACACGTAAAAAAATAGACCAAATAAGAAATACAGAAAGTTTTATCCCCACCTCCCTGAAGAACAGCCACGTGTACGAAAGCTACAAAATGAAAAGGAAAACTAATATTTCTCTAACACGAAATGTAGATGGTTAAGAATGGAAAAGAAAGTTTGTTTTCGCACATAAATTGCACAAAGTTTTAATAGAACCTACGAACGATATTCTTTTTGGCAGCAACGCTTTCCTAATGAAAGCATGAACCGAAAACAATATGAAAAAAAATCTTCTAAAATAAGCACGTACGTGTTGGCACAAGAAGCAGAGCTCCCTATTTTGAAGAACAAAAAAATAGAGAGGAAAAAATTTCAAAAAAATCAAGCTGTTCGAGGAGCTCATCATTATGCCTGGAGTGCGGCAAATGAAAGTCAGTCAAGGGTCGTGCACCAATACAGCGACACCAGAGTAACAACGGCAACAACAATAACAACAACAGAGTCCTCACAGCCCAACAGAGACTTCACTGAACAATACCCAAGGATGAAGAATATGCTAAAGAATGCGACAAGATTTGAATTTTAAAATGGGGAAAAATTCGCAAAGGATCTATTTTTCTTATGGCTCGTAGAATCCTTGCAGTGACAGCAACAATTGTTGGAAACTTTCTGTATTCTTTTGTTTTTTATTTTTTTAATTTCCAACAAATGAAACGCATTTATTTTAATTTAAAAGTCGTTATTTTTGGCAGCAGTGCTTCTTCCAGTGCCAACAAAAGTCATGCAAAACCCAAAATCATGCAGAGCGACATTCAATTAGAAGCTGCTTGTTAGCACGTACACTCGCAAACACACACACACGTTACGCTACCGACATTCGCGCGCATTCCAGCACAATAATATTGCATACAATTAGGCTTTCACCCGGCAAATCAAGCAAATAACCTTGAGTTATTTACCGAGGCGTTTAAGTTGAAAATGAGCTCAGCGCAGTGCCACCTGGAGGCGCAGCAAATGCACAAACAAAGGCCGGATATTATGTGGAATGAAAGCTGAAGTAATGAAATTCCCAAAGGATATGCATATCCGGGATTAAGTAGGAAAACAGACCAAACCTCACAAAACCAAAACAAATAAGAAAACCTTCACGACAGAAATATGAAAACTCCAGAACGAAAGACAAACAGACACAGATCCGGCAGAATTTCCATTGTTTGGATGGTGTGTGTACTTTGTTGGTTTCATAATGAATGATGCAGTCAGTTTTTGACAGACGGATAAATGAATATCTAATTTTTACTTCTGTAGTTGTGTGACGAACGTCTTTGTATTTGCTTTTGTCGGTGCGACGTCGAAAAACAGATGGGGAATTGCTTCAAAATTTCTGTTTGAAGATTAGTTCTATAACGGTTTGTAAACTTTATTATATGAATGTCGTTTTAAAAAAGTATATGTAATTAATGTACCTAATAATAGAAATTTTTGGGGGTAAATGTCCACTTAATAATTCTGTGCCGATAGGGAACAACAGCTTAAGTCGGATTTTTAAGTTTCGAGAAATCTTGCTTTAAACTTTACGATTGCCATATAAGTTATATGAAAAAATCTTTTGTTTATGTGTTATAACCAATGTTGCCGTTTTGGCTACTTATAGCCGTAAGTGGCTATTTTATTCTTGCGGTCAGTTTTTGGCTATTTGGCGATTTTATTTTTCATTTGGCTATTTTTTTTTTATTCGGCTATGTTGTTTTTATTCTGACGAAATCTAATTTTTTGTTTTACACCTAACTAATTTAGATATTGTTCGCGAGAGTGAATTATCTCTTTATGTAAACACGACCTACCAGTGATGCTAATCGTGCAAGAATATACAATAATTTTACATGTGACAATTCGCGTGTCACTAAAGAGTGTGGCACAATGCCCAAGCAACCATTCTGTAATAGTGTTTGGAGTAAGCTTATCTACAATAGAATAATTGAGACCTTTGTGATTTAAAAACACTTGTCAACGTAATGAATTTACAAGTTGTGTTGGGAAATTGTATTGAAACAGGAAAAAGTAAATTTTTTTAATAGTATTTGCAGTAAGTTTACTTGAAGTAAAATTAACAAGCGTTTTCAAAGCAAACTGAGAAAATATTTTAAGGCAATTCCACAATCATTAAAATTACAATTGCAATGAAAAGCTAAATCCAATCACTAACAATTTTGATGTCAGTGGCTTGTGATCAGTGATTAAATTAAAAAGTTGTAAGATTCCTAAATTGATTATGCAAGTTTTAATTCAAGATTTTAAAAAACGCCATATAAATTTTACATAAAAGTCAGTCTGAAATCAGAAAAAGGAAGTTGTGAATTTACTTTTAGAAAAGAAGCCACATAAAATTAATTCATTCCAAATCCTTTAAAACAGTTTAAAAAAGCTTACAATAGTACTTGCTTCCAATTGCTTAATATTTGTTTTCATAATATTTTAGTAACACTTTTTCCAAATTTTTTAAAAACAGTTGGAAAAAATTTACTATAATACTCTACTTACTTACTTAGTTTGCGCTACAACCGTATGTCGGTCTTGGCCTCATCTAGGAATTTGCGCCAGCCATTTCTGTCTTTCGCTTGCTGGCGCCAGTTGGAAATTCCAAGCTTCGTCAGGTTGTCCTCTACTTGGTCTTTCCAACGAAGATGCGGTCGTCCTCTTCTGCGTTGACCGCCGCTGGGTACCGAATCAAATGTTTTCTTCACTGGAGCATCGTCTTTCATGCGCTGAACATGACCAAGCCAGCGAAGCCGCTCGATTTTAATGCGCTTGACTATGTCGATGTCAGCGTACAGCTCATACAGTTCATCATTCCACCGTATTCGGTACTCTCCATTGACGCAGATTGGCCCGTAGATCTTACGAAGAATCTTTCTCTCGAATGCTCCTAAAGTCTTTTCATCTAAACTGCTCAGCGTCCAGGTTTATGATGCGTAAAGTAGGACGGGCATGATGAGCGATTTATAGAGCGTGATTTTCGTTCGTCGAGAGAGGGTTCTGCTTCTCAATTGCCTACTGAGCCCAAAGTAACACCTGTTGGCAAGAGTTATTCTTCGTTTGATCTCAATGCTGATGTCGTTGGTTAAATTAATGCTGGATCCCAGATAGACGAAGTTCTTCACAACCTCGAAGGAGGTATTGTCAACGGTAACGTGGGTTCCAAGACGCTGGGACTGTTTGTTTGTTGACACTAAGTATTTCGTCTTATCTGCATTCACTGACAGACCCATTCGACTTGACTCTCTTTCTAATCTGGAAAATGCTGCACTGACTTCGCGCGTATTATGGCCAATGATATCGATGTCATCAGCATACGCAAGCAGCATAACACTCTTGAAGAATATTGTACCACTACGTATCAAATCAGCATCTCGGATGATCTTTTCCATCATTAGGTTGAAAAAGTCGCACGATAAGGAATCACCTTGTCTGAAACCTCGTTTGGTAATAAATGGTGGGGAGAGGTCCTTCCCGATTTTAACTGCGCTGCTGGTGTTGCTCAGTGTCATCCTGCCAGGAATACCAAATTCAGACATGGTGGAGTACAGGTGCTTCCTTATTGGGCTGTCGAAGGCGGCTTTGTAGTCGACAAAAAGATGGTGGGTGTCGACTTGTTTTTCTTGAGTCTTCTCCAAGATTTGTCGTAGCGTGAAAATCTGGTCGATGGTGGACTTTCCAGGTCTGAAGCCACACTGATAAGGTCCGATCAGTTCGTTTACAATGGGCTTCAATCTTTCACATAAAACGCTCGACAGGACCTTATATGCGATATTAAGAAGGCTTATTCCACGGTAATTGGCACAGATAGTGGGATCGCCTTTCTTGTAGATTGGGCAGAGCACACTGAGATTCCAATCGTTCGGAATGCATTCTTCCGACCATATTCTGCATAGAAGCTCGTGAATGCATTTAAGTAGAGCTTCGCCTCCGTTCTTAAACAGCTCAGCAGGTAAGCCATCAGCTCCCGCGGCTTTGTTATTTTTAAGCCGAGCTATAGCTGTCAGAACTTCATCAAAGTCGGGCAGCGGAACCTCAACGCTGTCATCCAAAATTGGGGTTTCCGGAATATCATCTCTGTTGGCGAAGTTTTACCTAAACGGTAAAACTCTTTTGGCGGGATTGTTGTCAGCGTCGCCATTAAGAAGCTTAGAGAAGTTTTCCCTCCATAACGTCAGTGTACTCTGGAAATCTGTCACTAGATTCCCGTTTTCATCCTTGCAGGAAGAGGCCCCAGTTTTAAAACCATCGGCAAGGCGTCTTATTTTTTCGAAAAATTTTCGGGCCTCATTCCTGTCACCATACATCTCAATCTTCTCTTGCTCGCGCTTTTCTGCCTCTCTTTTTTCCGCCTGAAAATATGTCTCTCTTCCCTCCTCTTTTCTTTGTATCGCTCCTTAGCAGGGCGCGTTACAACCGAGTGCAGGGTGGCGTTGTAGGCGGCGTCTTAATTTGCAGTGGCGTTGCGACACTCCTGGTCGTACCACTGGTTTCGGCGAGGGCGTTGGTAGCCAATCACCTCTTCAGCAGCCGCACGCATGGAGTTGGAAATGTGTGTCCACTGCACGCATATGTATATCATCGATTGGAGGAGTGCTTTGAAGCAGGAGTGAGAGTCGAGTGGCGAAAGCATCAGCTGTCTGTTTCGACAATAATACTCATTTGCAATTATTTACCAATTGTTTTCAATACTTTTATAGCACTTTTTTAAAATTGCAAATTAAGTATTGTAGATATCTTATTTACAACACTTATATCCAATTGAATAATTAACGCTTGGGATAATATTACAGTAAGGAATATTTTTCCAAGTGTTAATTTTTGCTTATTCTACAATTACTTGAAAGCATTTCACAACACTTTTTACAAGCTTTTTCTAAGCATGATACTTACGCTTGTAAGCTTACTACAAGCTTATTCCAAGCTTGTTTTGCTGATTTGGTGTAGATAGCTTTGATCATGAAAAGTAAACTGTGAGAAATTTGTTTAAAAAAGCAAAGTTAAGAAAATCAGCATGCAAAAGCAAGAATCTATTTGCAACTAGTTTGTAAATCTATTTGCAACTAGTTAGTAAAAATAAGTATGTAAATTTGTTTTGTTTCTTTTTATGATACGATGAATAAATATTTTGGTTATTTTCTTTACATTTTGGCTATTTTTATTTTGAGTTCTGGTTACAAAAAAAAAATTTCTCCAGCTACACTGGTTATAACTTTGGCTAAGATCAAGCTTGAAATTTGTTTGATATTTTGTGTGCTTAAATTGCTATACTCGCCGAACATAGCTTCATCGATAACTCAGTTCTGTGTTAAGTCGACTTAAGCTATTATTGCTTCTGGGCACAGAATTGTTTAACTATTTTTTAAAGAAAAAAATTAATTTACCAAATAACTTACACGTATCGCTCGTTCTTCAAGAAGTAAATGACATTTTGAAAATATTTTGTTAAAATCCACAAAAACTAATATAATGTCTTCAAATTTTGCACGGCGTCTTTAATATTTAATATAAACTTTGAGTATGAAATTTGTAAAAATAGGATGAAAACCACGCCTACCACCCACACTAAGTGACTTACCCTAAACGGTAAAACTCTTTAATTTCCACAAAAACTAATTTAATTACTTCAAATTTTGCACAGTGTCTTTCATATTTAATTTAAATTTTGAGTATGAAATTTAAAAAATCGGATGAAAACCACGCCCATCTTCCATACAAAGTGACTTACCCAAAACGGTAAAATCTCTTTCAATTCCACAAAAACTATTCTAATAACTTAAAATTTTGCACAAAATATTTAATAATTAATATAAACTTTAAGTATGAAATTAGAAAAAATGGAATGAAAACCACGGCTACGTCCCATACAAAGTGAGGTTACCAAAATGGTAAAGTCTCTTAAAATCTCACACAAATTAATCTAGTGACTTCAAATTTTGCACGTAAGAAATTTTTAAAAGTCGAAAAAAATCGCGTCTACCTCCCATACAAGGTGAGTTTACCAAAACGGTAAAATCTCTTTCAATTCCGCAAAAATTACGAGGAAAATGCCTAGGGTGGCAAACAGCCGCAATGAGCTCAAAATTTTTGAAATGAAAGATTTTTTCTTCGAAATCTAATACTATGTTTATTGTTAAGATAGCGATAGTTTAAACTTCTTTTTATTAAAATTTTTTTTCATAACAATACTATATTCATAACTGTTATTGTTGTTATTCACAAAAATTATTATTTTCAGCAAAACTTGACGAAAATAATTTCACCGATAAATATTTAACAGTTTGCTTATGACTTTTTATATACTCTAATTCGGCCGTGGGGGTATTTTAACTTCGGCCCAGTCGAAGATAGTTCCTTACTAGTTTTTTTAACGAAATATGATCAAAAGTATACGTACGATTAATGGGCGTAGAGGGGGTAGGGTAGGGGGCCGTTTCCCCCCTAAACTTAAGAAAAATATTTTTTTTATGATAAAGTAAGTAATTAAAAAAAATTTTTCTTATAATAAAAAAGTTGCTTCTGCTTTTTATAAGATACATTTTTTATGAAGATGAAAGATTAACACCTTTGTGCACGTCTTATATTTAGATAAGTTTGGATAAATAATACTAGTCTGCAAACTTCGTATCCGGTCAGCCCATTATCATTCCTATATGAACGTTTAACCCTGGTTTCAAATCTGTACTCAGTTTCCTCCTATATTGTAACATTTTCAATATACAGGGTGTTTAACGTTTTTGGCACGTGTTTAGTATTATTGATCTAGAATCTGAACAACTCACTATAAACTAAAAAATATCATTTTGTATTTAAGAAAAAATATCAGCTTTTCAATCCATACATCAACACTATCGTGTCATGTGCGGTAGCGGTAGCACGAAATATCATCATATTTTGTATCTTTTGTTTTAGCGGAGCTATAATCGTGCAAAGTTAGAATTTGGAAAAAATGTTAATTATTTGTATTTTTACATGAAAAACAGACATTTTAAATTTGGATGATTACAGCTCCGCTTAAACAAAAGATACGAAATTTGTTGAAATTTTGTTGGATATCAAAATTTTTGCTCTGCTACCGCACGTGACATGATAGTGTTGATGCATTTTATGGTGAGTAGTTAAGATTATAGATACATAAAACTTAATACGTGCCTTAAACGTATAACACCCTGTATATTGAAAATTTTACAGTATAGGAGGAAACTAAGTACAAATTTGAAACCAGCATTGAATGGAATACATATAAGAATGATAATGGGTTTACCAGATACGAAATTTGTAGACTAATATTATTTATCCAAACATATCAGAATATAAAACGACTGCTGTTATTTCGCTGGCAACAAGCTGTATGCATTTAGAGGTACCTCGACTTGTATGGCAAGAAAAGTTATATTTTACCCCTCTAAAAATTAACCTTAGTCTATTTTATAACAATTTTCAAAATATTTAAGCTGTTATGATAATCGCCAGTGAGCTAAGCCATTTTGTAAAAACCTTCAAAAATCATGTTTTTCGTAAATATATTGGCTGGTGTAATAGTTTTTGTAAACTTAAAGTAAAAATTAAATGAAACAAATAATTGTACCTATGTTTTAATTTTGAAAAAAAATTTCATCAAAATCCCCCTCCCATGGGTAAACCCTGACTACAGCCCTGTCATAACGTTAATAACTGGCGTTATTTTTCAAGTACCTTAAATATTTCTAAAAAATTCGATTTAAAATTATTGATAAAAATACCCTCCGAAATGACATAAAATAATACTTAATCTTGCCAAATATCACGATTTGAACAGAAAAATTCGAAAATATGCGCATATAATATGCACTCAAAACACTAAAATATGCGGTAAAAAAGGTAAAATATGCAATTGAAAATATTTTTCTTATATTTTATTATCGGTTAAAAAATAAATATTGCATTTAATTAACAAAAAAAAAACAATTTATTTTTAAATATGTACAAATTAAATAAAGTTATCAAAAAAAATAAATATGAAGTGAACTTAAAAGTACCAAATAATTCTTAGTTATCTTTTTCCAAAATATGTCGTATTAAATTTAAATGGTTGCAAATCAAAAAAAACAAAATATGCAAAAACCATGCATTTATTGCAAAATATTTTAAAATGTGCACAAACTATTGAATGCCATTTAGAAGGAATTTTCATGATTTGCAAAGATAACTTAACCATTTTTGCTTTAAGGTGTCCAGTAAAAACTTGCATTTGCATGAAATTCCTAGTCTTTAATCACTTTGCCAATGTTCTGCTGCGTTAGAGCCTGAACAGAATCAAAAATCGTTGCGGCCGACGATTCGTTGTTGTTGGAAAATACATGCAAAATGTAGAAAAAACCGCAGCTCGTTTTCCGCAACGATAAATCGCAGACTTAGAATCTATGCTATTTCAATCGTCGGTCGCAACGATTTTTGATTCTGTTCAGGCT
This sequence comes from Dichetophora obliterata, assembly GCA_963920525.1. Lineage (NCBI taxonomy): Eukaryota > Metazoa > Arthropoda > Insecta > Diptera > Sciomyzidae > Dichetophora > Dichetophora obliterata. The sequence continues at coordinate 69,778,011 of OY986437.1, read as the reverse complement.
CTTACGTGTGATCGGTGCTTTTCTCGCTGTTATCAATTAATTTTTTTTATAGAACGAACAGAGTTCTGTTATGCTCTGAGCTCGGCACTGTTGGCTCTACTATTGTAGAAAAAACGAGTGCATTTGTGCAGAGGTTTAATACATACTATATAAGGACGAACAAATTTCAAATAAAGACAATTAGTTTTGAGCTAATAACAAGCTGCCTTCTAATTCTTTTAAGTAGTCTTGATAGCAGCTTTCAATAGCTGCCGACTATTTATTATTATGCCTTTGCACTTTTAAAGTGAACGGCAAAAATAATAAAAATATATTTAGAGCCAGTGGCGAATATACGCCGGCAACCTATTAGGCAGGTCCTAGAACTTTTTTTTTAAACGCGAGCCCTTTTTTTATTCTTTTTAAAATAAAAAAGGCACGTACTTTGCATGGCGATCCTGCAAACTGCGCAAAAAATTGTTTCACCGACGGCAAAACGCAGCGTACCGGAGGACTTACCTACAAACAACAATGGTTGGACCCAGCTCATCATATGGCTTTGAAACTGAACTTTCACCTGTTGAGCCTCCGTCGTCCAACATTAAAAATAACTTGGGAAATAGCTTTCCAAATTTGGTTTCAAAGTGATGGACTGCAACTTTGAATAAAATGTCGCAGTAAAAAACAATAACAATAAAAACAAAAATTATTTTTAATTTCACACTTTTTAACAATTTTTTTGCATGCATTTTCTATATATTAAATTTTCAAAATAACAAATTAATATTGAACTAGTTAATTTTCATTGTAATTATATAGAAATTTTAATAATAAACACGTAAATAAAATGTAAACACATATTTCTATACATCTTTTTTTACATATATCCATTCTCACTCGCGCGAGTTACGACCCCCACTCAAACGACAACAACAAATACATATACTTCTCAGCCACCACCCAAACCATCGAGGCTCAATACGCCGCTGCAACACTTACAGTAACAATTACAACAAACACAACAACAATACCAAATTAACCAACAAGTCAAAGACATCGTTACTACATTTACAACAACAGCACAAACGGCAATTAAATCTCGGCACCCACAACAATAGCACCAGAAACAACAACATAATAAGCCCCACTGCACTACTTAAAGTGCAGCGTAATCAATAAGATATTTTAAGTGTTCCAATTTTATTTACACTCTTTCTTTATTTTTTTCCTCATAAATCGCAACTATTAAAATAGGTTCAATTTTAAAGTATAACATTAAAATCAAACTCTTGCATTTCTGATATTATGTTGCAACCATAAATTGGGCAACATTTTACGATTATTTATTCTACATATTAACCACAAGACATTAAAATGAAACCCTTGCATTTTTGATATTATGTTGCAACTATAAATTAGGCAACACTTTGCGACTATTAACTTTTACATATTAACCACATTGTATTTCTTTTACATACATTACATTTCTCCTATTTTACAATTGTATTTCTTCCATTTATATCTTTACATACTTTTACACATTTACATTTCGAAAACGAATTGGTTAGATTTTAAGAAAGAGTTGTAATAAAGTTCAGTTCTAAGTTTACAGCAGAAAAGAAAAGTGTGTTTCAATCAAACTGCTCTAAGCAAGGAACATAACTGGCGCAGTCTACGGCTTGGCGAACCATCTTGTGAATAGTGAATAATCAGTATCCTTCTTATTTGAAGAATAAGTGATAAAATAATTGTTCGAAAGAATATCGAACTAAAATTATTGTAATTATCAGAAGTTATTATCGAGAGAATATCGATACATAATATTCTGAAATAAGTGTTGACTGAATATCAGCACATTTTTTTTTTTTTTTTTTTCACAAGATCGGTTAAGTATCAACTTTTAATCGCCGTTGGAACTCAACGCTCTGAAAGGACGACTATATCAACTTTTTAATCGCCATTGGAACTCAACGCTCTGAAAGGACGACTAGCGAACAACAAGCATCATGCAGCTAAAGCAGTTAATCATCATCATCGTTGGAAGCATGTAAGTCGAAAACTGAAAAATAATTAAATAAAACAAAGCTTAAAAATAAAACAAATAAATTTTTTCAATAAAAGGGGATAAGAAAAGAAAAATTTCAATACGTTAACAATTTTATTCAATAAAAAAAAAAAAAAGAACAAAGAAAAAAAATTCATGTGGAAGAAAACCCAGAAAAAACGTGCAGAAAATCAGCCCTATTCAGTTTCCCTCAGTAATCTTTTTAAAAGCAGAAGCCTTAGTTCAATTCTAGAAGAACCAAGTAGAGAATTTACTATGGAAAATACAGCCCCCATCCCAACCCTTCCCACCCCTGCCCCTGTATATGTGGATATTTTTCAGTCACTTCGCATTCCAGATGCAATAAAGGATTTGCCTCAATATGATGGCAATCCTCGACTACTATACGAATTTCTAAATAACGTAGAGGAAATATTGTTACATACAAGAGGTGCTAGTCATACGCCTCAAGGACAAATACTACTAAGGGCAATACGAAATAAGATAGTCGGTCAGGCAAACGAAGTACTAAATATGTACGGAACGTCACTCAATTGGGAAAACATAAAAACTAACTTAATTCTGCATTACTCTGACAAAAGATCGGAGACTTCACTTATTAGGGATTTACACAACTTACGACAATACAACAAAACTGTAGAAAATTTTTTCAGTGAAATAATAGAAATTCAGGCTACACTGTGCAACAATATTTTGATACACGAAAGTGATCAAAATGTTGTAGCAGCAAAAAAAGAACTATTTGCGGAAATGTGTCTAAACTCATTTTTAAGTGGTCTTAGAGAGCCACTTGGCTCAAACATTAGGGCTATGAGGCCAGAATCCTTGGCCACTGCTTTAGCCTACTGTATAAAAGAACAAAATATTCATTACATGAGATCAGAAAGAAACACATATCAGAGTAAACAATATAAGCCATATAATACGTTCAATAAATATCCAGCAAGAATGCAAAACCCACGTAACTTTACACCAAATACGTCTAACTATAATCCAAACACATCAAATTACTACCAAAACACATATAACCCAAACCAGTCCCGATTTAATAACCCACCAACATACAATAGGTTTAATCCTAATCATAACCCTTTTAGAAATAACCACAACAATAATAACAATTCGTCATTTTCTGCCAGACAACCACAACCAGAACCAATGGACACAAGTTCAGGTTTTACAAACACTAAAAACTCCACTGTATCTCAAAGGAATAATAATTCCGATGTAAGCATGCGTTCTAAATTTTCCAGGATGACAAGACCAAGAACAGAAGAATTTCATAACATAAATAAAAATCCAAGGACCCAACGCCCCAATACCTCTTACCAACAACAATTAGATCAATATACAGATGACTCAATAGAAGACATCAATAACATTGAAGATGATCAAAATTTTTTCCGATCAGCCTCACCGAACCAACAGGATACATAGACGTAAATAGACATGGATCTGAGCTAGCATATGTTAACATATCATCCCCTTTTGGTAGACCATTGAGATTTCTTATAGATACGGGAGCGTCAGCCTCATTTATTAATCCCGAATTCATACATAAAGACGATATTAAAAAATGTAAATTAACTTCAATCTCTACTATACTTGGAAAATATACTCTTAATGAGCAAGTATCATTACCTATATTTCGTGAATTCAATCAACGCGGTAATCTCATATTCCTTCTCTTCAAATTCCATAATTATTTCGATGGACTAATCGGACTTGATGCCCTTACTCAACTCGGTGCAACAGTTAATCTTGTTAGCAAATCACTTAATACACAAAACTCAACTATTAATCTACAATTTAAACCAAATATAATATCAAAAAAATACTTGATTGCACCTAGATCTAAAACAGTTATTGAATTGCCAGTAGACACTCAAAATGGATCAATTTATCTCAGAAACACAGAACTTAAACCTAACTTAGTTATATCAGAAGGTATATACGAATCAAAAAACTGGGTTGCTTCACTGGAAGTAATAAATTTTTCTGAAAATGAACAATCCCTTTTTCTTGAACAGCCTCTTAAAGTAAACCCTTACAACACTTCTGACTTTGTCGAATTAAATAATATAAACCCAGATAATACTTGTGACCCAAACCACTTTGTAGACTTATCAGAAATTCTCAGATTAGACCATCTGAATTCAGAAGAAAAACAAAAGTTATTGAAACTCTGTAAGAAAAATAACGACGTATTCTACAAAGAAGGAGAACAATTAACATTCTCCAACGAAATTAAGCACAAAATATCCACAACAGATGACATTCCAATTTACACCAAATCGTACAGATATCCATACGTCCACAAAGACGAGGTACAATGTCAAATCGCAAAAATGCTTCAACAGGGAATAATCCGCCATAGCTATTCCCCTTGGAGTTCTCCCGTTTGGATCGTTCCAAAGAAAAAGGACTCCAGTGGAAAACAAAAGTGGCGCCTCGTCATAGACTATCGGAAGCTTAATGAAAAAACAATATCAGATAGGTACCCGCTCCCCAATATAAATGAAATTCTGGATAAACTAGGTAAATGTGTATATTTTTCTACGCTTGACTTAGCAAGCGGTTTTCATCAAATAGAAATGCATCATAAACATATACAAAAAACTGCGTTCACAGTAGAAGGTGGTCACTATGAATACATAAGAATGCCATTCGGTCTAAAGAACGCTCCATCAACGTTTCAGAGAGTGATGGACAATGTTCTTAGAGAATTAGTAGGAAAAATTTGTCTTGTCTACCTAGATGATATAATAATCTACTCAACTTCTCTTCAAGAACATCTTGAAAGTCTTGAAAAAGTTTTTGAAAAATAACGTTCGGCAAACTTCAAAATCCAACTAGACAAGTCAGAGTTCCTGCATAAAGAAGTAGCGTTCCTGGGACACATTGTATCAACAGATGGTATCAAACCAAATCCTTCCAAAATAGAAGCCATCCAAAATTATCCAATTCCGCAAACTAGGAAACAAATTAAAGCTTTTCTTGGGTTACTAGGTTATTACCGAAAATTCATTAAAGATCTATCAAAACTTATAAAACCTCTTACTGAGTGCCTAAAAAAAGACAAGAAAATCGTAATTAATGATCGATATATACAGGCATTCAATACATGTAGACACCTTTTAACAAATGACCCAATACTGCAGTATCCAGACTTCTCCAAACCGTTTATTCTCACAACAGACGCTAGTAATTATGCTCTAGGCGCAGTCTTATCCCAAGGCACTATAGGCAGTGATAAGCCAGTTTGCTACGCGAGTAGAACGCTTTCCGACTCGGAAACAAATTATTCTACTATAGAAAAAGAGTTACTCGCCATTATGTGGGCGACTAAGTACTTTCGGCCATACCTTTATGGTAGAAAATTCAAGATAGTTACTGACCATAGACCTCTAACCTGGCTTATGAGTTTGAAAGAACCCAACTCTAAACTCATTCGCTGGCGCCTTAAATTAGAGGAGTATGATTACGAGATAGTCTATAAAAAGGGAAAGCTTAATTCAAATGCCGACGCTTTAAGCAGAATAATACAGGATAAACCAAACACTAACGTGGACGTAAACATTAACGATACAGAATCTAATCACGCTACAAACGGAAGCACAATTCACTCTGCTATAGAAAATCTCAACGATGGAATAGCTATTTCCGAAAAACCACTAAACGATTTTAATCTACAAATAATTCTACAAATATCAAGCCAAGCACCTGAAATCACAGTCGAAATTCCATTTAGAAATAAACAAAGACGCATAATCCGAAAAACTAATTTTAATGAAGACAGTATTACTCAAATTTTAAAAAACTATATGGCACCTAATAAATTATCTGCCATCTATACGGATGACGATACATTCAGAATAGTCCAGGATGTATACTCCAAATATTTTTCACATACCCAAATATTCCGTGTAATACGCTGCATGGAAATATTACAGGACATAACACAAAGCGACGAACAAGAACAGTTGATTAGGGATTATCACAATCGACATAACCATAGAGGAATAAAAGAAACACATTTGCTTCTCAAAAGAAAGTACTACTTTCCATTTATGAAAAATAAAATCAGACAAACAATTAATAACTGCGAAACCTGCAAAACTCAAAAATACGATAGGAATCCCCCTAAAACAAAATTTGAAAAACCAGAAACACCTATTAAGCCACTCGATATTTTGCACATCGATATATATACAATTAACAATCACCCTATCTTAACAATAATTGACAAATTTTCTAAGTTCGGAGCAGGTTATAATCTACAATCGAAAAATAGCGTATCCATCCTAAAAGCATTAAAAACATACATCAGTGTTTACGGTACACCTCGAAAAATTGTATGTGACCAAGGTCAAGAATTTATGGCAAATATATTTAAGGACTTCTGTCGTCAGTACCAAATAGAACTGCATTTTACGTCATTCCAACAATCGAGTAGTAATTCTCCAGTAGAGCGTATGCATTCCACTTTAACTGAAATTTACAGAATTTTACTTACAACTCGAAAAGAAAACAATCTATCTCTTGAACATGACGAAATTTTAGCAGAAACATTTATAACTTACAATAACGCAATTCACTCCGCCACCAAACACACTCCCTACGAGTTATTTTTTGGCAGAACATACAAATTCAATAACATAATTTCATTTCACAATGAACACGAATACCTTCAAAAGTTAAAAGAATATCAGGAGATTCTATACCCAAAAATATGTGAACAGCTTAAACAAATTACAAGCCTTAACATAGATAAAATCAATGTAACTAGAGACGAACCCGAAAATTTCGACAGCAACAAAACCATATTTAGAAAAGAAAATAGAAGAAATAAAATGACTCCTAGATTCACAAAACATAAAGTAAAACGCAATAAAAAAGTCACATTAACCACAATAAAAGACCAAAAATTACACAAATCCAAACTAAGAAAACAAAATAAACCATAAATTTTAACATTATACCTCGAATTTTTTTTTCCAATAGGCACTTTTAGCTTGCATTATATTTGTATATTTTCACTTTTTAGGGTACAACTGGTCATTGGACAGTTAATAGAGATTCATAACGTCAAAGATAACCAAGGTATAATTCCACTCAGACTCGGACCGGCTCGAGTAGTAAAAGGGTATAACAATTTAATCCATATAATCGACCTAGACAAATACCATGAAAACATTAACAAATTATCCACTACCTTTACTGAAATTAAAGCACAAGGTATACAACCAAATCTTATAAAAGTAACTGAAATGAAACTTTTCGAACTAAAGAATAAAATTCAAACACTATCACCTGTTGCTAGACAAAAAAGGGGTATCTTGAATGGACTAGGATCAGTAGTAAAGTTTATTACAGGAAACATGGATGCGGTTGATGCACAAAATTTAAATAATGAAATAACAAAATTAAAAGAAAATGAAGAAAACTTACAAAAAGAATCGGTCAATCAAAACAAATTGAATATGCAAATGATCGCAAGATTTAAAAATATTACTGAACACATGAATAATGAACATAGCACAATTGAAAAATTTGTAAACAAATATTCAAAAGAAACAGCCAATAAAATTAAAAGAAATGAAAATATTCTAGAAGAAATGCAATATCTTAACCAACTTAACTACAATATAGATATTTTATTCAATCATATCACAGACATAGCAGAAGCCATACTATTAGCCAAACTAAACATTATATCCAAGCTTATATTAAACCAAAAAGAGTTACAAGAAATTAGAAATTATATGATTAATCAATCCATTAAAATTGAAACAGATGAAGAAATATACGAACTATTACAATTACAAGCATATTATAATCATTCTAATGTCATATTCAATGTTCAAATACCTAATCTTTATACAGAAAATTATCAGCTATATCATATTATACCTACCCCTATAAACATAACAAAGCAAATAATAACAAAATCATACATAACTTACAATAACAAAACAATTCAGTTTTTCGACAAAACATGCCAAAGAATATCTAAAATATACTTTTGCCAAAAACCAATCCAAAAAGAATACACTCAAGAATCTAAATGCCTGGGGCAGCTCATGCAAAATCAACCTGGACACTGCGACCTGTATGACCTCGGAAAGATAACAACAATCTTCCAGCCAGAAGCCAACTTTATCGTCTATATTAATATACCCTATACACTAATAAATTCTACTTGCAGTCAAAGACAATACACAGTTGAAGGTACCGGTGCTATTCATTTCCAGAACTGCGACATCGCTATAAGAGATATCATCTACAAGAGCAATGTTGGAATTTTCTGGGACGAGATACATATCCTGCCAATAACACACTCAGGAATACAAGCCCTGTCAGTAACCGAAGCCCTAAACTTGGAAAAACTTCGCGACCATCAAATCGAAAGCTACGCATCAGTTAAACACCTCAGCACAATTACATATGCCCAAGACGCACTGCAATATACGTTAATTGTAATCCTTGTCCTGATCTTCATTTACGTCCCTAGGAAAATAATGGCATCAATTTATACACCGCAAACCAATTTCGTAAGGGCCACTGCACAATCTTTATGGCCCTCACTTCATACTGGGGGGGGAGGAGTTACGACCCCCACTCAAACGACAACAACAAATACATATACTTCTCAGCCACCACCCAAACCATCGAGGCTCAATACGCCGCTGCAACACTTACAGTAACAATTACAACAAACACAACAACAATACCAAATTAACCAACAAGTCAAAGACATCGTTACTACATTTACAACAACAGCACAAACGGCAATTAAATCTCGGCACCCACAACAATAGCACCAGAAACAACAACATAATAAGCCCCACTGCACTACTTAAAGTGCAGCGTAATCAATAAGATATTTTAAGTGTTCCAATTTTATTTACACTCTTTCTTTATTTTTTTCCTCATAAATCGCAACTATTAAAATAGGTTCAATTTTAAAGTATAACATTAAAATCAAACTCTTGCATTTCTGATATTATGTTGCAACCATAAATTGGGCAACATTTTACGATTATTTATTCTACATATTAACCACAAGACATTAAAATGAAACCCTTGCATTTTTGATATTATGTTGCAACTATAAATTAGGCAACACTTTGCGACTATTAACTTTTACATATTAACCACATTGTATTTCTTTTACATACATTACATTTCTCCTATTTTACAATTGTATTTCTTCCATTTATATCTTTACATACTTTTACACATTTACATTTCGAAAACGAATTGGTTAGATTTTAAGAAAGAGTTGTAATAAAGTTCAGTTCTAAGTTTACAGCAGAAAAGAAAAGTGTGTTTCAATCAAACTGCTCTAAGCAAGGAACATAACTCGCGCAACTAAATCGCTTTTTTTTCTTTTGCCAATATGAAATATTTATTTTTGCACTTTTTTTCACTACACTGATCAGACCATAGCCCTTAATGGCTCAACTTAAAGCGTATTGAGTACAAATAAATTAATAAACACTTAACGCGAAACGCAACTAAACTTTTTAATAATTTCTTGAAAAATATAATTAAACTAATTGCTAGTATTCACTATTAATTAATTACGCGAATTTACGAACGAAAAAACAGAAGCGGCCCACATTTTACTTTATATATATTGTTGTTTTTATTTCACGTTTCTTCGTTAGTTCATATTTGACGAACACTTGTTGCGCCACACTTGCATGTTCAACTTTCAACGAAACCTACATGTCAAACTTGCTACTGGCACAGGGTGCTAATAAATATTAAAGTTTTTAAATAATGATTAATATTAATAATTAATATGAAGGGTATTCATACATGAATGGATACGCTCAAAAATAATATATTGTTGATTGAAAAACCTTAAAAAAGAGTAAACATAGAGAATTTTTAAAACTCTATATATTGAGCACAAACTTAAGTACATTCAAAATCTAAAACTCGAAGTTGATAATATTTCAATTGAAAAAAATTAAAATTATGAAATTTTAAAACTAAAATTTAATAATCTTTAGAGGAATTATTAAAAACAATTGAAACATTACCAACAAAAGAAAAAATATTAAAAAAAACATTAAAAGAAAATCATTTGTCAAATATGGCCAATTTTGATATAAATACAGTAGGTAAAAACCAACAAATTTTTAAAGGAAATTTTACGCATTTGGAAGATTTTATAGCCCAAACATAATTATTTCATGACTTGTTAAAAAATTAAGATAAAAAATTTTTATAAAATATGTTTACATTTTTAAATTAACGGCACTAGTACGAAGTATTTAAGGACGTTCAAATAGGCCAACGAAATTTGTGGAATTGAAAAATTCATTGTAAAAAGCATATCCTAATCCAAAAACTCTGCTCCAAGTACCTACTAAGCGAACTTGGTACACTCAAATAAAAAAATAAAAACATATCTGAATTCAGAGAAAAAATTTTAGAAATAACTGAACAATTAAGTTCATTTGAAATTAAAACTTTGACTAATCCGACTCAAGAAGCAAAAACTGCAATATATAAAGTTAGTGAAAGCATGGTGTTAAATGTCTTTACTAAAGGTGTTAATTCAAAATTTTATTTTGTTTTATTTTATACAGACCATTTTATTGGCAAATACACCGAAAACATTTAATGAAGCCGTTGAAAGATGTCTAACAGCAGAAGAGAGTTTAGTCTCGGACTAAAACACTATTTTTCGAATTCGAAACAGAGAAAATTTCAGAAATTCTAGAGACCAATTTAATAGACATAGCTTCTTCGTTGAAAGATGTCTAACAGCAGAAGAAAGTTTAGTCTCGGACAAAAACACTATTTTTCGAATCCGAAACAGAGAAAATTTCAGAAATTCTAGAGACCAATTTAATAGACATAGCTTCAGATATAACTGTAATTCACAAAACAATTACAGAAATAATACACAAAATTATCGAAATAGTAAATTCTCAAACATTAATTATATAAATAATAATAATTTTGGATATTCACAATATAACAGTAGAAATAGTAATTTTCAAAATACCAATAGAAGCAATAATTTTCCAAACAATAATCCAAATACAGGGTCCGCCATATAACGTTTTTTTTTCAACTAGTGCTTATTTCGTGAATGGCAACACTTAGCTCATGTCTGATTTGACACATAATTAGTTTTATCCTTCCGCTGAACGAATATGGTTGTGTATACGCTTGAACAACGCTGGGAAATATTGCGACATTACTTTGAAAATCATGATGCCGATTTTGCCAAAATAATCATCTTTTCAGATGAACCTCATTTTGATCTTGGCGGGTATGTAAACAAGCAAAATTGTCGCATTTGGGGCACAGAAAACCCACACGCATACATTGAAAAGCCGCTGCACCCAAAACGAGTCACTGTTTGGTGCGGATTTTGGTCCAGAGGCATAATTGGGCCATTATTCTTCGAAAATGAGCAAGGAGTGGCCGTTACAGTCAATGGCGATCGTTATCGGGCCATGTTGAACGAATTTTTGTTCACAATAATTGAAGAGGAGGATATTGGCAACATTCGGTTTCAACAGGACGGCGCTACGTGCCACAGCGCCCTGTTTTTGAAGATCGCATTATCAGCCGTAGAGCTGATGTCGTTTGGCCACCTCGGAGCTGCGATTTGACACTGTTGGACTATTATTTGTGGGGTGCCCTCAAAGATAAGTGTTACGCCGACAAGCCAGAGACAATTGGCGCTTTAAAGGACAATATTCGTGAAGCCATTGGTGAAATACAGCTGCACACAATCGATAATGTGCTTAAAAATTGGACCGATCGTGTAGGCTACTGCATGGCCAGCCGAGGCAGCCATTTGAATGAAATTATTTTCCATTAATAACCGGAAGGATTGTACTTTCAAACAAAAAAAGAAATTTAAGAAAATATTCAGTAGTTTTTTTTATAGAATTTTCAAAATAAAAGTTATTTGGCGGACCCTGTAGAAACAATAATTTCTCAAACCGAAACAATAACTATCAAAACAATTTCAATAGAAATCAAAACAGAAAAAAGCAGATGCGTCGCTGGAAACACGAGAGAAGCATTTTCATACGTTTGATAATTTAATGGGTTTTTTAATAAAAAGTTTTTAAATTGAAAACTTTTAAATACCAAAAAAATGTTAACTAAAAAAAAATATTCCTACCAGTACATTTTATTACCTTACATTATTATTTTGCATTAATTTTGAACTATTTTTGTAAATGTTTATGCAATTATTGTGTTTCAATATCTAAAATATCAAACGTATTTCATATAGATGTTATGTCATCGATATTTCTAGCAAATATTACATCAATAGTTAACCTAATCGTGGTGTGCAAATATTTGGATTGCTTATCATTCCCAAATTATATTTATCAAGACAACATTGTTTAATTTCTACAATTTTTATGAAATTGGTTTTTTTTTATATTTCAAAAGTATAGTCTTTCTGACGTTATTGTCACTTCTACAGTCGTTTTAGTAGGTGTCGAGCCACAGTGTGTCGTCTATATTCATTCTCTTTATACTCATTTATTTCGAAACTACTATTTTCGGCATGGTGTTGTACTACAAAAACAGTTCAGCCGAATCATCTATAATTTTAATAGTATGCTATTCATAACATCAGTGGCTATCGCTGGAACTAGAATCAAAATTTTATTTAAAAACATCTTATATTTTACACTTAATAACTGTTAAAAAACAAGCTGTTTTATGAACTTAATTTTCAATAGCGTGTCATTCTGTCAATTTTTCATATCTTTTTGGAGTGCACTAGAGTGGACCATGAAAGAAAAAAATGTTTTTAATATTTTCATTTGCAATTCCATTTGAAATAAGAAAACAGTTAAGATTTTTTGTTTTTTCCAAAAATGTGTCAGTTAAATAAGGGTATCACCTCAAATTACTTGAATAACTCAAGGGGACAAAATTTTAATTTGGATTTTCTTAGCAATATTTGTGTTATTTTCGACTAATCTTGGTGCGCTGATTTCAACATCATCATGTAATTTGTCATCAATTACAACAGTTTGAGCCCTTGGGGAGGTCTTTTTTAAATAAGGTCCACTCTATAGTACACTCATAGTGCTTATTAATATTTTTGATTTTTATTTTTCAGATAAAAGTAAAAATCTGCAGCACTGCCCATGCACCTTTTCCTTGAAAGCGTCTCATTGAGCGTCATTTTGAAACAGATCAACAATTTTTTAAATTAAGAAAAACATTTTTTTATGATGAATGAGTGTTACAATATACCTTAAAAGTTTAAATATCGTTTTTCAATATTTTAACTTTTTAAAAAAATCCTAGAAATACCTTAAATTTTCGAGCGCTAGACCACCGGTCTTGCCTTAAGTGCCTATGAATATTCATGTCTGAATTTGCAACTAAAATCGACGCCTAAAACAATTGGCATCTTGTGATAATTTTCAACCCATTCAATGGAACCTTGCTACTTTTGTTGTTTGGATAGCACAATGCTTTTAGGGCCTCTCAAACGATACTACATGTCCATCCGAACTGTCAAGTCATCACACATGTAGTATCGTTGGTGTGCAAAAAATCAAGGCGGACGGACATGTCCGATGAAAGACAAAAATTTTTGACTTTTTGCTAAGTACGTCCGACATGTAGTTCCGTTTGTGTGCGTGGCCATCAAACTTAGTACATTTTGCCATTTGATGAAAATTTTTCAGAGGAGCACATCTCGCGGCAAAACTGCCGAACGTAACAAATGTTATATTTTGACTCGAATTTTTTTATCTTTACCTAAAATCGTGATGGCTTGGAATACTGAAAGCAAAAAAAAAAAATAAAAATAAATGTTCAAAACAATTAATATTAATATTTTTAATTGATGTTAACTCTTCGGCAGCTAAAAAATAATGAAGTCCATCCGACATGTGCGATGAGTGTGAGGGCAACGAAAAAAGTCCCGTTACTTTATCGAAGTTCATGTACGTTGGACATGTAGTATCGTTTTAGGGCCCCTTTTTACTACGTTTAAATGGCGAATTGAGCCTGAGTTGGGTTTTCGTCAAGTTGTCAAAATGGCATTTCTAGGTCGATAGTGTTTCCATGCGCAACATTTGCCCCATTCAGCGGAAAATTTGCTACGTAGCTGTTTCGGGCTGAATAGTATGTATCATAATGCTCTCAAATAGCATACTCCCCGGGCGGTCGCCATCTTGGGTATCGAAAAATTGTATGCTTCTTTGGTTGAGCTTCTTATGCTCTTTTCATTTTGACAGGTTAAAAAAATGTGGCTGCAAATTGTTGCTGAAGTTGTGCTGTGAAGTGAAAACGGATAGTTATTATTTATTAGAAGATTATTTTATCACTCTTCAATAAAGCTGTTAATTAATGATTTCTTGTGTGGAACGAATGCACAATAGTATATACAAATTTTAGATGTTAAAAAAACAACGAATGGCGAACAGCTGTTTGTCATTTGACGTTTTGCAAAAAAAACCTATTCAGCAGAAAGTATCACTTTATGCTACTTCGCTACCTGAGCACTTTTTCGGAAGGAATGCGGCCATTGAGTCGAATTGGACTTCGGCCATTGTATTCGCCATTTTTTCTTAGCATAAATGTGTGCGTGCAGAAGGTACAAAATTTACTAAACATGTTGAGTCATTAATCAGTATTAGTTTCCGCTACTTTGTGTGCCTGCTGAATGGTTTGCTACATTTTATGCGAGCGCAGTAACAGAAATAAAATAAAATAACAAATAATCAATAAAACCTCATTCAACAGTTGAGCAACTGTTTCACGTGGATTTGACGAAATTCAACTCAACTCGCGTTTCAATGGCAAGTTAATCCCGAGGCAACCCCGACTTAACTCGCCATAGAAACGTAGTATTTGATCGATAATTGTGATCTGCTGCATTATAGCTTCACGCATTTACAATAGAATATTTAGGATAGCTATTGCACAATCTCTTTAATAAATTCCTGTCATCTACTGCAACATAGCTTCAGTTAATACTTAATATTTAATGACTCACATCATTGCCAGTGTGAAGGGTTTTGGTGTAGTGGTTAGTGTGTAGAACTCTCGTTCGAGAGGGTGCGAGTTCGATTCTCACTGCTTACTTGCAAAGGAATATTTTTAATTTTATATATTCTTGTTGTAATAGACGCAAGTAAAAAACAACAACAATTCTAAGAAAAAGGTGTATAGAAAAATGTCGTTTTGATTTCACTGAAGGAAATCACACAACGAGGCGTAAAAAACTTCGTTTCAATAACGTAAAGGGAACCGTCCATGGCCGGGTATCAGATACTGTTACCCGCAGAGGCCAAAATTAATTTTTAAAATTACTCAAAATTTAACAAATTACATAATTTTGCTATGTAAAAATAACAATAAATATTTAACATTTCTTATAGACACTAGAGCTAATATCTCCATTTGTAAAACAAACAATTTAAATGACATTAATACTAAAAATATTTCACAATTGACGGGCATAACGCAAGAAGCAATTGAATGCTTAGACACAACAAATTTAAATTTAATTATAGAAAAAGAAAAAATTGAACATAATTTCCATATAGTTGAAAATGATTTCCCAATCGCAACCGATGGAGTCATAGGGCGAGACATCTTAGAAAAATATATGTCAAAAAAAGATTGTGAAACATATACACTTACTTTGATTATAAATGAAAAAGAATATATTTCACCAATAATTCTAAAAGAATTCCATAAAAGAAAAATTATTATTCCTGCCAGATCAGAATCAATAATGCCGATTAATATTAAAGTCGAGGAAGACAGTATTTTTTCTAATGAAGAAATAGGTAACGGAGTATTTTTGGGTAATAGCTTGATACCAGCAATTGGCAATGTTCATGTTAAAATTTTAAATACAAATGAAAAAAACGTAACAATAAGTAATCTTGATTTTGAAACTAAACCATTAAAGAATTATAATTTACTTTCTTGTAAAATCAACACTAAATATGACAAAAATAGACTTGCAAAAATACCACGAACGTTAGACATTGGTTGCAACGACCCAGATGTCAAATCATTAATAATAACTATTATTAAGCAATACGAAGCCATTTTTCATATCCCTGGAGAACACTTAAGTACAAATAGATTTTACACACAGACTATACAAACAACAGGTTCGACCCAGGTTTACATTAAAAATTTCAGACTTCCACAAACACAGTTCAAAGACATAAATGAACAAGTCGACCAACTTTTATCTGACAATATAATAGAACATTCAGTGAGCCCCTACAACTCACCATTAACAACTTTTATTTATGTAGACGATATAATTGTTTTCGGCTGTAGCTTAGCTATAAATTTTTTTTTAAAAACACAAGCTTACAGTCCGAAAATGACCAGGATTTTTTTTGAAATTCCAATTTCTTATGCTTCCTTAAGCTAAAAAAAAATAAAAAATTTATCTATGGATAGGTTTCTGAGATATCGACCAAGAAATTTTTTTTCTTTTTTCGAAAAAGGTGATCTGACACTATTCGTAATAAATTCTGTTTGAATTAACGGATTTGACCAAAATTACAATTTTATAAGAGACAATTAAATTCGCAATAACTTTTTTATATATATTGAGTTCATCTGAAGAAGGGTTATAGAGCTATGAATTATTTACAACATTTATTTTTTTTTCGTGAAAATTTGTTGTCGGAACCTTATTTAATCACCTGAAAAGTAATGAATTTGGCAACTGGCCATAACTTTTTAATGTTTTTTTGTACAGCATAAATTTTTGCAAAACTTTTAAGCCCAAAATAAACAAAATCTATGAACTAGTAAAAAATAAAGTGAGATCACCCATTTTTAATTTTTTTCAAATTTTTCATTTTATCTGCTTTTAATGAAAATTTTTGCAACCCATTAATAAAAAATTTGTTTCAAACCTCTTAACATTGCAAAACTGCATTTTATCATTTTTATTTTTAAAAATAGCTTAGAGTTTTACTATTTTCCTTGTTGTCCTCCTTTTGAAATTCCCTTATTCTCTTCAAATTTATTCTTCAGATGAGGTCAATATGTATCAAAAAGTTATTGCGATTTTAATTATCTTTCATAAAAATGTATTTTTGGTCAAATCCGTCAGTCTAAACAGAATTTATTACGAACAATGACAAGTCACCTTTTTCGAAAAAAGCAAACAAATTCTTTGGTCGCTATCTCAGAAATCTATCCATTGATAATTTCTTTTATTTTTTATTTTAGATCTAGGGACCATACCGTATATGAATTTTATAAAGAAGTCTTGGTCACGGAGATTTTTCTAGATTTTGTAAACTAGTGTAATTGTATAAATTTACGCTTTAAAATGCTATAAAAATTTGTTTAGCTTTCAATGAAATAAATTGTTTCTTTTAAGTGTCAAACTTTGTCCAGATTTCATTCCGCTCACGTTACCTCGGCTCACTGAGACCAATAAGGTCCATTGTGATACCGCTGCAAACTTAGTCTTCAGTCCGAGCAAATAGTAAAAAATTTAATTTTATCTATCAGCTACATGAACTAATAGTTGGCCGCTTCGGGCCCTCCCTGAATAAAATCCTAGCTACGCCCATGCACTATGGTCCAGTGGACCACTTTTCTTGGCCAAAACTAAATTTTTTTACGATCTTTAAATGAATTCTCGTTACTAGAATCCTAAAAGCAAACACTCAGAGACAACAAAAAACATATTTTGTTTTAGTGAGCGGCAGTTTACCGTTATATAGCAAACCATCGAAGTTGATTCTCGTAGTGTGTTTGTGAATAGAATTGAGTGGGCTCTTTTTTAGTGTTTAGTTCAAGTTGCGTCTACGAACGAAAAGCAAGTGTCTATTAAAAAAAAAAATATGGATAACGAAGGTGTGACAGTGAGTATTTTAATTATAATAAAAAATAATAAAAGAAAAACGTGTTGGTGAAAAAAATTTTACTTGTTTTTTTTTGGTATAAATGTTAAATATATTTTTGGGGCTTTTCGAAATTCATGAAACCTTTTAAAAAATTGTCTACATTTGTCAAGCATAAAAATAAAAACCAAATTAGAAAAGACAGTTTTGAACATTTATGTGCAAGTATAAATGTGCACTTTTTTGCACTTTTTAAGAAAAAATATTTTCTTTCAGACTACTTCTGTTTGGAAAATTCTGAACTTTTTAATATTTGGCTGGCAAAGGAGAAGAGAGAGGAGGTGAAGAGGACGCTCTGCTAAAATATGTCATAGAAAAAAGTGGAGATGAGGACATCCAAGCAGACGTATACCATCACTTGTCAGAAAAATGTCGGGTTTTTCGCATTCATTTAGCAGCAAAGTGTCATAGAAATTTGAACTTGTTTCAAGGAAAATTTTCGGATTGGCTAAATTCTAAAACAATTTTTCAAAAAAACATTAATACGAAAATGCCTACTTCAGAAGTAGAGTGTTCAATCGACTCTAATTTACATGGAACTGGGCGTTCAGAACTGCCATATTGTAAGAAATCTGAACTTGGCAAAAGAAGGCACGCATCAGACTTGTCAACATCTCAGGGCAACGAAACAGATCTGCTAGTTCGGGCAGCAGCAATTTCGGCTCGGAAACAAGGTCAGGTGGATTTAGCTATCGTTTAAAAAAAAACAATCGAAAGTCCATCAAGATCTTCAATAATTAGAAAACTATACACACAAGAGGTAAAAACACCCACGGCCATGATTGCAGAGGAAGCGTTAGCATTTTTACTTGAAAACAATTTTTCTAAACGGCAATACTGCAGTATTCGCAGTGAATGCGTGCAACGCTTTCATCCTTACAACCATATTTTAGAAGTCAAAATTAAATGCAGACCAAGTGGAATAATTCTCAGCGAAAAATGTGCAAGAGTATCATTAAAGACGTTGTTAACTCATACTGCTTCAAGAATTGTTGTGTTACAAAATGAAGTAATACAAGCAGTCATGACTTCAACTCAGAGCAACAGTTTGTCAACAAAATTAATTTTGAGTTACGGATTCGACAGTAGCTCCGGTCAAGCTCAGTACAAGCAACGCTTTTCTGATCCAACCACATCACGCAATGCAGATGCAAGTCTCTTAGCGACAACAGTGACTCCATTACGACTTATAACGAGCTCAGGAAAACCACTGTGGAATAATCGCTTTCAGCAGTCAACAAGATTTTGTCGGCCACTAAAACTGGAATTCACAAATTAAACGAAAGAAGTAATAAGAAGAGAAGCTGACGACTTAAAGAAAGAAATCGAAAGTATAGAAAACATACAAATAGAAATTGGCGAGGGTAAGAAAATCGAAATATCATTTAGTTTATTTTTAACTGTAATCGACGGCAAAGTTTTGAATGTATTAACCGAAACTACATCAACTCAAAAGTGTCCTATATGTCATGCAACTCCGAGGGATTTTCTCGCGGTAAATGATTTTACTTCTGAAAAGTTTCATCCGATTGAAGAAAATCTTAAATATGGCATAAGTCCATTGCACTGCTGGATTCGTTTTTTTGAATTTGTATTGCATTTGGGCTACAATATAGATATAAAAAAATGGCAAATAAGATCTGATTAGTTTTAGAAAAAAGGCTTAAATTCAAAATGAGTTTTGGAAAGAGCTTGGTCTTCGCGTTGATATTCCGAAAGCGGGAGGATCCGGTAGCACGAACGATGGCAACACCTCTCGTCGGGCTTTTGCGGAACACACAATATTTTCGGCAATTACACAAGTTGACCAAAAATTAATATTCCGCCTAAAAATAATTTTAATATCCCTTTCATTTCAATTTGCTCTGGACTTACAAAAATTTGAAAAATATTGTTTTGAAACAGTAGAATATTACCTCAGCAAATACCCTTGGTTACCCATGACACCCACATTACATAAGGTCCTTATCCACTCCAAACAAATAATGGAGAATACGGCACTTTCTGTTGGCTATTTTTGAGAAGATGCGGCTGAGGTCCGGAACAAAATATATAAAAGTGACAGATTACATCATGCACGCCGAACTAGTCGCATTGATAATATTTGCGATGTATTTAGTAGAACCCTTGATACTTCTGACCCACTAAATTCATCATTACGTTTAAGTACCCGTTCATAAACGTTTAGTTCTTCCACCAGAAGTTACAGAATTATTATGCTGTGAAGACATTGGCGAAACTTTGGAGGATGAAGAAACTGTAGAAAATAGTGAAAGTTCGGATGATGATTATGACGAAAATCAAGAAACAGGATATGAAGCTGAAAATGTAGTTTTAGAAAACGAATTGAATATAACCGGCAGTGAAATTTAAATAAATATGGAGCATGTGTGGTACACATTGAATTAAAACAAAAATATTGAAAACCTATGTAAACAAAATAGAATATGGAATTTAAAAAACAATAAAATTATAATTTTTTCGCTTGAAATTTAAACAAAGAATTTCACTAAGTATTTTATTTCCCACTAGCTTAAGTTTACAGCTCTGCCTGTACTGAGTATAAATTGTACTTAGTACTTTACAGCTCTGCTATAAAATATATTTTAAAATTAACCCTTAATGGGGGCTCATGAATTTGATTGTTTTTGGGTGTTTTTGTTAATTTTTGGTCTTTGGTGTGTTCTGACACATGTTGTAAAATTTTATGGCCAACATTTTTGTAGAACATTTCATCCCCGCCTCTCCCCTTTTTAGGGGTGTTTTTTGCAATTTGTTATAATGGCCCTTATTCTTGAACCCCCGCTCGCTCTCAAAACGACGTCGAAACAAAACTATTATATTCTTGAAACTTTCAATTTAGACATTAAGACCTGCAGTGATTGTTCATGTCAATTATTGAGCAAATGTCTTCAAATAAATGATTAAATTTTTGATCGTCGAAATGATCTTCGACTACAATTTATTGGGGAAAGTGAGCTCTCGACGACGACATTTACTCGACGCGGATTCAAGAATAAGGGTGAATATATCCAAAAAGTTACCGTAAATAACGATTTTTTTCAAAAAGGGGCGTGGCTGTGCCCACTTTCCACAAAAAATTTATTTTGCTTGTGCAACCAACATATGTACCAAATCTCATCTTAGTACCTCTAATGGTTCATGAGATATGACCATTTCAAATTTCAAGAAGTGCCACGCCCTTTTTACACCCTTACAGTCCGAATTTCCCAAAATCCCTTCTGATCGCCCGTCTATGTCATAAAAGGAACCTACATGCCAAATTTCAAGGTTCTAGCTTTATCCGTTTGGGCAATAAATGTGTTTTTTGTATTCAAATACTTTTGGCCGAGAAAAGTGGTCCGCTGGACCATAGTGCCATGGTACGATTGTAGCGTGGTATTCATAGATTTCGACTATTTCATATTAAGAATTAATATGGGCACATTAATAGGAATTTCTATGTTCATTTCATGACATTAAAATAAATGTTTTCAAAACTTTAAAGTCAATTATTTTAAAATAATTTTTTTGTGGCATATCAAATTCTTACCTCGAGCCCTTCAATTCGACTAATTCGGAATTAAAAAGTATGTCAACATAATTAGGAACAGTGATTTCTCATAAAGTTTTTCTCTCCAAGCCGCATATTTATGCTATGCAATAAATTATTTTTTCGTATTTATTAAAGAGCAACCCAAAATCATGCTACACACTTTCACAACAACACGCATTTAAACACTAAATCATACTATTCCTAATTTACCATTTTTGCTTTTCAGGAGCTGTTCGCATTTAAAGCTCTTGAATTTAATTAAAGCTTTCATGCTTAACGCTCATAATATTTTAATTAAAGCCTTATTAGAAGTGGACGCTTATTAATATATTTTTTTTATAAGGCTGAGAAATTAATTTACTTTTAGCTTAATTTGTTTGTTTCAGAGAACGTTATAATTGTTGGAAAACTTAAAAATAGCCAAAGGTCAGCCAGCAGGGGGTTAAATGTTGTTGATTCTTTTGATAAAGCAACATAAAATTTGCATTATATGCTCATTATGACTATCTTAATGGGGAAATGCAGTCATTTATGTGGCATAATTTTAGGCGGATAAAAGTAATAGCTAACATTTTAGGGCGTAAAGTGAAGTGTTTGGTTTAATAGTTGAAAAAATAAAGACATTTGGGCAACAATTATAAAAAAACTTGAGCAAACTTTTAGGAGTACTGAAAAATGTTTATTAAATTTTGAGGCATATTCTCAGGCATGACTTACAATGCTCTATGAAATAAAAGAAGAAAAATACTTATTTCAAATAAAAATTATTAAAGAAAATTTTAGAAAATTTAAGTGCGCAACCAAAATGTCCATTAAGCGCGGAAACCGTTAACTCAAACTCAATCAGAACATCTTTTTAGCTCCCAGCAGCACTCGCTACATTGACAAGTCGCTAAAATGAAAATCATGTTAACGCTGTGCAACGGCAACAAAACAATGCTGAGCAAAATGAGCACCGCCTACCGGAAACCGGAACTGCGATTTACGATTTACCTAGCTTCACTCGAAGTAACACCCGTAGGATAAAACGACACCGCACAGTGGTTTTAAAGTGTAGATAAACCCCAAAATTCATGAGCTCTTTTGATGAACTAGATTGGTTCTAAAATATTTTAGAAAAAAATTCACAGGTTTTTTGTGCAGAAGCTTTAAAAGTTGATTACTGTAAAACGCTTGAATAATGTCGTGAAAAATTGATAATTTTCGAGAGATAAAATATACCATTCTGGTGTTTTAATCTACTAAAAGTATTATTGGAAAACTTTTCTGCCTATTCGAAAACTATTTTTAATTTTAATTATTATAAAAAATTCTTCATGCAAATCGATACAAAGATAAATAGTTAAATTAAATTTATAGCAGAATATACTTATATCAAAACTTCGCAGCACTTCTATTTTATATATGGAAAAGTTTTAATTAGAAGTTAACTTAAATGTTTCATATAATAAACTTAAGCACATTTGAGCTCTTTTCCCAACAAAGGGAGAAAACTGCACTCCTTTGGAGTATTTTTTTCAGTCGTAAGACTTAGGGCATTAATCTGTATCACGAAGCAGCACACCAACGACAAGCAAGACACGAGAAGCAATACTTTTTTCTATACGAAATTCTATTGCTTCTCGTGTCTTGCTTGTCGTTGGTGTGCTGCTTCGTGATACAGATTAATGCCCTTAGTTCATTAACAATTTTGTTTAGCATACTTTAAGGCATGGCTTAACAGTATGCAATCCATGTATGCTGCGCAATTTGCGCACGTTTTATCACACTGCCAAAAAGTATGCTCTTAAATTTGTAAGATTTTGCAAGTATCACTTTTACATTGTAAAATAATTTGCTGCAAAATATAAAAGGTTCACCCTTTTTCTTTTTTGTTTTTTTTAATAATAACGAAGTGATCAACTAGTTTTTATGATCTTTTTAAATTTTTTTTATAAAAACCAAATAAATAATACCTTTGAATTAAATAAACTACATAATTCAGCATTTTTTATTCTACACATAACTATGTTTAAGAGTAAAAATTGATAATTAATTGTAATCTTTTCTTTGAATTTTTTTCACGAATTTAATTGTGAGCTTTTTAGATCAAGTAAGTTTTGAAGAAGGAAACAACAACAACAACAACTCTGTATAGAGTCAGTCGCACAGCAGACTAGATAGCCTGTTTTGGAAATTGCTACATTTCCTCTTCAGTAGTCTTGAGTGATTCAGCTGTGACCAACCCATTGTTAAAGTCTTATATGGTTTAACACTTGAAGAATTATAATGTTCTCATCGACCAGTTAATCTTACTAGTATCGCCTGTGGTTGACATTCGACCAACTTTCTGAAATTTCAATCGTTTTTCTCATTCTGAGGCATTGACCTTGCCTTAAGAAAATGTGTTGTACTAAGAAAATCTTAAGTTTCGAGACAAAGCAACAGTTTTCGAGATATCGTCATAACTTTTATATCAAAATTTTTCAGAATTTACTACTTGTAAAATAAAAATATGTACTACAAAGAAATGCTTGTTGTAGGGTATCCGTAAGAGATAGCGAAAAATGTTTTTCCTACATTGTATTAATATCTAAAATTTCCACCTACGCCATGTTGTTCCATTTCTTATAGTTTAGGTTTTACTTCAGAAATATTCTTTCAATGCTCATATTTCAGGTCAAAGGTCACATAACTATTCGGTGAACTTATTCACCCTACTCTAATTTATTTAAAAAATTATCAAAATCGGTTCAGAAAAACGGAGGAACTGTTTCTCCTACGCCTATTTTTGTATTTATATAACGAAATGGCTTAAACATATGTTTGTATATATTACTTTGGAGTGGTTTGAAATATTTAAAAAACTTTTTCACAAAAATTATTTTTTAGCTGTAGAACTTTGTAGAAAATATAAAAACCATATATTGAAAAATTTAGTTTTCATCAAAAAAATCATAGGGAGCTCATTATTTTCTATGATAGAAAATGTTTTTTGCATTATGTGTCAAAATGAAGCAATTTTTGCAGATAAATAATATGTCATATGAAAGAGTGTGAAAAAAGAAAATTTTTTAAGAAAACAAAATTACAACAACAAAAACGTTTGGCCTATTTTTTGAGCAAAAACCGAATATTTTAGAGATATTTTTAAAATCATATAAAACATTAAATTGGTGAAATAACAGTAAATTTTTTTCTTATATCTTCAAAGTCAATTAATTGATCTCTTATTCAAAGAAAATTTGATGTAAATCGATTGAAAAATGACCAAGATATTTGCTTGCAAAATCAAAACTTGAAATTTCAATCGTTTTTTCTCATTCTGAGGCGATGACCCTGCTTCAAGGAAGCACTTTGTACTGAAAAAATCTACATTTTCTGAAGATATCTCAATAGTTTTGATATCATTATAACGGGAATTTTTTTAACATATTATCCGAGAAAAATATTACCAAAAAAGTTTTCGTATACCATTATATTTCTGAACCAACGACGTTTCATAAAAAGATACCTTGTACTGAGAACATCTATAGTTTTCGAGCTATCACAATAATTTTCTGTTTTACTATTATTTTTATTGTTATTATTTATTTAGACAAATTGTTGACATTTAAGACTTAAATCTTTAACATGCCGCATATAAAAATAGATAACAACTAATTAAATTATTTATATAAATTATTAAGATTTTCATGTCAAAATAGCGTAAATTTCCATCACAATATATACTCACACTTTTAACATAAAAAAATGCTTATTGTAGGGTATCCGTAAGAGATGGCGCAATATGTTGGAGTATTTTTTGCATACCTTATGTCTAAAATTTCCTCTTACATTATATTCTTTCATCTGTTACAGTTTAGCTTTTATTTAATAAATGCTCTTTTTACGCTCATATTGCAAGTTGAAGGTCACCAATCTAAAATGTAATCATACTGTGCAGTCAGATCTTTCATTTGATACCTCATTCACTATTCTACCTCTTCTTAGCCCTGAGATTATTTATTAAAAATAATACAAATCTTCAACGTCAATATTTCGGGTCAGATGTCATAAATTTAAAATCTAAAATGATTTTCACATATAGGGCGCAGTACCTTTCGAATGGTATAAGTTTCATTGCCCTAATTCTAAAATTAATATCGAAAAAGTGTACAACAACATTTGATGTTTGTCTATTAATATATAAGATATGTGTAAGTGATCTCATATAGTTAATTTGAAGTTATATGTCAAATTTTATTGGTTTACGACGAATCTTTCTATTTCTTGACACTGATTGAATAGGGATCAGCCATAATGAGCCTGTAAAGCAAGTGGACTCCAATAGAAGGAGTTCTCAAAGAATCATAAAATTTTGCAAGACTTACTGCTTCATTTCGTGTAATGAAAACGCACACCAACGACAAACAAAACACGAGAAGCAATACTTTCTTGTATACAAAGTTCTATTGCTTCCCGTGTCTTGCTTGTCGTTGGTGTGCATTTTCATTATATAAAATTAAGAGGTTACTTTTAGACATGAAAAATTACACGCCCCCTTCCATGTTACCGAAATTGGACCCATCCCATGTAACCGAAAATACGGAAGCCACAGAAGATTTCTGATGAGTTATTGTAGCGATTAACGAAACATTAGGTCTAGTCTGCTTGGTGGTTTGTTCTGCAAAGAACTTCTTGTTTCTACCTGTTGTTCATGAAGTTATTTGGAATTAAACACCAAAATAAATCTACAAAAATTATGTTTTTTTTTTAATTACAAAACCTTTAGTAATTGAAATATGCCATCATTAATTTTTCAAATTATCTTTATTTATTGTTTGTCAGGATTTTCGTTTTTGTAGCTTTTAATAACCTTTTTTTTTTGTTTTTATATTGTTTATTTTAAGGCTTTTTTTATATAAAAGTATCTGATTTAAAATTTTGATTTAATTTTTTATATATTTTACATACCAAAATGTATGCGTTGTTGGAAAATATTCGGTCACAATCTGTAAAAAATTAAATTTCGTTATATTTTTGTAGTCAAATTGGATAGAGCAGTATGTCTACTTTGTCAAAACATATCCCACATTATTTCTAAATTTATATTAATGAGGCTCCAAGCTACGATTTACATATGGGCATTTCCATGGTGTCGCACGGGACAGTCGTACGCAGTTAAAGTGAAAAAAAATTAGTAATAACACGGATTTATATTTTGATAATGGTCTTAACTTATAACTCATAGTAAGCTCTATAAGTGGTGCTAAGGTTGATTATCGGTAATTTTTCCTTTTCAAAATAATTGCTAAAAACAACGGGGGTCGCACGGGACAAAAAACGGAAGTTTTTTTCGAGGACAACAACTCAAACGCCAAATTCAGCGAAGTCTGAGGGAATATTTCAAAGTGTTTATTTTATGGATGTTGTGCATTGTTGTTTCTTTTAAATTGCTTTTATTTTACCCAATAATATTTAACACTTATTTTTTAATTAAATATTAAGCTCGGTCGCACGGGACAGGTCGCACGGGACAGTTTTTTCCATTGCAATTTAATTGGGTAATTAAGTAATTAGGTAGTTAAGTAATTATGTAATTTAGTAATTAAAAACAAATTCAATATATTTTCCTTTAATTGCATCAACCATTTTTTCATTATCTTTAGCCAATGCCTTCCATTTTTACTAAAACAAAAATGTTTACGAAACATTTACTAAACATTTACGAAAAAGAAAAACTACATTTGTGAAACAGTGCGGACGATGTGATCATCATGGTTAATAATTTTATGTACAAATTGCTAAAATTAATAAAATTAAAATGTTTTTCTTAGATAATATCATAAAATAATATGTTTTTAATAAGTTTTAATTTTTTGGTCACGGTAGACTTTCCTGTGGAAATACCCATATTTAGCTTACAATTTTTTTTAGCTTATTTCGTTCACTCGCTTTACACTGTGCGTCATAAGAGAAAAAAAAAGTGGTGTTGGTAACAAGGATAAAATAGTCCTTTTGTGTAATATATATATATATATATGTGAAAAATTGTGTGCTCTTTAAAAATGCAAAAAATAAACGCAACAGTTAAGAAAATTATTAGAATGCTGAAAAAAAACTTTTTTAGAATGCAATTAATTTTATTTTATTTTATTGCAAAAAAAATGACATCCGTTCAAGTTGAGCATCATGGGAGCACTTTGTAAGGACCCAAAAGGAGCCGTCGACAAACAGAGGACACATACATATACGTTAGAAAAAAATGCAGGCACGCACAAAGGCACTTGTAAACAAAAGTCAAGCACCCACACACAACACACATACACATCCAAACACATACACAGAGTAGACAAATAATTTTGAAAAGGGCCTTTGGTAGCTCAAAAATGGTTACAAAAATGGCTCAAAATATATTACGAAAAATGTTCCATATATATTTTTAATATAGATTTTTTTGTTTTTTAATACTTGCGCGTGTTTTTTCACTCTACTGTTTCTGCTACCTTGTTTGAAGTTGATAAGAGTGAGAGGGAAAGTATTTTTACATATGTAGAAATTTAAACAGGATGTAGGTTGATATTAAAAATATTTTCATAGCATAAAAGCATGTTTTTTTTAATTTAAGCTTTTTAACTAGCGTTTTAATAATTAAAATATTTGAAATTATTTAAAGTTTTTCTAAATGACCTAGTTATTTATTATGTTGATTTTATATGATTTAAATACAAATTCTTAATGTTTGATAGTTTAAATCATACTTGATTTTAAATACAAATTCTGTTTGATAGTTTAAAATTGTTTATTGAGCCTCAGGTCAAGGTTAAAACAATTATCTGTTCTAACGAATTTTCCCAAAGAAACAACAACAACGTTTTCAATATGAAAAGGGAAACATCACTAGCTGGTTTTATTGCAATTTCGGCCCTGCTAAAGGCTTCATCAGAAAACTTTGTAATGCCGGCGGGAATCGATCCCGGGCCGTGCTTGCCTCGTGAAAGGCTGATGAAGCCTTTAGCAGGGCCAAAATTGCAATAAAATCAGCTAGTGATGTTTTCCTTTTCATATTGAAAACATTGTTGTTGTTATTGTTTCTTTGGAAAAATTCGTTAGAACAATTTATTGTTCTAACTTTGACCTTAAGCTCAATAAACGATTTTAAACTATCAAACAACTTGAATTTGTATATAAAATCAAGTATGATTTAAACTACCAAACAGTTAGAGTTTGTATTTAAATCATATAAAGTCAACATAATTTGAAATAATTTATAGACAACACATACATGGTTGAAAATATTGATTTAAATTAGAATCTTTAGAAGTTTTATACTAATTCAATTTCGTGTTTAAATATTAAACATTTCAGTTTTAAATACTGATAGCACAAAAAACAATAAAAAAAGAAATTTTTAAGACCCGTAGTCTTCTTTTGAAACAAAAAGGTCAAATCTGAAATTTCAAACTCTAAGGTTTGTTTTTTAAGCTGAAAGATTTTTTTAAAGCCCACGAAAATGCAATCAAAATATAATATGTCTGGTTTTCAAGCCCAAGGTTTTCTTTTAAAAGTCCCTTGTTTTCATTTGAATCTCTCTCTATAGCCAAGTTTTTAACCTGAAAACAAATAAAAAATTAGTAAGAAATTATCTTCGACTGGACCGAAGTTAAAATACCCACACAGGTGTATTTTAGTACGTATTTATTTGAAATTTTCAATGATGTATGATTTTGATGATGTCACTTTTGTCCAAATATTTACAACCAGCTTCTAGAAATTTGTCGGTGAAGACATTGAAATGCAGAACTGTAAGCAAAATATGACAAAATCTTGTTTGTGTTGTTAAATCCATTGTTGGTGGAGGAGTTTCCGTTAGCGGATTCCAAAAATATTCAATACTGCACATTCTTTAGATGTACGTTGACATTTGCACCAAGTTGTATCCAATTATCTCTACTCCTTCTCTTGCTTATGTACTCTCCCTGTTCTGGTGTAGGGTATAATAAGTGTAAACTTTAAACAAATATTAAAACTTATTTGGATGCAAACTTTTAAAACGACCACATACATGTAACTTTTTTTTTTGTCTTTTTTGCAGGAATATCTTTAAAAAATCTTATAATTTTGGAAAAACTGTACAATTATCTTACCGTAAATTAATTTATATTTCTCTTAGAAAAAAAACAAAATTTCTGGACAACTTGAATTATTAGGCAAAAACTAAAAACGGATCGAAAAGTGGCTTAGAAATGCTAGGCGTAAAACTATATTACCTTTAATTTTCTTTATTGCTTGTCAAGATCGTGGAACTAGTTCATGAGATATCTTAATTAATATCTTTGAAAATAGGCTTAGAATAGTTTAAATGCGCGCATTTGGAAAAAACCCATTTTCTTTACATTTCGAGCCAATCTAGCAAATCCAAGGACACAGGTGTATTCAGGGAACTCCAAAAAATCCAAAAAGGTCAGTCGTACCGCAGAACCAAAATTGCACCACAACAGTGCTTATGTGTAAGATATCAAGTTTAAACCATTATTTTTGTTTAATTTATGAAGGTATTATCTATTATGTGACGTCACTCAATTCCAAACATTGAGTTCATAATCGCTATTAAAACTTATTTGCAAAATTTAAGGATATTTGACATATATTTAATTTGACATATTTGACATATTTATTGAAATTAATGTTTACATATAAGACATAGTCTTTTAAATGCAATACAAATTAACAAATTTTTAAGAAGTTATAGGATAGTCAACCGAAATATTTTAGTCAACGGATATTTTACCGTTTTAATAGCGTCACTTTGTGTGGGAGTTAGGCGTGTTTTCCAGTTGATTTTTACAAATTTCATACTCAGAATGCATATTAAAATGCAGTTAAAGTTGGAAGGACCAAAACTTTTGCAAAATTTTGCCCTACATGTTTTGGTAATAGTTTCTTCTCATTTCAGATATGGTTTCCTGCTGGGTCGTACATGGTCGACTATGTATAAAACGTCCAACCCAGAGTCACCCAGTGAGGAAGTATATCCATGCGAGGGCCACTTCAAGGGTGTCATGGCCAGATCTGACAGAAGAAAAGGGTGGTTGGCCCAATTTAGGGGTTTAGATTTAAGTTTAAGTAGGCTAAGAAAATATGAAGTATAGGTCAAGTTATTTTTATTATCTTTCTTTTTTTTATTACATATATTTTATTTTTATTGATCTTATTTTATACTTATATTTATATAAATAGTACTTTGTATAACATTAATAATAAACCGGAATGAAACTAAAACATACTTACTATGACACTCTTTATCTTAGTTTAGTCAGGCAGGAACTACTTAGTCATGCCAAAAGGGTGTGCGCTTTTTTCCTACAGGGGTGCTGGAAAGCATAAAACATGTATGGTGAAATTCCATGTAATTATTGCATCAGCAAAACTTACTGCGTAATTAAAACAATAGCTATACGATCAGGCGATAAGTTGTTGTATTTGTTTTTTTCATTGCATGAAACAACGGCACCATCATACGATGTGTATGAGAGACGAACACCTGCACGAGATGGAGCATAACAAGCGAGGGTTCATCAAACTAGAATCGAGATGAATAAGTCAGTCTTGTTTGTATCGTGAAACCGTGAAGTCAAAATAAAAGATCAGTCTACTTAAAACTGCGATGTAGGACAGTAAGTCCATCGAGTGAGCAGAAACTTCAAGCAGCACAACTTCCTTTACGACAGCGATGACAGCTACGCTAAGACAGCGCAGCAGCGATATCAAGCGTCAAGACGACCGCACCAGAGCAGCGCAGTCAACGCAGGCAGCGGACGTGCGTCAATGGTAGTAGCGCCACACAGCGCTGCCAGATCTACCGTATCCTGTCAGTAGCGACAGAGCCGCACATTTGGAAGAGACTTCGGCTTGAGCAACACGATAACTGCGTCAATAGCGCAGTATTGATCATCGACACCAACGATAACAGCACCAAAACCGTATAGCCAAATCGGCAGCAGCAGTGAATCAACGACGTCGTAATTAATTAACGACGATTAACAAAGTCGACGTCAACAGCACCAAAGTGCAGCAGCCACAACGCCAGCGTCACGGAAGACGTCAACAACGACAGAGGCAGAGCAGCGCCGGCCACTCCAGGACAAATCCTGAAGTCAGCAGCAGCAGGACAATAACTAAGTATCATTTATTTCTATTTATTATTATATTGACTTTGTAGATTTTTATTATTATATTGACTTTCGTAGACAATTAAATACATATTTAAATAATTTAATACCAACTTAACGTAGCCTAAAATATGAAGCTATTTTGCTTAAAGATATTTAAATAAATTAAAAGTGAGTGAAACTAAATAAATTTTAGCAGCCAAATTACTTCCTCCTCAAACCTTATTCCCACCTACTAAGAGAGAAGTGAGAACGCGAACTCTCGGATCCGCTATCCAAGGCCAAGCCCGTACCCAACGTAAGCTTGGTATTTAAACCTAACCTAAGCATTATTTTCCTCGGTGATGTACAAGATTAGTGTGAACTGCGACTTCTTGTACCCGATTGTATCTTTCCTTGACTCAAGGTTAGCGAGAACTGCGACCCTTTTGTGCTTGAAAACCATCCTTTCCTTTGGCATTGTAACGCACTCTCCCCGGCTGATAAGACAGTTTTGAATTCACGAATAATATTTAAATTACAGAAGAACTCACATATAATATTTATATTACAGAAGAATTTCGAAACAATATTTAAATTACGTATTAATTACAGATCAATTTTTATAGGGTAGCTCTAAGTAGATTTAAGTTAGATTTAAGCTACGAATTGTGAATAAATATTGTCATTATTTGAAAACCCTTGAGTTTGATTTAGTGTTTGCAATTAATAAATTCTTGCAACGATCCTGGTTCCGGAGAGCTTACCTCAGCCGTGAGAACGCATCGTTACAAAGTTAACGTGCAAAATTTTAAGTCATTGGAGTAAGTTTTATGAAATTTAAATATATTTTACCGTTGTGTGAAGTCAATTTCTATGAAGGGTAGCCTGGTTTTTTCGATTTGCCTCATTTTCGAACTTCAGCTGGATTTTTTAATAAAAAGCTTATATGTTCGTTTTGCTCATTTCGTTATGATAGCTCTGAAATAACGGCTGTTATTGTGATCGCAGACAGATATCACAGAGATCACAAACTGATCAAAGATAAATATTCTTTTTTTAAGCCTGCCTCGCCTTCTTATCGGCGTTACAAACGGAGTGACAAAAATAAAATACTTCTTACGAAGTATGCGTGAGGGTATAAAAATGTCGAAAATAGTGCATTTATTCTCTGAATGAACCCGAAGAGTGGTCATAGGTATGGCCGGTCCTCTCAAGGTACAAAAAACTGTGAAAAATATCGAAAATAGTTCATATGAAGAGTGTCTGTTCAAAAGGTCCTATTTAACATTTTTGAAAAAGCTGTTTTTGCTATGTTTCAGCACTTCAAATATTGAATCCTATCATTTTTACAAATAAAAAATTAAATAAATCGTAAATTTTTCCAATCTTTTACACCAAACTTTACATTTCTGTTCAAAAGGGCCTAAATATGCATTTTTAAAAACTGCTTTTGAAGATATTTGAACAAAAGGGACTTGTATGGAAATTACGCACAAGCTTTTAGTTTTTGTAAAATATTTAATCAAACGGGCCTATTAATTTTTTTAAGGACTCAGTTATAAGTTCTCTTCTAGGAAATTCAAGCTAATAAGCTGATTATTCAATAAATAAAAGTCCTCAATGAATTCTAATCACTATAATGCGAAATCGACGAAGAATGTGAAAGTATTGATCCCGATATAGGGCAGGGAAAACTTCTTATGAATATTTTATTGTTGTGTTCATTTAATAAAATGCTTAAAAACCTACTCAAAAAGGTCTATTTCTTCAGTGACTGCGCAAAAGTGCCTATTTTTAAATTTGAAATCTCTATAACTTTAAAACCATTTAAATTTGGTATCCATGCTTATTTCATATATTAACTATGGGTAGATATGGTAGACTGCGTTAAGAAAGTCTCGAAACTATAAGCACAACAAAAACTAGACCTTTTTTCAGTACTTTTCAGTATTTTATGAAATACCGAAAAAGGTCCTTTTGAACAGACACTCCTCATATATCCTCCAAGTTATAATTATCTTTTATAATTTCAAATGAATAAATTGGTAATGTTACTATTTTATTTGCTTTTTTTTCATCTATATGCCATCATTTTAGGGGTTCCCTTACGAAGAATAAAAAAAAATTTGAAAAATAGCTCATATTTCACCCGAATTTCAATTGGTCAAATGTATGAGCTTATCTCCATCTGCCTCCCTTTTGGGGGTTCAGATACTCAAAATTTAGAAAAATTTAAAATAGTTAATTTTTCACTCGAACTATTTTCAAGTCATTTTTTGTGTTTTTTGTACAAGCAAATTTTTGTACATATACATTAAGGCGCCTCAACTTGTATGGAGGAAAAAAAAGTTGTCCGGGTCACCTCCTGAAAACAAACTTTGGTTTATTTTATGATGATTCCCAAAATATTGCAACTCTAGCTTTAGCCGTTCGTGAGCTGGAATGGTTTGAAATAACCTCTAAAAATCGCGTTTTTGATTAATACTATTTATACCACACTACCTTCGGTCAAAAAAATTGTCACAAATAGTGTAAATCGATGAAATACATAGTTTTGTTTTTTTATTTTTTTTTTTAAATCTGCCCACACGCTTAGTTATTGAGTTATTTGCAGTGATTTTTTCAATTTTTTTTAATGCAGTTTTTATAAAAATATATATAACTTCCCCATTTATAGCCTGATTTACCATTCCGTGGTATCATTGGAAAGGTACTGAATGCTGCTTTTCATTTCTGTCGTTAATTAACCCTTATAAGCACTTTTATAAAAATGCATTTTATTTTATTTTTATTTTTTTGTGATGGCCTTTGCCTCAATTCCTGAATTTGTTCAAATATAAGAGAAATAAAATTGAATCATGTAGATAAAGAATGCATTTTTTAAATGGACTTTGGAAAATACTTTATTGTACTTAGACAAAACAGCTTAGAGTAAATTTTACCACAGTTCTTATAAGTAGTCACTCATGACTTTTACATGACTTTTAGGTTTGACAATGAGTTATATTATATTATATAAATGTGAGTTTTTGAATTGTGATCGCTTAATTGTTCAAGTTATTCATAAAAAAAATGCTTTTCGTTTCTCGCGAGTTAAATAAAAATCAATTGCCAACAAAAAGTGATGTAATAAAACATTTATTATTTTTGCGCGAAAAAAATAATAATCGGTCTTACGGGCTATCTAATTATCATCAAAACATGCTAAATGATTTAAGCAAAATTTGGAAAAGAGCAGAAATTCCGGTTATATCGAAGACTGCGATCCGCAAAAAACTTCAAAATTTAACGCTTTTATATCGGGATATCACAAAAAATCCATCGCATTACAATGCAAGCGAGTGGGACGAACTATTTTCAATTTCTGTTTGCAAATGTGCTCTAAAAATTAGAGTGTCTTGTAGTTGCCCAGGTGAAAAACAAATGCCATTGCATGTTTGGAATTTTTACCTTGATCAGTCGAGCCGAAGGTTGCTCACGCTAGATGACGTTGAAAACCACATCCCATGTGATTCTATTACGGACTTCGAAAGCGAAAGTGAAAACGAAAGTATTGCAACAGCCACTTTTGTACCACAACTAAGAGAAATGGATGTGGATGATCCATATTCATCATCGTCTGAGGAAGATCTTAAAGATCTTGGACCAAGCGTACAAAGTTTTTCCTTACCAACATTCAGTGCTGCGTTGGACCGTGCCAGTGTATCCAATCGCTTTGGGGCTCTGCTCGCAACAACATTGCTAAAAGACTTCGACATTCCAGGCATAATTATTGATCAGCACAAAATCCAAAGGGAGCGAACTAAAGCTAGGGCGAAATCACTAAGAGACATAAAAAACAATGAAATACTAAAATGCATTTCTTTTGATGGAAAAAGGGAACGCACTTTGAAACAAGTTACTGTGAATGGCAAACCACGCAACGTTAAAATGATGGAGGAGCATATAACTCTGGTAAGCGAACCCAGCTCAAACTACATTGGTTACTTAACTCCCGTAGACGGAAGCGGTGCTGGTATCGCAAACGATATTGTCAGTTACTTGAAAGCTGAAAAGTTTTCACTAGAGCACGTGGTCGCTGTAAATTGCGACGGAACCAGCACCAACACAGGCAAATTTAATGGAGCGATTTGTAACCTAGAACGACAATTGCAGCGCCCTTTGCAGTGGCTAATATGCCTCTTTCATTTTAACGAGTTGCCATTCACTGCGTTACTCAAAGAAATGTTAGGAAAAGCTAATGGGCCGCAAAACTGGCCAGGAATAATTGGGCATACATTACAGGGCTGCGAAGATGTGCCGGTAAATTGTATTCAATTATTTTGTTGTTTTTTTTAACTGTTAATTTCAATAAAATATTAACTTTAGATTGCTCATAACTTTGATCCAATTGCGATGGGCTGTATGCCCACAAATATTGATGACTG
Organism: Dichetophora obliterata; assembly: GCA_963920525.1. Taxonomy (NCBI): domain Eukaryota; kingdom Metazoa; phylum Arthropoda; class Insecta; order Diptera; family Sciomyzidae; genus Dichetophora; species Dichetophora obliterata. Next base: position 69,741,952 of record OY986437.1, on the reverse strand, counting down.
GGTTTTGCGAGCTGATCAAAAATATCTTTATGATATGGTACGAGCAGTTGATGCTGGGGCGTGCGATGAACATTTGGCCAGCATTAAACCTGGCCCGCTCAATCTTTCACGCTGGTTGACAACAGCATCAAGAATTTTGCGGCTATGTGTTACGAAGCCTGTGGCTTGCGAAAAGTTAAAGCAGCTAGCATTTTTTGTTATGATGGCAGCCGCCACTTGTTTAAATACATTGAGTGGACGCGCGAATTACCGGCAGATATGCAATTTATTGTACAACGCTCTGTTCAAATTAATGGATTTTTTGCTCACCCAGAAAATATTTTACTGGCAATGCTTACAGATGAGAGCAAGGCGACACGAAAGGAAGCCTACGATATAATTTTACAATCGCGTGCTCATGACACACAAGGAATATTGAACACAAAGGAAAATACGGAACGTTTTGTACATGTGGTAAGCCAATCCTGCGTTTCGGTAATTGATAAGAACAGACCTGCACATATTGCAAACAAGATTCAATCGCTCAAGCGTTACTGTAAGATTGAATCACGAAAAGATTTGGAATAAAAAAAATTATTTCTTTGATAAAACTCTAAATTGTTTTTTTTTATCTTTTAATTAGCGACTTAATAAATAACCACAAATTTTTATCATGTTGATAAAAAATGCATTTTTATAAAAGTGCTTATAAGGGTTAATTAACGACAGAAATGAAAAGCCGCATTCAGTACCTTTCTAATGATACCACGGAATGGTAAATCAGGCTATAAATGGGGAAGTTATATATATTTTTATAAAAACTGCATTAAAAAAAATTGAAAAAATCACTGCAAATAACTCAATAACTAAGTGTGTGGGCAGATTTTAAAAAAAATAAAAAAACAAAACTATGTATTTCATCGATTTACACTATTTGTGACAATTTTTTTGACCGAAGGTAGTGTGGTATAAATAGTATTAATCAAAAACGCGATTTTTAGAGGTTATTTCAAACCATTCCAGCTCACGAACGGCTAAAGCTAGAGTTGCAATATTTTGGGAATCATCATAAAATAAACCAAAGTTTGTTTTCAGGAGGTGACCCGGACCACTTTTTTTTTTTGAGGTGCCTTAATATACATAATGTCTAAAAGTTACATTTTGTAGTTTTATATTCACAATGAACACATTTATTAAAATTTTGGGCTTGTTTTTTTTTCAAATGTAAACTTTGAACAGTTTAAAAAATGGACTCTTAAGATAAAAAGATGGGTAATAAAACCATAAATAGTATTAACGGTTTTTAACTTAAATCCATGTCGGTCGTGTCTTGAAATGGACAAATATATGTCATAGAAATATGTGCTTGTATAAACTGCACCCCTGTTTGATCTCTAATACGAGTATATCACAGATTTTTCTAAAAAGATTATTTGTTTTACATAAATGACGTTTGAAATCTTTTGTTTTTTAAGCTATTTAGAAAACATGGTTTGCTATAATGCTCGATGCCATGCATAATGTTTATCCTTATTTCACATACGCCATCCTATAAGAAAACAGCAGCTAAAACCTTAGCATGTAAACTTGTGTAGCGCTTATGTTTTGCCATAATTTTTATTCTTTTCATTTTTAAGCCATGTGATGAGTTATTCTCAACTTACAACAATTCATCACAGCCTGATCACATTTAGAGCTCTCCCCAAGCTAACCGCTGGCTGCCACTGCCAACTGCCTGTCAAGCACACACCAACACAACCACACACACACACACACTAACACACTTCAAGATACAGTACTCGCTGAATGAAATAAAACGTAAGAGCTACGGTAAGATACAAAAACTGCACCTTAAGGATTCATCCATCATTTGTCATTGTTTTTGGCAGTTGGTGCTCAGAATCAGCTCGATTCAACTAACAATCAGCAGCGTTCCAGCAGCACCGGCTGCTTGACGTTGTGAACGACAAAAACATGCGTTTTGCACGTAATGCGCCTGAAAGTCTGCAGTAATTTTTGAATGTAATGAATGACGGATGTTGTGCATGAAAGACAAAAAAGAACATCGTACAATGAGTGCTTCTTAAAGTTGCCAGTAATGAGGAAAAAATCCCATTCGTGGTAATTTTTAATTGGTCTTGGGAATTTTTTTTTTGGGAATTCCCATGGTATTCTTTCTTTCGCGAGGGAATTCAGCGTTTTAATTGCATGGGAATTCGGGAATTCGGGAATTTTCTTCTCAAAAATTTATTTTTTACTTTAATTAAGGGGGTCCTCTGGTAATCCGAAAAATTTTTTCGATTTTTTCATATTTCTATTGCTCAGATACTCAAAAACATTTTCCCAAAAGGATTTTTCAAAATTCGGAATAGTTTAGGAGATACAGGCATTTTTGTGTAGGTATGTTTTCGTCAAAATAACGCATCAGCAAAGTTGTTTATTTGCCTGCAGTCATTAGTCGAAAATTCTGTGGAATTCTTCCAAAATATGTATTGATATTACAAAATATACACACACAGTATGTATACATGCAGTATGTATACATGCATGTTTTGATTTAGGGGTTGAAATGATTTTGAGCCCAGGTGTTCACATGAAAGAAGCAAACGAACGAGATTCACTTTATTTTCGAACGCTGAAAGCTACGCGTGCGCGATAACTGCTGTTGTAAAATAAAAGAAAAATCGTATTGTGTTTTTTTTTTGCTATGGATAAAAAAAGCCACCCAAACGCGCCGCGTAAGTACGCGTATCGAACAAAAAAGAGGCATTTCCGTGGAAACCAGCACTCCCAAGTAGAGGACACCGACTTTGCCAGCACATCGGCCAAAAAATTGAAGAAAACGCAAGACAATGAATTCATCATCGAAAACAACCTCCAGTTCTGTTTCTTGGAATTTTTTTCATTTTTCCAAACGCTTGCTGCTCTGGTTATCTGCGCCCAATGTAAACAAAAAATTCGATTTGGAAAAACATGTATGCGTGGAGTCGGCTTCAAAGTGAGTCTGCAGTGCCAATGTAAAGCTACACAGTATATTAATTCTTCGCCGGTGGTCGGTAAATCTTTTGTTGTAAATCGCCGGTTGATATTTGCCATGAGATTGCTTGGAATAGGGAGAGAAGGTATTAATATGTTCTGCGGATTAATGGACATATGCCAAGGATTGTGCCTTGATGCGTACTATGGCACCTTGAAAAACATGCATGTGTCTGCTAAAGCAGTTTACAAGCAGTGCCTGTTGAACGCGGTTAAAGAAGAGCAGGAACAGCAGAAAGAAAAAAATCCTGACTGTGACTCCTCAGTGCTGACCGTTTCAGGGGATGGCACCTGGAAAAAACGGGGATTCTCGTCTCTTTTTGGTGTCACTACGCTCGTCGGTAAACATACCAAAAAAGTGGTTGACTCCGTTGTCAAATCAAGCCTTTGCCAGGCATGCAAAATGTGGGGAAAAAAAAATGACTCTGCAGACTTCGAAGAATGGTACGAATCGCACCAGAAAACATGCACAAACAACCACAGTGGGAGTGCGGGCAAGATGGAGGTAGATGCCGTGAAGGAAATGTTTGCCTCATCGATCGAAAAATATGGCATAAAATATGAAAAATATATTGGCGATGGCGACAGCAAAACCTTCAAGGCCATTATAGACCTTGATTCGTATAACGGCGACCCCGTTGTCACAAAAAAGGAGTGCATCGCTCACGTGCAAAAACGCATGGGCACACGGCTGCGCAAGGCCAAAAAAGAAAACAAAGGCATCGGTGGAAAAGGCACTGGCAAACTGACAGACAAAGTCATAAGCGAGCTGACTACTTACTATGGACTTGCTATTCGACGTAATAAGGACTCTGTGGAAAACATGAGAAAAGAAATATGGTCAACATATTATCACAAAAGTTCAAGTGATAGTAATCCACAACATATGTATTGCCCACCTGGTGAGTCCAGCTGGTGCGCCTATCAAAAGTCAGCAGCAGAAGGCTCATTAGCCTCATTTCACCACACGTACGCCCCACTTGATGGAAAGGTTCTGCAAGTAATGAAGACCATATACGAAGCGTTATCATCCGACGATCTACTCAACCGATGCACTGGAGGTGAAACGCAAAATTGTAACGAATCGTTCAACTCGCTTTTGTGGACCTTTGCGCCGAAACATATCCACTGTGGTGCTACCACAGTCGAAATCGCAAATTTTCTGGCAACCTGCATTTTCAACGAAGGCTTCACAAGTTTTTTAAAAATAATGTCAACAATGGGTATTAATGGGTATTGTCATCGGCCCACAAGCCGAGATGTATGCTGAATCTCGCGACGGAAAACGACTTCAACGCTCAGAGCTAAAAACGTACGCATCATCGAAAGAGGGTCGCACAGCCCGCAGAGCCCAAAAAGCCATGGAAAACTCGTTTTATGAGATGGAGGAAGGCACACTTTATGGGGCTGGAATTGCCGATTAATATTCGTAAGTATTGTATTAAAAAAATTGTGTTAAAAAAAAGTGTTAATGTCATTTGTGTGCCTCAAAATTGAAGTCAAAACTTTAAACGCGTTTTTCTCGAAACCATGTTTTTCAAAACTTTGCGCACGATAACTCAAACAGTTTTTGACCGATTTTGATATATGAGGCATGAAACGACGCAGAATTTACGCCGCTATAGCCCCTACCTCAAACTTGCCGAAAAAATAATGTTTACTTTTTTTTTTTTTCTACACTAGACTACAAAAAAAAAGGTCGAAATTCGATTTTTCATTTTCAAAGTGGCGGCTCCCCCCCTAAAAAAATTTCGATTTTTGTTTCCGAGGTAGGGGCTATAGGGACATTCATTCTAAGTAACTGAATATTTTTTTTTTTTTCAGACGATGTTTACTCTTGGAATCGTGCGCAATTTTGACCCACCTTTTTTCCGGAGAACCTCGTTACCAGGCCGAGAACTTTCTGAACGGTCCATAAATTCACTTTTTCAAAATTTTGTATTTTTTTCAATAAATTAAGCTACCCAAATCAAAAAACGGAACTAAAATATCTTTACTCGTTCTCTTTCCACAATATTTTGAAAAAAGGCTAAAATTTGGCATAGATTACCAGAGGACCCCCTTAAGCAAAAATTTAGTAATGGTATTCGATGAACGACGTATATATACAGAAGCGTAAAGCTATAAGTTTACGCTGTACATTTTCATTTTCAATTTACATTAATAAAAACGATTAAATTGCATATTTGTTTTAAGAACAAGTTGTCATCATGAAAACTAAGGAGCAAGGTTGCCAGTCCAAATTCGGAACATAAATCCCACAGCAACATAAATTAAATACCACCAAAATTCCCATGGTATAGGTACACAAAAAAAATCCCACCGCAATTAAAAAATACCAAAAAATCCCACGACCATTAAAAATTACCACGAAAATATCACTCTTTGTAAAAATACCACCAAAATCCCATATGCATTTAAAATTCCCACAAAAAATCCCATACGCATTAAAAAATACCTCAATAAATCCCATATAAATAAAAAAAAACTAGAAATACCATAAAGAAATAATAGTGGTATTCAAGAACGGCGTTTTTTTGATGTGAATTGCGTAAGAGCGATATATTATCTGAAGCGTATTTTGCAACACAAAAAATGTACGTATAATGCCAACTGTGAAATAATTTTAATTTTAAAAGATAATTGAAAACCAATAGATTCGATATTATTATGGAGCAAATATTTTTTATTTTTGTGTTGGTAGTAATTATATTTTTCACATATTTTTGGCATTTTTAATAATTTTTGTAAACTTTACACTTGCAAAAAAATAAAAAATTCAGGATAGTATTACCATATGTCAAAAAATGTCTACTTAGTTTTCATACAAATTTGAGATGGCAACTTGTTCTTAAAAAATAAGCAATTTAATCGTTTTTATTAAGGATAAGTTTGAGGAAATGTACAGCGTAAGCTTATAGCTTTACGCTTCTGTATATGTATATGTTCATCAAATACCATTATTAAATTTTTGCGAAATAAAAATGAAAAAAAATTTGAAGAAGAAAATTCCCGAATTCCCATGCAATTAAAAAATACCACGCTGAATTCCCACGGCAATTAAAAAATACCACACTGGATTAAAAAATACCAAGGGAATTCCCAAAAAAAAATTCCCAAGACCAATTAAAAATTACCACGAATGAGATTTTTCCCACATTACTGGCAACCTTGCTAAGGAGACATTTTTTGGCATAAGGTAATACTATCCTGAATTTTTGATTTTTTTGCCAGCGTAATTATTTTAAAATGCCAAAAATAAGAAAAATATAATTACTGCCAAAACAATAACAAAAAGTATTTGCAAGGTTACTTATCGAATCCATTGGTTTTCAATTATCTTTCAAAATGAAAATGAAATCACAGTTGCCGTTATAAGCTCTACTTGCACAGCATTGTCGTGAGCTGCGTATGTAAAATCCCTTACATTTTGTTGTTGCAAAATACGCTTCAGTTAATATATCGTTCTTATGCTATTAACATCACAAATACGCCATTTTTTGAATACCACTATTATTTCTTTGTGGTATATCTCTTTTTTTTAATTTTTTATGCACTTATGGATAATCATGTGGCATTTTTAATGCGTATGGAATTTTTGAATGCATATGGGATTTTTGGTGGTATTTTTAAAACGAGTGGTATTTTTGTGGTAATTTTTAATGATCATGGCATTTTTTTTAAATGCGGTGGGAATTTTTTTTTTTTGTTTACCTTTACCATGGCATTTTTGGTGGTATATAAGTTATGTTACTGTGGGAACAAGGTAATTTTCGTGGGAATCGTTCTGAATTTTGACTGGCAACCTTGGTGCTTCTTGTAAACAGCATTTGAAAGTGAGACAGCATATGTGCCAGCACCTTCATCGCAGACAAAAGAAAATAAAAAATAATAAAATAGATGAAGCAGAGTTTCCCTCAACAACAGTGAGTTTCCCTCACAAACAAAAACGAAAATGATGCATGAAATAATGTTTTGTCTTCTTGCTAGCTAGATTTTATTCAATATTTGAAGACGGATTTCATTGGCTCTCTTGAAGTGATGAGACAATATTTGTCATTAAGTGCAGCGGAAACGGAAGTCTGTCTATGTGGATACAGCTCGTCATTATTTTCTTCGTCTAATAAACTTACGATGAAGGCATTAGCATAGCATGTGGTGGATTAAATTGTCATATATTGCTGGATCCTTTTTCATAACCCGGTATCATGGGCGTTCGCAGGATTTTTTCTAGGGGGAGGGGGAAGACATAAAGGAATCTAGAATGAGCATAAACAAAATGTAACCTATATAATTTTATTTTCTAAACCGGTAGACACACGCTTGTACACATTAGAAAATCCATTATATTAAAATATAGGGTAAAATTTTTTTTTGTATCATGCCCGAGACATTTTCAAATTTAATTTAATTTTTTTGTCATGTACTACTAAAAATTTTTTGAAAGCAAATATATAATGTGGTCTCCTTTATCCTTACATGAAAGCGCATTAATTACTCACGTAATAATTGAGCCTTCAAGTTTTCAAAGAAGAATACAAAAGTTTCCCAATATTACAAAATGTTTTTTTAACTGAAAAGAACAAACTAAATTTTTAGGCTATTTTTTAAATTTGAAAGCCTTAAACTCCTAAACCAATTTCGAGCGGACTGAAATTTTTCAGATTTGGATTTAGGAAGTCAAAATCCATATCATCCGCAAAAATTAAAAATGTGCGACAACTCTATTATTGAAATGAACCCCTGGGGGTTCCCCATACAAACATTTCTAAAAATCACCATTTCAAATCGAAACCCCCAGAGGGGTTCCAGGGGGTGTGCCCCTGGCATTGGTGGATCGGCCCTCCAAAGTTAGTGGGGGTCGGTCATACATTTGGACTCAATCGGGGCACTCTAAATGGGTCAAAGAGGGATTTTCCAAAATTTGACAATACGGGACAAAAGTCAAAAGTTGGGGCATTAGAACTCGTTTTAGTGGTATAGTTCCTCGGGAAAAGTTTCTTATTTTGATCTCTAGAATACGATTTTCACTGAGCAATGGGCGATTTTTAAATCGACCCGCCCTAATATATATAAAGAGGGACATCTACAATGATGTGCAAAGAAATAGGGACACCTGTATTTTTATATTTAAAGCTGCTTGAATTATATACAAGGTGCCCCAGGTATAGCATTATTTCCCTCGGTTGGTGACACCCCATAATTATTTGAGTAAAAAAATGCAAGGATGATGGTCACTCCTTCTGGGAATTAGGGAGGAAAAGCTGCAAAATATGTATCATTACATTTTACTCCATATTTAATGTATATTTTATCCGATTTCCAAAGTTTGTATAAAGTAAAATATAAGAAAGTTATGAGCAACAAAATTCTAAAAAATTTGTGAATTCAACGTTGATAATAAATATCTCCAATATTATTTTTTTATTTTTATTTTTTTTATTTTTATTTATTTTTTTATTTATTCGATTAACAGGTTTTATAGCAAATTTAAAATTATAAAATAAGATATTTAATACAATTCAAAAATATAAAGTATGAATTTGACTGAAATCATGTATTGTTAACAAACTAAAAAGATTAAATAAATTGCTTAAAGTATATAATTTTATTAAAGTATATAAATAATAAAAATAAAAAGTTAAGTCAAATAAATTAATTTAATAAATGAATATTTACATGAAGCTATTTTTTTAATGATAATGTTTTCTATTAATTGGGTAACTTGAATTTGAAGAAGTATACATAAAATGGATGTTTCAAATCGAGTTTCCTATTTGCATTTAAGTCATAAAATACTTTTGACTATAACAAATTCTGATGGTAAATCGTTTGTTGAATCCGAATATGCTATCAGATTTTTTCAAAAGTTAGTCCTTGATCCAAAATTGGCCTACTTTATTAAATTGCCTATTTTTTTTCTTTTGCTTTTGATATAAAAGCTTTGCTTTCGCCTAGATCGCTGCAATTTTCTTAAATTTAAATGCTGCAGGATTGTTTGTCATTTTATTTAGTTTAGGAAAAATTGAAATAGTATCCAAATTGGATCACCTCTATGACAGAAAAACGAGCCGACTTTTGGGAAAACATTAATTTTTAAAAAAAATTTATTTACTTTGTTTTCTGCTTGCTTACAATAACTTAACATAAATTTGCTTACTGTCAAAGTTTATATCCGTATCTATGGAATTACACGCCCCTTGCCATCTGTTGCTACGAAGAATGATCTTCGATTAATAAGGGATATCATTCCTTAACACTCGTCAATTCCTCGTAGGAATAACTTTGAAATTTCTTTCATTACATTCGTAGTATTTACTAATGGTTTCTTACTATTTTCGAATTAAAAATAATATTAATAGAAAATATTAATTCGTAGGTTTACGCATTATTCGTAGAATGTACGAAGTTTTAAAAAATCTACTACTGAAATCGTTCAGACTGGTTTGTCAAACAATTACCGAATATAAGAAAATGTGTGATTGCAAGGTGGCCGTAGCCTACTGGAAGAGAACGTGGCTCTTAAGTTAAAGAACCGCGGTTCGAACCCCAGCTGAACCAGAAGGTTTCTTTTCGTAACTAGGTATTAGGATCATTCGTTAATGTATTCCTACATTATAAATTTGCTTTTGTACGAATACGAATAAAATATTCGAAATGTGTACCAAACTAAATTAGAATAGAAAAAAATTTGTAGAAAAATTTTTAGAATACGTATTCAAAAGTGGCAGTGGAACTAAATTTGTAAATTAAATGGTATCGTAACTTATAAGCCCGTGTTCATATTAAGCGTTTTTGTCGCCATTGCGGCACCGCTCTCATGTTTTTTTTTAACGCACACGCGGAAGAAAAATATTGAATTTTACATGTATTTAAATGATTACATACATGAAATAAATAAGAGTATTTTATTACATGCAAAATTCAGTATTTTTCAGTAAAGCGTTAAAGCGGTGTCTCAACAAAAACGCGCAATATGAACACGGTATAAAAATAGATAATCCGCAAAATTTTACACTTCTACAACTTAAAACGGCTTTTTTATAAACAAAGTTCTAAAAGACCCAAGTTTACGCGCAACTTACAATTTAGAAAGTTATTTTATAAGAGATTTTTTAATATAAGCTTACGGCTTTTTTGATTTAATATAAAGATATATAAAAAATTTGCACTGCCTATGAGGAGTGACGAATATCCCCCTTTTTCCCCCTCCCCCTGTAGACGCCCATACCCGGTATTATTTTTCTATGGGTGTATATTTTACACCTAAGTCCTTTTTTGTTTCAAGAATCAAATTACTGTAGTGATTACATTAGCTTAGATTAGATTAGATTAGATTAGATTAGATTAGATTAGATTAGATTAGATTAGATTAGATTAGATTAGATTAGATTAGATTAGATTAGATTAGATTAGATTAGATTAGATTAGATTAGATTAGATTAGATTAGATTAGATTAGATTAGATTAGATTAGATTAGATTAGATTAGATTAGATTAGATTAGATTAGATTAGATTAGATTAGATTAGATTAGATTAGATTAGATTAGATTAGATTAGATTAGATTAGATTAGATTAGATTAGATTAGATTAGATTAGATTAGATTAGATTAGATTAGATTAGATTAGATTAGATTAGATTAGATTAGATTAGATTAGATTAGATTAGATTAGATTAGATTAGATTAGATTAGATTAGATTAGATTAGATTAGATTAGATTAGATTAGATTAGATTAGATTAGATTAGATTAGATTAGATTAGATTAGATTAGATTAGATTAGATTAGATTAGATTAGATTAGATTAGATTAGATTAGATTAGATTAGATTAGATTAGATTAGATTAGATTAGATTAGATTAGATTAGATTAGATTAGATTAGATTAGATTAGATTAGATTAGATTAGATTAGATTAGATTAGATTAGATTAGATTAGATTAGATTAGATTAGATTAGATTAGATTAGATTAGATTAGATTAGATTAGATTAGATTAGATTAGATTAGATTAGATTAGATTAGATTAGATTAGATTAGATTAGATTAGATTAGATTAGATTAGATTAGATTAGATTAGATTAGATTAGATTAGATTAGATTAGATTAGATTAGATTAGATTAGATTAGATTAGATTAGATTAGATTAGATTAGATTAGATTAGATTAGATTAGATTAGATTAGATTAGATTAGATTAGATTAGATTAGATTAGATTAGATTAGATTAGATTAGATTAGATTAGATTAGATTAGATTAGATTAGATTAGATTAGATTAGATTAGATTAGATTAGATTAGATTAGATTAGATTAGATTAGATTAGATTAGATTAGATTAGATTAGATTAGATTAGATTAGATTAGATTAGATTAGATTAGATTAGATTAGATTAGATTAGATTAGATTAGATTAGATTAGATTAGATTAGATTAGATTAGATTAGATTAGATTAGATTAGATTTGATTAGATTAGATTAGATTAGATTAGATTAGATTAGATTAGATTAGATTAGATTAGATTAGATTAGATTAGATTAGATTAGATTAGATTAGATTAGATTATATTAGACTAGATTAGATTAGATTAGATTAGATTAGATTAGATTAGATTAGATTAGATTATATTAGATTAGATTAGATTAGATTAGATTAGATTAGATTAGATTAGATTAGATTAGATTAGATTAGATTAGATTAGATTAGATTAGATTGGATTGGATTGTATTGGATTGGATTGGATTAGATTAGGTTAGATTAGATTAGATTAGATTAGATTAGATTAGATTAGATTAGATTCGATTAGATTAGATTAGATAAGATTAGATTACATTACATTATTTTATATTAGATTATATAAGATTAGATTACATTAGATTAGATTAGAATAGATTAAAAAAGCGTTTTAAAATTCTAGAAAGGGAAAATCCGAGCAACTGTAACACAAAGTCATTCGGTCTATATCGAACCAGATTTTACACTTCCACCCTACGAACTCGGACTTTGAGTTCAATTCAGTGAAGGAGAGTCAGAGATAGAGAGATATAGAGAGAAAAGAATAAGCTGCATTCATAGAAATAAAATAAGGTGTCATTTTTTTATCGTTTGGTTTTTGAAGGAAGTCTTGTGTCAACCTACTACCCAAATTTAAGTTCCTTCTTCCCAGAACTTAAGTTCTTCAATTATAAGGGGTGATTTTTTATGCGTTTCATTTTTGAAAATTGAAAAAACAACACAGACAATTTGCAATGGAGAATGAAATATTTATTTGGAGCGATACATCAATGCCTGCCATTTGTTTTTTAAAGATTATTTCATGAAAACGTTTCCGCGGCTACGCCTGAGGTGGTCCATCTGCAAGATTCAATTTTGGCATACTTTTTCCAGCATTTCGACAGGTATCTCACCAATGGCTGCTGTGATGTTGTCTTCCAGGGCTACAATTGTGGCTGACTTGTCCCTGTATACGGTAGACTTCAAGTAATCCTCAAAAAATTGTCTAGTGGGGTCAAATCACATGATTTACGCGGCCAATAGACTGCGCAAAAACGTGAGATGATTTGCTTACCAAACTCACCTCTCAATAGGTCCATGGTTGCGCGTACCGTGTGGCATGTGACACCATCTTGTTTAAACTACATGTGAACAAAGTCCAATTCTTTCATTTTGGGCAAAAACAAATCTTTAACCATCGCACGGTACCTTGCTTCATTGACTGTAACGTTGCGATTTTTATTATTTTTGAAACATTACGGTCTAGTGATGTTATTGGCCTACAAACCGCACCAAACAGTACATTTTTCAGGGTGCATTGGCAGCTCTTGAACTGTCTCTGACTGCTCTTCAGACCAAATTCGGCAATTCAGCTTGTTGACGTACCCATTGAGCCAAAAATGAACTTTGTCGTTGAAGACAATTTTTCGATAAAAAAGTGGATCTTCATCCAACTTTTCTAAGGCCCATTCACTAAACAAACGACGTTGTGGTAGGTCACCCGGCTTCAATTCTTGCACCAGCTGTATTTTGTATGGTTCCATACTGAGGTCCTTATGTAAAATATTCTAGGTGGTCGAATAAGATTGTTGACAACGGCGGCGAATTGGCAAATCGCTTTTGTAATTGATGTGCGGAAAAAAAGGATTATCTGCCAAATCAGAACTTCACGGCAGATAACCATTATTTCCATGTTTTGCGTGCTCAAAATCAAGCTACGTAACATGAAGTTCAAGCATTATGAGTTTGCGAACAACATCAATGTTTTGTGGCACAACAAAAGATTTTGGACTCATTCACTCAGAGTTGGCGTGGTCACTTCGTGTGAGTAAGCCACGCCAACCATTAAAAAAAGTAGGCATTATAGACTAAGCATTATAACTAGCCTACTAGTCGGTAGACTACAATTATTGTCGCCAACTATTCGTACCTTTGCCTTGAATAGCATTTATGAAATAAAGCTAAATTCCCGTTAGTTATAAACTCTACTTTTCGAATTCTGTGGTTTATTTTCTCTCTTTGTTCTTTATTGTATAATAACATTAAGGGGCAATTTTTTAGTACGAATTAAAAGTTTAGTCAAATTAAATCTAGCTTACCTCACCAAAATTCGACGTTTAAACTAGGTTTAACTAGATATTTAAGCATTAATTGAAGTAAAATGGACTTAAATTATCATATAATGTGTCTCTTTTTTGCCTAAACCGAGTTTTAACGTCCAATTTTGGTGAGTTAAGCTCGGTTTAATTTGGCTAGACTTCAAACTCGTACTGAAAAACTGGCCCTAAGTAGCTCAGTTGTTTGTAAATATCGGATCTGCAGGGTACTTTCATCGTCAATTAAATAAGGTTTTACAGTGATGATATTAATGCCACTTCCAGTCATTATACTTTTATCTAGTGACAATGATTGAATACTTCATCTATATATAAAAGAGAGTGGCGTTTGTTACTACGCTTATAACTCAAGAACGGCTGGACCGATTTCAATGATTCATACCAATTCGAACTGGTCTCCGGCCATTCGAACAAGACGAATACCTAAAAAAATCCCGAAAAATCCCCGAAAAAACTATGAAGAAAATTCATTTTCCCATACATTTTGTATGGAGCTTGTTTACGACACATTCTGGATGATCGATGACTTTTGTTTTGTAGCAATCTTTTTTTTTTGTCACACCTTAAAAACGAACATAATTTTAAAAGAATTTTTCAAGTTTGAACAAATTTTTAAGTATTTGACCATAATTAACACAAGCAAGATTATATTTGATAGGCGTTTGAAAACGGGGGCTTGGCAGCAAAGCGCCTGGTTTCAGCAAGTATTTTCATATAAAAATGCCAAAAGAAAGAGCTCGTACGATGAAAGTATTTTACAAAAATCTCTGTCAGCATTAGAAATGACAAAACTCTGGGTCCGAAATTTTCTAAAATTTGGCAAGGTCTACAAATTGTTTGAGAGAAACGGAAAAGAAGCAATTGCGGATTGGGTGAAAGTCTTCCAGCGGAAAGTGACGTTAAATCAGAAAATTTAACGAACCCGGGCACCAAGTGCTTTCAAATTTTTGTCAGTTCATATTGAAGTAAAAACCAACACATATCTGACCTCAAGAAATATGTAGCCCCATCCATTTTAATTCGGGCAAGAAAGGGTTAAGATCTCACCAAATGTCTTAAAAAAATAATTGTATTTATTTACCAAAATTTTTTTGTAAAACATGTATGTAGAAGGTCTCAAATTAATATTTACTAGTTGTAGAGCTATGTTTATGAGTGGGATGACATAACGTCCACGGACATAAGGTCCATGGATATTATGACCGTTCTGTCTGGTCCGGTCCGTTTCGTTCGGCGCAGGCGAAGAGTTTGTAATAAAAACCGAGCGATTTTAAATACAAATTGTTAAATTTTTATACATTAATTTAAAGAATATGTCATTTTCTGATAAAATTATTTGCCCTTGTACGGAATATTGTTTTTAACATTAGAAAAAGAAAATATTTTCCCAAAAATGTTGACTTTTATTTCAAGATTAAAAATCCAAAAAAGGAAATCAGAAAAAAAAAGTTTAAAAAAATACCCCAATTTTGCGTTTTGTTGCATTTCATATAAGATGTTGGGGCTTTTTTCATTTTTCGTTTTGAGGCAATTATTCCTTGGAAAATTTTGCACAGAGCCGACGACCGGGCCGTTTGACCGTTTTGATTTGCACATTATGTCCGTTTGCGAAGTAGAAATGGACGTTATGTCATCCCACCATATTCATAACTTATTTCAAATTAATCAATCCCTTCACGAAATAAGTCAGTTTAAGTCTTCAATATACAAAAAAAAATAAAATAAACTGGCCATTTCAGCCCTTGGAAGGACTTTGACTTACCTGCTATTGATCAAATGTGCTGTGCGTGTTATTAAATGTTTGAACACAAATGATCGAGAACTGGACCTACGAGTTTAATGTCGACTTCGAACGGCTTTACATGGCAGTTTTTACTCTCTGAGGTTTGCCATTGTGTGCAGAGAGGAGACAACCGAACAAAAAAATTAATTCAATTGGAAAAACATTCTGTCTGAGCTGGAATTGAACCTTGGCTACTGCTGTTCTTTAGCTTAGGGGCCACGCACTCTACCCACTGGGTTACGGCCGCCACCGATATACAGAGGTTTTTAATAGTGCTTCATTGCCAAAAGTTGAATTGAGCTCATCGATCTTGTTGAGATAATTCACATCGAAAGTTGTAAAAAATAGTCGAAAATGTTCTCGTGTTAATTCAATTGTTTTGCTGGAATACACTTTTAATTTTTGTTTGTGTTTATTGTAAAAAAAACATAATAAGCCCGAAATACTCGTATATGTTGCAATCCTTATAGTTTCAGAAAACATACTTACATATTCGAGCAGTAAAACCTTATGTATGCTAAGAATTTTAAACGAAATTTCCCACACCATGGAACCCAAGCATTTTCAATATCCATTTCCCCCTACTATCTACCTACCCCCGCATTTTGCTTTGCTAAATCGCGGCTTTTTCACTTTCACCTAACGAGACACCAAAATGCGTAAATTGAACTGTCAAACTTTGTCAATTTATTGGTTTTTATATGTTTTCGAGGAAAAAGTTTTAACATCCACCCACAACAATGCATGCACAAAAGTTTGTCTCGCCTTCGGCTTGTTGCCGGATTAAGCCGGATTCACCAAATGTGGCTGAGGAGCAACCAATCCGCCACAAAAACATTGCTTTGCATTTCTGCAATTTCGATACGCCAAGCATGCATACGTAGCGCGTAGGGAATTGTTTTCGAAATAGTTTTGGCGGAAATTTATGACGCCATTTTGAAAGTGTTAATGTGTCAGCTACCGGAAGTGATTGCAATTACATGCAAATCGCTTACGTATTAAGTTAATTAAATTTCGTTGCGAACGGGGCAATAAAATTTTTATATCGCTTTTATGGAGCAATATTTATTGTTGTTATTATTGCAGATTTCCAAATAACAATTAAGTAAATGGAAGAAGTAGGATTTGCTGTTAAATGTAGGTAGATTATTTTAAATTTTATTTTATTACTTTTAAAGACAATTTTACTATGTAAAAGATCTATAACAGATAGGGTGACAGTTCGAATTTTGTTTGTAATAAAATTTCTTTCTTGTATTAGTTGTGTGTCAACCATTTAACTTATACAGACTGTATAAGTAGCGATTTTTCATGTTAGAACCGAGAAATACATCAATTTTTTATGAAGAAATTTTTTTTAGAGTGCAAGAGTTCGGCTTTTAACCCACATCAAGTGCTTAAAACCCATTTAACACAAAAAAACGCTACCATTTCAACCACAAAACAAGTTCAAAATAGAATTTGAAAAACACTAAGTGCTAAAATGTGGCCAACTTGAAGTCTGCATTAAATTTATTTGACACTTTTTTTTTAAGTAGCAAGTATTTTAAAAAAAGAAAAGTTAAGTCAACTCATATGAATTGCTTGGCGAACCTTTTCACTTTTCCGCCAGGCTCTCTCATTCCTCGTAATTTAAACACAACAAAGCACATTTGAAAAGTGTCAACAGCGGGAAGGAAATGGCAACACTTCCGTTAATGTATGGATTTTCTTAGACTGGATTTTGATTTGAAGACTAGACGCAGTGTTGTTGTTGAAGTGTGTTGCCCAACCCCACTTAACATGCATGCATTGTAAAGCGAATAAAAAGAAGTTACATAATAAGAAGCAGGACATAAAAAGGAGCAATTTTTTAATGGAGTCACAAGAAAATCTTAAAGAAAAATAAAAGTTCTGCATGAAAGGAGCTAAATGTAGTTGTTTGTATGTGTCAAAATCATGAATATAATGGGGGAAATAATGTGTTGATTTTAGAAAAAAAAAGTTTTGTTAACTTTCTATTCACTTTTAGTAAAGTACAAATCAAGCTTCAAACTCAGCATGTGTGAAATTTGCTGGATTGAGATAAAGTTATTGACTCAAAAATGTTCGATATAAGATTAAGTTAAGAATTTTAACTTTTTTATATTTATTACTTAAAAAAAAGTACAGCCATGTCATTTTAAGCGTACCGGAAAAATAAAAATTACGGAATGACCATATTCGATTTGAGTCAAATTTTTGCATGTAGCAGCACTAACGGATATAAAAAACTTTATTTGGAGGAAAAAAGTTTGGCGTGATTTTTGGAGGAGTTACAGGGTGCACAAAATTAAAAAAAATCGGCCAAAACTTCGAAAATCTATTTTTACGAAAATTCATATATCAAACACTTCTTTACCGAATTTTAAGTTTAACATAGCGTTGGAAAAGATAATTCAACGGGCTTTGATCCGAAAATTGTTTTAGCAAAGTAGTTGGGTGTTCCATCCCTTGCAGTAAGATTATTGATTTCGAAGAGAAGACTCGCAGAACACCACTTAAAAATTAAAAAAAAAAAATCTTTTCTTAAATCTGGTCAAATTACCATTTCAACAATATTCGTTTAAAATAAGAGTAGTGACTCAGTAGGTTAATTAGATATGGTTATTTAAGCATCTAAGCACAAATATTTTTTGAATAACAAAAGAATTTCTTAACCAAATTTTAAGTTTGAGATATGGACATTTTAACATCTAATAATTTTTAAATATATTAAAAGAATTTTCAATGTACATACCCGGTTCTTCCATATATTTTATTGAGTTTCAAATAAGGTAAGTACGTTTCTTAAAAACTGCATGCTGCTTTAAGGAATTTAACTATGGTATTTATGTCAGAAGAAAGCAAATTAAATGACCTTTAACTTGCAATCATTCGCATTTAGACCAAATACTAACAATAATCTTAAAATCTGTTTTTCTTGGAATTTTCCTTCTCGGAGACCTCAATTAAGTCAGTGAAGAAAATTTAATAAATACTTTTTTTTTCATTTGTCGATAGTTCATGTATTCAAGAATGTCTCCTTGAAAGGATTTTTCGAAATTCAAGTTATTTTAAAAGTTAAAGCTAGGGCTTGCAATTTCGGGTTGATTTGGCGATGCCGGGATTTTCGGGATTGATAATTTAAGTCCCGGGATCCCGGGACTAGTTCCGGGACTGCTACTGAATTGACAAAAAATTTTAAATAATTTTTAAAATTGAAAGATCTTGTTCTTTACAATAAAACAGGCGTAAAAAAATCTGAAATCTGATTTTAAACTAAATTTTATTGAAGCTACCGGACATAGTTATTTTTTTTTAAATCGAGAACAGTGTTCTACAAATTTTAATAGCAATGAAACGCAATAAAATTATTTTTTTAAATGTTTATTTTGCATAACAGACAATTCAAACAAAAAATTTGAATATATTATAAAAAGAAACAGTAAAAGAAATAGTGAAATTCTAATTGTTTAATATTTGAGTGTAAAATTTTATTTTGTATAAAAAATCAACAGACACATCAGCTTTTAATGTAAAATTTAAATTTGTAAGTTCTTCTTTTAATAATTTTGTTCATATAAAAAATCAATTTTATTTATGGTTTTTATATTCTTACACCAATATCATTTTTTGTATTCGTTTTAAAATAAATAAAATTCCGAAACGAAAACGAAATAAATTTTTTACTACCATTAAAAACACAGACCATTTAGCCTGACAACAAGTGCAAGAAATTGAATAAATTAAAAAAATTGGTCAAACACACTAATTCAAAAAGGAACAAGTAGAGATCAAGTCTTTAGAATAACACAACAAAAAATAGATTGTCATATTATAACTTTTAAAAAACATTTTAAAAGTTATAATATAAAATATTATTTTAAATAATACGTTAAAAAAAACTTTACAAGGCGTCTGGTGTGATGACTAAATAATTTTAAATTAAGCTTTGTGGATAAACGATCTCACATGTTGTTAATTAAGGGGAGGTTCTAGTAGAAACTTAACGTAATTTCAAGCTTTTTTTTTTGAGCGAACGTAAATTGTTTTTTAAAAAATCTTTTGTGGCATTTATTAGTGTATATTTCAAAAATATTATACAATTTTTTCGATGAAAATAATTCAAAATGGCGGCTGAAGGTCTCGCTGATCAAAGCCGTACGCGGCGATAGTCGATGTGCGCTGTACACTCTACAGCCCTGCCAAGTGATCTGAAACGAAAAACCCAAAAAAAAAATTAATAACCTTGATGAAATTTGGGGGGCTTTGTAAATTTCCGATTTAATAAAACCGGCGGCTCCGATTTAAAAAAATGGCGGCTCTTTGTTTTTTTCTTTTCTTTTCCTTTTTCTTTTGCTTTAGCGTTAAAAAAATAATGATAATTCGTTTTGTAAAAAAACGCTTCCTGAAGGCCCCCTAAATTGAATAAGCTTTAATTTGGCCCGTTAAACATTTAACAGCACGGAAAAAAGGTGTTTCGAGAAAAACGCGTTTAAAGTTTGACAAAGAAAAAATTGTATGTAATGTTTGTTTTTTGACATCTAATCAGCTATTCCAGCACCATACAGGGTCCCTTCCTCATCCTCAAAGAGCATGTTTTGCTGCACCAGGGCGCCTATACATTCCTTCTTCTGAACAATAAGGTCGTCGTAAGGGTCACAGTTGAGGAGAGCTTGGAAAGTTTTTGTGTTACCGTCACCGTGCGTGAAATCTACCTCCATCTTACCAGCACTTCCAGTGTGATTAATGCTGCAATGTTCTTCAAGAGTTTCATACCACATATCGTACTTTTGCTGGCCCAGTTGTTAGAGCTTTGGCAGAATGACGACTTTACAACAAAATCCAACACTTTGTGCGTATCCGATCAGCGTTGCAATTTCAAATAACGACGAAAAGCAACGTTTTTTTCACGAACCCTCGCCCGACACGCTCAAATGTGTTTCTTCATTTCCCGCCTCCACGGTATTTTGTCTTTCATCAGCAATTGCTTTACATTATATAACTTCGAACGTACTCTTTGATGCCTCGAGCAGATTAGTAATAATATTGATCGACCGTAATCCGAGTTCCAGAATCCGCATGACAAACATTAAACGACGATTTTTTTCGTATACATCATTTACTAAAGGGCTCGAAGAAACACGTTGGGCACATATTACACGATGATCGTTGATCGGCGTTCAATGAACACTTTTTTACGCTCTTTTACATTTTGATCGTTGGTAGGTCACATGATGATCGTTTCATCGCGATCAACTTTGACGTTTCAATAATATGAAGTACTTTTTTTACTCCAGTTCATTTCGTATTGTAAAAGTAATTTTTCTTAACCTAGCAGTTAGTTTAATATTATTTTGGTGAGACAAAATTAATATTTTCCAAGATTGGAATATCGAATATCGTTAAAATACGCATCACAATTAATAATAGAGCATAATTTTGTTACAGTAAAGTTCAATAAAATTTGTTTGCAATGGAAAATTATATAGACTATGATTCGTTGGCGCGTCAATTAATAGCTTCGGCAAAGCAGTACGCAGCAAACGTGGTTTTCATGAACAGTGCTCATAGGAGAGTTTTGCAACGTTTTGCAGAAGTTGTAAGTGACTTGCTAAGGCTTCGAGAAGAAAGTCGAAGAAACCGAGTGTGTTGGTCAAAAAAGTGGCACTAGAGGCGGTCCTGTAAAGGGTTTTTTCACAGCTTACTGCAGAATTGCGTGTAGAAGACCCTCAAGCACTGTAGAACTATTTTAGAATGTCGAATGACAAATTCCATATCATTATGCAACTAGTGCATCACGATATCGCAAAAAGTGACACTAATATGAGAAAAGCTGTAAGACCAGAAGAACAACTTGGAGCTACTCTCAGGTTTCTAGCAACTTTCTCACTCATATTTAGTGGAGTGCATTCCAAGAGTTTGTGCAGCAATTTGGAAAAATATGAAAAATCTGTTTATGAAGGTAAGTTTCTTAAAAATAAAAAATTTAATTGCAATTCTTTTTGTATCATTTACTGTCTTATTTTAAAACATTTATTTAAGGCCACTTTGCGGTGTATTTTTTTCATATAAAAATTGTTAAAAATTGGAAAGGTAATTTATCATTAAATAATAAAATAAGCAACGTTAAAAAAATTATCACCAGTCCACCAGTCACTAGACCAGTCTTCAATGACTGAATTTATATTAAAAAATTAATAAAATAAAAACAAAATCAGTCTTCAATGACCTAAAAAATGAATAAATGAATTTAAAAAAATAAAAACTATTAAAATATAAATAAAAAAACAGTCTTCATTGACACTTAAAAAATGTTAAAATATAAATAAAAATAAGGTTTCATTGACGCTTAAAAAAATTAATAATTATAAGTAATAATCAGTCTTCAATGACTTAAAAATTAATGAATTAATTAAAAAAGTATTAAAATATAAATAAAAAATCAGTCTTCATTGACGCTTAAAAAATAAATTATAAATAAACAAAATCGGTCTTCAATGACACTTAACAAAAAAGATACTTTAAAGAATAAAATTTTTAAAACTAAAATTTATGCATAACATATTTACAAGATGTCGTCATCGTCAATCACACCATGCAAGGCTTCTCTAAGCAAGTCAGAGCTGGTAGATGGACGATGAGACATATTCCTGTCTTTTTTTTTTCTGCTCTCTCAAGACTCTTTGCACGATTTCAATGGTTTCATCAACGATTTCTTCATTGCTGAAATCATTAAGAGCCTCAACCATCTGCTCCCCAAACCATTCATAGCGTCGAAGTCTTGAATTGGTGAATTGGATTTGTGAGATCTTGCACATCTTGCCTAAGTGCATTTGTGGCTTTCCTCTTTCTCGCTTTATTGCTTGTTGAACTCTAAAATATATTAATATATATATTACAAATTTTTATAAAAAGAGATCACATTTTATTACATTATATATTTTGCGATATTATTTATTATATAAATTTTATTAACTTATAAACTACTATAAATTAATTTTTAATCAACATATGAAAATATAATCGAAGCAATTCGTTTCATTAGTTTCCAGAATCTCCAAGCGTTTGGTCAAAAATAAGCAAACAGTTTGAAACTAAATGGAACTTTCCTCTTTGAATCGGTGCTTTAGATGGAAAGCACATCAATTTCTATGCGTCCCCAGAAGATGGTTCCTTTTACCACAACTACAAAGGCACGGACAGCACAGTGCTACTTGCACTTGTAGATGCTTACTGCAAATTTATCTACATCGATGTGGGCCCAAACGGAAGAGCAAATGACAGTGGTGTGTTCAAAAATTCTTCATTGCAGATAATTATAGACAATGGAGCGCAGTCTTTTCCTCCCGATAAAGTAATTGGCAATAACAGACTACTCCCCCAGTAGCTGACTGTTCATTTGCACGCACGTTATGAAACCGTTTTCGCATCGGACAAGTGATGAAAATATCATAATTTTTAACAAGCGTCTTTCACGTGCAAGACAAGTTGTGGAAAGAGCATTTGGAGTATTGTCAGGAAGATTTCAAATTTTTAAAAAACCAATAAGTTTAAAAAAATAGAAAACATTGAAAACGTAGTGCTATCATACTGCTTACTTCACAATTTCCTGGCCAACTGTGATGAACCAGTTCATGAAATAGCTGACTATCCCACTGAAACGCAACCACAGTATAGCACACCAGTCATCCGAAGTTTATTTATGGACTACTTTAACGAAGAAGGGCAATTGCATTGGCTACATCCCGAATAATGTTTACATACGTAATATCTGTTTAATTGAATTAATTAAATTATTATATATTTAATTATTATATAATATATTATTAAATTAAAATTATTAATTAAAGCATATATTAAAAAAAAATTAATATTTTAAACAAATATTTTATATTTTCGTCAGGTTGCTTCCGACTACTTTTATTTCAACGTTTTTATTTTTAATTTTTGTTTAATATTCAACATTGGTTTCCTTCTCAGTGTAGAAGTTTTTGTTACATTTTTTCGATTTTTAGAGCACTTTTTAAATCTGCACTTGGCGTTAACTACACCCAAAAAATTCTTGCGTAATTGAAAAAAAATGTTTTCAACTGAACAAGATTCTTGTTAATAAACACCCGTTAAAAAAATCTTAATAATTGTCATTTGTTAACAGATCAATGTGACTGTGCATAATTCAACAATTTCATTGTTGTATTAAAAGCACTGCTGTAATTTATGTTGGAAAATTTATTGCCAAAAAAAAAAGAAAATCAAAAAACAGATGCGTCGTATGCGGATGCGGATGTATAGTTTTGTAAAATACTTCTACAACATTTCAATGACATTGTTTAAAATTTGGATTTTCGCGATTTTTTAATACAACAAGGAAATAATGAGATTTTTTCGATAAGTAAATAATCACAACTCTAACCGTTTTCGTCTAATTTTCATGTTTGATAGCTCATTTTGAAGAAAAATTAAATCAAAAAAGAGACGCGTACCAGTTTTTAAAAATGAGCACTCAAAAAATTTATTGAATTTTGCTTTTAAAAAGAGCAATTTTGCCCTAATAAATCAGATGTTCAACTTAAAGGTCGGATGAGGCATGTTTAAATATGTATCAATATTTGATTCGGAAAATTTCACAGTTTACTTCTGTTTTGTAAAGGACCAAAACCCCGCTACGTAATTAAAGTTCAGGAAAAAATGTTGCTCATACATATAAGTACCACTCTGATCTATATACTTTTATATCTACGGTACAAAATTGCGCTTAGCATTAATCTAGATTTTTGTTATTTGAAATAATTTAACAACACAGATGTTAATAAACAAGATTTTTTCGGTGTATGCATTTAAATGTTGTTATAGTAACTTACCGAGGACTCGTTCAAAATATTTGGCTCCTCAGCGTTAATTTCGGCATCGTTCGTTAATTTCGTCGGCATTTATGAAATCTCTTAAAAAATATAATAATATAGTTAATAACTTACATGCGTTACATTTTGAGGAGGTGAATTTTCCAAGTTGGACCTTCCCTGCCTTATCTCCACATGGGGTTTAAGGAAATCCATTTGGTCAAAAAACCAAAGACTTGGTTTTTTTACCTCTTCAACGCCAGCTCCGGAGCGTTTGCTGTTTTCCAGCTGACGCAACTCTTTGCGATACTGACCTCGCAAGCTCTGAATCTTGTTCCGAACATCCTTCACAGTTCTCAGCTGTGTGGAACTGTGTGGAACAAAAGTTTGCAGGTCATCTACAATGGCATATAGAGCGCTTTCTTTTTTAACTTTATTCTGATCTAAGGGATTTTTCACATCCCACAGCTCTCGCTTTCCTTCGAACAAAGTAATCAATAGTTCCACTTCTTTTTTCGACCAAGCAGCCATTGCAATCTGAAATTAAATTAAATTATTTTGCATTAACAATATATAAACACTATATTTTTGCTTACCAAGTATTGTTTTTTTTTCTTTATTCCAGTAAGAATTCTTGTTAGAAATAAGGGTTTCATGCAACTTTTTTTTTAATACCTTTCAGTCGAAAAGCAGTACTTCTAGTACTTTTTAGCTGCTAAAAGTGAACACATCTTAAATTTTGCCACCCAGCAACACTGTTTCGATTGTGATTGCTGTCATGTACAGCGTTCAAAAATGAACATATCTTGATCGCTCTAACAATTGTTCATCCGCTCTGGCTCTCAGTGTTTTTTGACAGTTTCGCATGGAAAGCAACAACAAAAATATTTTGAACGCCGATCAACGATCATCGTGTAATATGTGCCTTGGTGTTTTTTGCACTCACACTTGATAACTAAATTAAAGCCAAGTCCACTCGAATAAGAAAACGTTGCATCACTGTTACAGTTTTTACATTTTAAACACTGAGATAAAAATTTGAAAACAGTCAGAAAATTTATAATCACGTTATAATGGCCACCATCAATTTCGACGTCGTCGTAGTTCGTGTCTTTAATTTTTTTCGCTGATGTACTAGTAAACTCAGTTTCCACTTCTATTGTATCGGGATCGTAATCGGGGAATTTCTCCTTTGATCGGCCGATCATTTCCCACTGATCTTCGCGTGTTTTTGCAACACTGCTTACTTGCCACACGTTCGAAACACAACTGAAATACGTTACGGTAAATATAAGTTTATACAACGCTAATCCAACCGAAGGTACGCAGGAATACGAGCACACAATAGAGCGGAATGTACAGAAATTCGTTGAGACAGTCACAAACTTACTACCTGTACTAGATACACCGCTTAGGTAGTCAAAAATGCCCGTCTCTCGAATCCGCTCCGAGCTCGCATTTATACCTGTTTTCGTCCGGTAGAAATGTTTCTAATTTTAATATTACAGATGCAAATATAAACGACATGTCAAATTCACATTTATTGTATATGTTTCATAATAGTAGTTGCAAAGGATCTGTAATTTTTGGCATGTCATTTGTACGAAACATATAGTCTAGGGCATCTTAAGCGGATTGATTAACTAAACTTTGATTCGAAATTGTTATTTAATTTTGTATTACATACGGTACAAAAATCATGAAGAGATCGTTGCGAATTTAATGCTTCATTTCGTTACGAATTCAATGCTACAATTCGTTAAGAAATTGTTATGAATTTGTTACAAATTCGATACGAAAACGATAATTCAATTGTTTACGAATTTGTTACGAAATCGATACGTCAATTCTTTACGAATTTGTTACGAACTCGTTACGAATACAATACTCCAATTCTTTACGAATTTGTTACGAATTCGTTATTAAAATTCCTTCCGAATTCGATTAAAATCAGGAATAATGAAAAACATGTTGAATTTTATTTGAATTTTATTTTATTTAATTTTATTTATCCACCGTTTGCTAGGTAATTGAACGAACATTGATTCAAAAAAAGTTTAGGAAAATTTTTGTTGTTGGTGGTTCCATCTCTTGCGGTGAGCTAATTGAATTCAAAAAAACGGTACGAAAAACAAATTTTAAAAATTAAAAAGAATTTTTATATTTACTCAATGTTAAAGCAAGCACAAATATCTTTTCAACAAAATAAAAATTATGATGGGACTCAATGCGTCCTTGAGATATGGACATTTTAACGTCTAAACAAAGATTTATATTAAAAAACATATTGAACTTTTTAACAAAAAAAAATGTTAATGAAATATATTAAAAACAGCAGAGTTATTGGCATTAAAAGTAAATACAATACTTTGATTTTCATATAATTTTTTTCTCATTATTAGCTATCAATGTTTTATGAAAATTCGTTGTGCTAAAAATGATTGTACCTACTAAAATTTCTAAAAAAAACTGGCAGTACTGCATTATTTTACTTTTTAAAAGTTTGGTAGCAATAGCATTTTCGCAAAATATTTCGCAAAACTTATCTGCTAGCTGCATAAGAACATCAGATATTCTTCTGTAAGCAGAAAATAGCGCCACCTGTCTGTAATCCCAATCGTGTGGGGTTAAATTTGAAGAAACTTTTGCAAAAACAAAATTCAGCTATTCAACGCAAGGTGTACGTTTAGTTTGTACCCACACATCTTACACATGTGGCGCCATCTATCTGTAAATTTAACGCACAGATCAAAACTAATGAAATAATTGTGCTGACCAGATGCGCATATTTTTTTTTATATCGCCATATAGCTTAAACTGATTACATGAAAATATTAACTTTTACAGCATTCTTATTCACAGTCATCTTTTCGATAAAATTGTGATATATATACAACATTCAAAGTACCATTGATAAAGAACTAATTGACAACGGTGACACAATAGTGAGAACAAATAGAGCCATCACAACAAAACAAATTTAACAGGAGGGGGGTGGGGAGACAAAATATAAGTAGATGATCACTATAAAGAAAATTTTGTATAATCCAAAATGTTCGTAAATACTTTAGACACACAACTGCATTCTTAGAGATATATGGGGACGTTCAAACTATATAGAGAATTTTAACACAAAACTAAGTTTTATTAATAGTCTGGTATGAAAAATAGATTTTTAGCCATTAATTTTTTCACATAAATTATTTTTGAGACTTGACTTTTTTGTAAAAAATATAAAAACAACATTTTGGAAAAAATAAATTTCGCGAAAAAAATCAAAGGGTTTGATGACAAAAACAGTCAAATAATTTTTGCGCTTAGCTGGAAGAATTTTTGCAAATAAATGCTATGTCATATGAAAGGTAGCCAGATGTGCAATTTTTAATTGATTTCGTTTTTACAACAACAACAATTTTTGAGTCATTTTTTGAGTAAAAAGTCAATATTTTGGACCTTTTTTGACATAATCATAAAACATATATACACTGACTTAACGGTACAGTTCAACCTATTTTTGTGAAGTGATTTTATTGAACTTTTGAACAAAAAAAATTTGAATGAAATATATTAATGGACAGCGGAGATATTTGCATCGAAAGACCAAACTTTGATTTTCATGTCGTTTTTTTCTCATTCTTAGGCAACGATGTTTTATGAAAAAGTCGTTATACTGAAAATTTCTCCAATTTTGAAGATATGTGAATGTTTTTGATGTCAAAATAACAAAAATTTTTTAAAATTAAATACAAAAAAATCTCCGATACTAAAAAGTTTTATAATAACGAAATGACCGTTAGTTGAAAAATTTCAGAGGGGGCGTGGCAAAAACTAAGTATGTAACATTTTAAGTTGGGATGTACTTAATATGTATACCTAGTTTGAGCAAAATCCGTTGAGCCGTTTAGATTTGTATAAAGGCCAAACTAACAAACAAACAAACAGAAAATGAGTTTTATTACTATAGATAAAAATTGTTCATGCATATATAAATTTTATAATTTTTAAGTACATATAGATTAATAATAAATAACAAAAAATTAGCATAAAAATTTCATCTAAGAATAAGGTATAATAAAAAAGAGATTGATTAATTTAAAATAAGTTATGAATATGGTGGGATGACATAAAGTCCATTTCTACTTCGCAAACGGACAAAATGAGCAAATAAAAACGGTCCAAACGGCCCGGTCGTCGGCTCTGTGCAAAATTGTCCAAGGAATAATTGCCTCCAAACGAAAAATGAAAAAAGCCCCAACATTTTATATGAAATGCAACAAAATGCAAAATTGGGGTATTTTTTAAAATTTTTTTTTTTCTGATTTCCTTTTTAGGATTTTTAATCTTGAAATTAAAGCCAAAATTTTTGGGAAAATATTTTCTTTTTCTAATGTTAAAAACAATATTCCGTACAAGGGCAAATAATTTTATCAGAAAATAACATATTCTTTATATTAATGTATAAAAACTGAACAATTTGTAATAAAAATCGCGCGGTTTTTAATACAGACTCTTCGCCTGCGCCAGACGGAACGAACCGGACCGGACAGAACGGTCATAATGTCCAATCTCAAAAGTGTCCATGGACCTTATATGTCCGTCGACGTTATGTCATCCCACTCATAAACATAGCTCTACAACTTTTAAATATTAATTTGAGACCTTGTACATACATGTTTTATAAAAATATCTTGGTAAATAAACACAATTATATTTTTAAGACATTTGGTGAGATCTTAGCCCTTTCATGCCCGAATGAAAATGAGTGGGGCTACATTTTTCTTGAAGTCAGATATGTGTTAGTTTTTACTCCAAAATGAACTGACAAAAATTTGACATTCCTTGGTGCCCGGGTTCGTTAAATTTTTGATTTAACGTCACTTTCCGCTGGAAGACTTTCACCCAAACCGCAATTGCTTCTTTTCCGTTTCTCTCAAACAGTTTGTAGACCTTGCCAAATTTTATAAAAATTTCGGACCCAGAGTTTTGTCATTTCTAATGCTGACAGAGATTTTTGTAAAATACTTTCATCGTACGAGCTCTTTCTTTTGGCATTTTTATATGAAAATACTAGCTGAAACCAGGCGCTTTGCTGCCAAGCCCCCGTTTTCAAACGCTTATCGTATATAATCTTGCTTGTGTTAATTGTGGTCGAATACTTAAAAATTTGTTAAAACTTGAAATATTCTTTTAAAACTATGTTCGTTTTTAAGGTGTGACAAAAAAAAAATTGCTACAAAAAAAAAGTCATCGATCATCCAGAATGCGTCGTAAAGAAGCTCTATACAAAATGTATGGGAAAATTAATAAAAATTTTTTCATATTTTTTTCGGGGATTTTTCAGGAATTTTTTTAGGTATTCTTCTTGTTTGTTCAGTTCGAATTGGTATGAATCATCGAAATCGGTCCAGCCGTTCTTGAGTTACATATAAGCGTAGTAACAAACGCCACTCTCTTTTATATATAGATGAAGTTAGGGATATTCGATATACATCGATGCATCAGATTCACTCGATGTTTACAATGCGATACATCGACTCGATTCGATGTTTTGAAAAGCTATTGATGTAGTCAGTGAATCTATGTATTTTCATAAAACATCGAATGAATTTTAACCAGCTAATGAAATAATTATTTTAAAGAATATATAAAGAAAAATAAAGAAAAAGTCGGTGCTGCGCTACTGGCAGTACAAAAATCAGTAACAGTTGTCAAGGTTAAATATGTTATGTTAACGTAGCATAAGCGGAATCTAAAAATTGATATTGACAACGCCAGAAAAAATAAAAACAACATCCAAGTCTTAAAGAAATCTTGATTGAATCATGCACGATTTTTCTTTATCTTTATCTATCATTAACGAAAATGCCATATTAAAGTTCCAAATTCAGGCACTGTTTGAAAAGTTTCTGTTTTCGTTCATCGAGACAGATTTGTTAAAAAATTATCGCCAAATTCATCTCATGCAGTAAGTTTCTTTAAGAAATCATAATGACATATTCATGCACGACGTCGCGGACTGCAGAGAAAATTCGCTTGTTTCTTCTATCTTGGTGAGCTTTGAATAAAGACGTAATACATATTGCATTTGGTTTACCTTGTGTCGTGAACGTCCTTTTTTTATGACGTGTTACGGAAGGGGCTGACTTCACCATTGTGATGAAATGCTAGAAAAAGACTCGATTTTTAGAAAACATCAATGTTTCTCAACGATATATCAGACAATATCGATGCACTGTCTCGATGCATTACATCGAAAAAAACATCGATGTATTTTCGAAGTAGACACCCCTAGATGAAGTATTCAATTATTGTCACTAGATAAAAGTATAATGATTGAAAGTGCTATTGATATCAACACTGTAAAACCTTATTTAATTGACAATGAAAGTACCCTGGAAGTAAGATCCGAATTTTACAAACAACTGAGCTACTTAGGGCCAGTTTTTCAGTACAAGTTCAAAGTCTAGTCAAATTAAACCGAGCTTAACTCACCAAAATTGGACATTTAAACTCGGTTTAGGTAAAAAAGAGACACATTTTATGAGAATTTAAGTCCATTTAACTTCAACGAATGCTAAAATTTCTAGTTAAACCAAGTTTTAACGTCCAATTTTGGTGATAGGTTTAATTTGACTAAAGTTTAAACTCGTACTGAAAAACTGCCCCTTAATGTATAATAATTAATACAATAAAGAACAAAAAGAGAAAATAAACCACAGAATTCGAAAAGTAGAGTTCATAACCAACGGGAATTTAGCTTTATTTCATAAATGCTATTCCAGGCAAAGGTACCAATAGTTGGCGCTATTAATTGTAGTCGGTACGCTAGTTATAATGCTAAGTCTATAATGCCTACTTTTTTATGGTAGGCGTGGCTTGCTCACACGTAGAGACCACGCCAACTCTGAGTGAATGAGTGTTAGAATTGTAGAAAAAATCCAATAAATATATTAATCTAAAGTCTTAATCTTTTTATTCTTAACAAAGATTCATTTTTAATAATCTGACTGCATTTGAGTCCTATATCGATGTAAGTTCTATATCGATTAACATATACTACGTTGACGTTTGCATAAATGGGTCACTCCGAATATGTCTCTAGCAGTTTGAGTGTCCGTAGCAGGATCAGCAGAAGAATTCTGTGGACCAGAACCACGTATCGCCATAGGCGACAATATGGTGGCAGGCCTTATTAAACAATGGACGGACTCGGAACACAGTAAAAGGTGGGAAGAAGCTGTTAACTGCAGGCAATCAAAGGCGGCCGTGAAGTGGTCTCGTAGTGAGACAGCAAAAGTTATCCGATACAATCGAAGGACTTTAAGCTGGCTTACTGCACTGGTCACAGGACACGGTCCCTTCATGTACCATCTCGGGAAGATGACATTGACCGAGGACAATGCGTGTAGGTTATGCCTAGAGGAGCCGGAAACAGCAGCACACATTCTGTGCCAGTGTCCGGCGCTGGCAAGCCTAAGATTGACCACTCTGGGACGCCCATTTATTGGCGAAGCCGAGATTGGTCAACTAAGCTATAAGGATATGCTTGAGGTGACAAAGGATGCTTACACGAGGAGCATGCTCACGTACGAGTACTCCGAGCAGTAGTACCCTTTGTCCAATGGGGGACGAAAAGGGACCCACTGTGGTCTGCTTCGGCAAATCCCCAACTTATTATATATATTGAGTGTCCGTTGCATTTTCTAAACCTACACCCGAACCACAAAGAAATTTCACTTCAAAGAATTTGGCTACTTGCCCGCACTTAATATTTCCTTTCTTTCACCAAATCAGTAAGCACCTTCCTGAGTGTCCTTTTTGTCTGTTCTTCGTCTTAAAAGTTTTGCTTTAATTTAAAACAGTACTTTGCAAAAGAATTTCGAAAAGCTTAAAAGGGATTTTAAAAACTTTTTATCAAAAACAACCCAAAATATTATAGGTTTGTGCCTCAAACCTAGACCCTAATCTAAATCTTTGCTGATTTTCTTCATCAATACACATATTATTTCTCTTTCATTTCATTTTAGCAAAGTCACTGCCAAACCCCTGCAAACATTCACTAACAATAGGGCAAACAAAATATCGCCAAGCATACGCACACACCCACAATTAAAGAAAACAAATTTCTTTTGGGTTGAGGATAATTTTTATGTGTTTTCGAACGTTTTCCTGCTAAATCAGTTTTAAATCTAGTTTTTTTTATATTTCATTTCATTTTATTCTGCTTTGTTTATAAATGTAAGTAGATAAAAACAATTGAAAACAAACAAAAGAATACAAATAAAAATCAAAGAGGGTGCAAAGAAAAAAATTGGGGATATTTTTTGTTTCAACTAAGCTGAGGGTTAAAAAAAAACCCCAAAATAAAGACATTTATTGAGCTGTGCTATGGATAACGAATGCATTGCTTTTATTTAAATTTAAATGGTTTTATGTATATTTGTGTGTTGTACGTAGTATCTGTGTATGTGATGATGCCTGTGTATCAGTTTGAGTTAAGTGACTTTTAAATGTCAGTTAAGATTCAGTGGAATGTAAGACAAAAAACTGCTCTGTGAAGTATTTTGTTGAACAATAATAACTACAGCATAAAAGTATCTAGAGTTGAAAAGATTTAAATTTCCCAACTGTCAATGAATTTTAGTTTTCCGATTTCAGTAAAAATGTAGAGAGGAAACTTTTTTATTGTATTATTTCAATGCACCAATTTTTTTCAAATTGAACAATTTGCATTAATTTAAGTTGTCTTCATATTAGAGGTGGGTAATAGCACAATTTTTTGTGTGTTGACTCACCAGCACATGTGCACCCTTGTGTGGTGTCAGCACACTGTGCTAGCACAATTGTGCCACATTCGAACAAAGCACTTATGAAAGTGTCGATAACAAATAGAGTGCTGAGACCCTTCTCTATTGATTTGTTTACAATATTAACAAATTGTGTATTGTCAATTATTGCAAGTACACCAAAGTAAAACAAAAAACAACTTTACTAAGCAAAAACTTACAAAATGTTAGTAATGCAGTGCACAATAGCGATAACCAATGAGTGTCAGTGAAGAAACTTAGCACCGCACTCTGCTATACATCCCAACACTGCACACAAAAGTCATTTACGCGCAAAATTTCGTCTAAGCTCTGCTTTTTGCATGCTAATGCGCCAGCATGTGAGTCAACGTAGTGTGCGAGCACACATGGCACACTACAGAGAGTCAGCACAGTGCCATAGCGCAGCACTGAGTTACCCACCTCTACTTCATAGATTCAATAAGCAGAATCGACACCCTTCAGTTGAAACCGAATATTTTGCACAGTTTAAGAGTGCAAGTATAGGTCTTTAATTATTTTCAAGAACTTAGCAAAAGCTTTCAAAATTTTGATATAACTAATCTCGACTTTTGGTTTATCTCGACACATAAAACTAAGGTCCAATTTTTCAGTGCTGGTTTGAAGCACAGTTAACAAGAGTTTAGTTATTCGTATATTAAAGTTAACCAGAGTTTAACCACACAATCACTTTTTCAGTGCTTTGTTAAGTAACCAGCACTTTTGTTTTTATTGATATGGCAGCACCATTAAACGTCATTAAAATTGAAATAAATATATGGAAAATCTAAAGTCTCATTAAAAGAACAAAATGAGTAAAAGAAGAACCTGCAATTTTTTCATTAAGGAAATTTAATTTTTGTTAGCAACAATCAACAAATCGTCGCTGCGCCTACCAAAATGGTAATACTTTACAAAAACAACAAATTTATTAAACAAAAAGAAGACCGAAACCGAACTCAGCAACTACAGTTTTGATCAGTGTGAATTTATTTTTTTGTATAAATGAAGTAAACGAATCATTTGTCAAAATTGAACAGTAAGTTAACAAAAGTTTAACCAATGAATATTGTTTAACCTTAGTTTAAACTTTGGTAAATACTCACTGAAAAACTTAAATAAAAAGTGATTGAATTTGGAACCGATCGAATATTGTTTGATAGATTTGGTGATTTTGACATATAAATCAAAATTTAATTTATGTGGGAAAGAAGTGATCTTTTTGTTAAAAAAAGACCTTATAAGTTTATTTAAATATCAGCAACTGCCGTGCTCTAATTTTTACAATATAAATCATGTGGTTGGTGGTCTTATGGGCAACCTTTTAAAACTAAATTCTTTTTACGAAGTTCTTCGTTTATTAGGCCTTCATTATTTAAATTAAGAAATAGTTTATAAAGCAATGTAAGGTTCAAATTTTAAATGACGTTTGCTTGAAATTATGTGGTTTTTCATTGATACAATTTACGAAATTAACGAAGCCAATGCAAGAAGTTTTGTTTTGCGGTGTCTGTAAGACTACCTCGTATGCTGCAAAAAGTTAAGGTATAAGTTTTTAAAAACATCCTTTTTCTTTGAATTTTTCTGTCAAGTGAGCTATCAAATATTAACACAACATGAAAACTTCCAGATATTGCTCGACCGATTAATCGGCATGGGCTGGTATTGGCAGAAAATTCAAGCATCAGCATCGGCATCGGTATCCGGTTAAAAACGATATAATCGGAATCGGTTTCATATTGGCATCGGTTTTGTATCGGCATCAGTTAAACACAAATAATCGGCATCGGTAAAGGTTAAGAATGACACCTTTTTTTCCGATACAATTGGGATTTTGTGCACTTTACATGAAATTCAAAATACATGTGGTAGTCGAGGTTTGGATTGATGGCCGTGGTTTGAAGACCGAAACTGCCATTTTAAGTTTTAATATAAATTGCGTTTTATTGAACGAGTTTTTTTAAAGTTGACAGAATTGAATTTCTATTGAACTGAATACAAAATTATTGAGTAATAATGACAGTTTTTGCCAAGTCCCTAAATCTTAAATCTTAAACAGCCGTATTCATAAAAATATTTTAAAACAGCTTTCAAACTTTCATTAGTTAAAATGCTTTTTAAAGTTAAAATTCTCTTTAAAAGCGTTGTATTCATAACCGAGTTTTAAAAGTCTTATAGTTAAAGTGAGAATACTGATGCTTTAAAATAGGAACAGTTGTAATTTTCGTTTGTGACTTTGATAAATGAAATGAGATTTGCTTAATAATTCAAAAAAGAAAAAAAAATAGGATTTTGAATTTCATAAATTGACATGCATTTGTTTAAAATTTTTTTTACCTTTAAAAAATACAACTGCCAAACAATACTGTTTATAAAATAGTGCTTTTTAATATAAAAATAATGGATGAAGGAGGTCATAAAAAACGGAGTCAAAATTGGGTGCACGAGGACAAGGTTTGTTTATATAAATTATTGTTTTAATAACTTCAGTTAAACTTTATTTTTAGGTTTTATTGCAAGAACTTGTTCGCGAGAGAGTTGCAGCAACCGAAAACAAAAACACAAATACTAACACAAAAAAGACAAAGAAGGATGGGATAGCATTCTCCAAAGGTATGTTCACGTGACCACGAACCTCAACCTCATGTTGCCCTTAATATTATTTTCCTTGCCATTTGTTTGAAATTGTTAGCAAAATTATAATTTTGCATAGTTTAAAATATATTTTAACAATAATTTCAGTTTTAACTCGATGTGTAAGGGCAACCAGCGTACGGTGCGGCAGCTTAAAACACAATGAGGCATCCTAAATTTAAATGCAAAAAAGGCCAAGGCGGAGTACAGGAAGGAAGTTTTAAAAACTCGTGGAGGGCCATAGCCTTTAGCTCCATAAGAAACCTTCGAAGATATAAGTTCTTGGATGCCGAACGCGTTTTTTATTGACTCCAACGAGTTTGACTCAGACAGAAGGCTTCAGGTGAGTGCTGATTAGAGTTAGTTATAAAGATCTTTAAAATATTAGTTTTCGTTACAGACTGCGGAAACGATTCCTATGGAGTGCGAGGTGCAGGTGTGTATTCCAATTTCGAAATAATTTATGTTAAGTGCACTTTTTCGCTCTAGGTCTTAACTTCACCTATCCTGGCAGAGTCAATTCAAGACGAGGAAGTAATTTTAATCACTACTCCCCAGCTTAAAATCGCAGATCAAGAGGAGCCACAACCACCAAATAGAGCAGGAAAAAAGATAACGGTCAGTACGAAAAAAAATCTTTCCGTCCAAATTGTATTGTCTTACTCAAATTGTATTGTCTTAGTAGTGTTACTTACTTTCGTTTCTTTACTTCGTTTCCCTTTATAAAAAAATTTTTTTACTACCTTTTGCATAGAAATTTTCCAAACAAAACTCGGACGATGCTGCTAGAATGAGTTTGCAAGCACTCACAAAACTGGATCTTAGAAATAAGAAATAGCTTCACAAACTCCAACTTATGAATGAAAGGAAAAGGTCAAGAAACCTTGACATGGAGTATAGGCTGATCAAAGAAAAAATTTAATTATGCAGAACCAGTAATAAAAATCATTGTTAGTATTTTATTAAAATTTATAATTAAAAATTCCTTTCAATAAAATTCTGAAGAATAAAATTAGCTCTTCTTCTTCTTAATGGTCCTGTTTGTCCGCTCTCACGTAAATCACGTCATTAAGCGATAATTCATTTTCACCAGAAATGTTTTCGTCATCTGAAAATAAAAACCCTTTTTTTACAGGTTCAAATCCAAGATAAAAAATGATTCTACTTAAAATTTTTTAAGTTCTGAACTATACTAACTAAATAAATTAAATAAATAATAACATTAATATATAAAAAATAAATATAAGTGTCTGAACACATAATCATAACTAAAATTGATTTAATTTGTTCATATTAAAATTGTTTAAGGCTATCGATTGTTCAAATTTAAGAATCCTTGCTTTAATAAGTGAAATCATACTACTATAATTCATTTGGATCCGATGGATGGTAAGATTGTTAAAAACTCATTTAAAAAACCCACCAGATGAGGGCAAACCGAAATCAAATATAGACTATATAGACATTATTTACCTAGACCATTATCGTCCATATCTATAGCTATATTGTGGAGTACAGCTAGTGCAACTATAACGGTTTTGACATTTTCAAAATCAACTGGTAAGCCGAGAAGTAGGCATCGAAACCGCTGCTTCCAAACACCAAAGCACCTCTGAATAGTATTTCTAGTTGCAATGTGAGCTCTGTTTTTCCTTTCTGTAATTTCCTTCTTTTTCTGTATTAGGCCTTGACAGAGGTGTTAAGAGATACGGCAGAAGTTGATAGCCAGAATCTTCAAGTAAGCGGCCTCTAAACTCGCCATCCTCGAACTGTTGCTTTAAAACGGACTCGTTGAAAATTCGGCTATCATGTGTGCTTCCTCTCCATCTCGCTACCAGATCTCTTATTTTTAACCGATATTATACCGATAGTAATAAATTAGATATGGACAGTAAGGAACTTAAAGTATGGTTGAACTGACTCTTTTGGTTTAGGAATACTAGCCGATTTAGTTGTTTTTTAATGTGTGTGTGTTGTTTTTATGGTTTGGAAAATTACGTACTTTTGCTCTATCCCTATGAGTTCAGGAGTTATAGCCGATTTAGTGATTTAATGAATAATTTTCAATAATTCTGGCCATAACAAGTAGGTGCCACTCCCTGAACAAACGCCCAATCTATATAGTAAAAATGAAACAGTGTTCGTTGGCAGCTTCATCACTCATGAACGACTCAACGGATTTTAGCTGAAATTTTAGAAGTAGATTGTTTCTGAGTACTAGATAGTTTGCGGACATTTTTTTTTTCCATACCCCTTTTACCGCCCACAAATCATAAAAAATGCTATATTTCAGACGGTTTTGATCGCATTAGACTAAAATTTGGTAATTTAGTTCGTATGCTTACTGTCTTTTACCGCCCACAAATCAACAAAAACTCTATATTTCGGACGGTTGAAAATTTTACGGATTCTATATTTTCGTCAAATTAGACTTAAATTTGTTAATTTAGTTTATGTGGCTACATTCGGAAAAAATTTGTTTCTATTAACATGAAAATTTGTATATGGCAGCAAGACGGTGTGTCAACGTCCTCCGAGGAATACTAGCAAAAAATAAAATATTTTATTCTTTGGGTTTTATTTTAAAAAATAACGTGATTTTTGCTTTATCTAACTATTTCGCATTTTACTATATTGAAATTAGTTTAACGTACCTGTATGTTCAATGAATAGAACCCTTTTCTGTTTATATAATATTGAGCAGCTTCACCCCCAGTTTTCCTTATTCGCACATGCGTGCCATCCTATTGCTCCAATTATGCCAGGAAAATTTTGAATATTCCTAAATTGATGCATGATAGATTCCTCCTCTGCTATGGAAACCGGCATTCGAATCGAGGTACTTGCAAGTGCACGGGCAACTCTAGTACATATTCTTCTTACTGTTGGTTAACTAAGACCGTGCAAGTCGCCTGTGTCGTCTTGAACTTTTAAGAAATAAGTATAAATATAATAATTTTAAATTCCGCAAGATAACTTACTTCTCTTCGACCCCAGCATCGCAATGCCACTAAAACTTGGAGTTGTGGTGATGTTCCGCTTCCTCTTCTGTCAAGTTTCAAGGCATTTTCACAGCTTTACTGGAGCAATGTACCTGTCCAAATTACTTACCAATTGTATTAAGAAGATTGATCGTAGCCACGGAATTCATCTTGAGCACAAATTTTTCACTCAAAACACAATTATTTTAATTTATTTATTTGTTTACATTTTAGTTTGTCGCAAAATGAGAAGATTGTTCTCAATTGAGAACATTAAAATTTAAAATAGCTTTGTAGGAGATTTACTGAAGGTTTGTTCCTATTTTCAAATTCTCTCATTTGTGAAGCTGTTACAAGAGGTTTTTTTCGTTATTAAACGTTTATGAATAACGTTTTTAGGCATGTGTCTTACAAAAGGTTTACAAGAGGTTTGTAACTTTTAATAAATACGGCTGTAAGTGTTTCCTCGTTAGTTTAGTTTCAATATATTTGTACACTTCGGGTCTGTCTCTGTACGTCCATATCTCCTCCTACATTCGGACATCCTGATGTTGCATTCGACCCGAATGTTGGGTTTCATATTTTAATAAATTTAGCAACTGTTGTTGTTCCACTTGGACCTTCAGGATCTCCAACTTTTGCACCATCATATCTACCATGTCCAAGGGTTGATATGATTTTGTAAGGACCGAAAAATTTTTGTTTTAACTTAAGATTTGTTCCAAACTGTTTCCTTTTTATCGCCACCAATTCATTTGGTTTGTATGAATTAAATTGTGAGCTTTAGATCAAGTAAGTTTTTAAAGAAGGGAACAACAACAACAACTCTGTATAGAGTCAATCACTTAGCTGACTAGACAGTCTGTTTCGGAAATCGCTACATTTTCCTCTTCATTAGTCTTTGAGTGATTAAGCTGTGATCAACTCACTGTTTAAACTAGTATATGAGTGCGCAGAATTTGGAATTAATTCTTTTGAGTTGTATGGCTGCTAATGATTTGTATTGATTTTCAGGTTTTCTTTTCATATTGAATGTCCTATGGTTTTATATTGATTTTCAAGTTTTCTTTTCATATTGAATGTCCTAAGGTTTTCTTGTTGAATTTTACGGATATTGTCTTGTACTCCAAGTCGTGTATGGTCACGCTCATTATTTAAATTGTCCATTGCAACGGTTTCAATTAAAGATTTCATATTTTTGACTCCGCGGTGAAGTGTTATTAACTATCTTTTGGGCACGTTCAACGTGTTTATACCAACCACCTGGACTTTCAGAGCAGAGTTAAGAAATCATCGGAAATACTATTTTGTGGATACGTTTCACTTCACCGTTTCCTCTTGGTACTCCTGTGGTAATAAGCAAATGTTGTATATTCTGACTATCGCAATATTCTTTAAATACATTAGATGTGAACGCCGTGCCTTGGTCAGTTATGATTCTTCGGGGGTTTCCAAACTTGGCTGCTTACTTCGTAAGGCGATCCACGACTTCTTCTGCTCCTGTACTTTTGGTAGGATATAGCCATACGAATTTCGAAAAAGCATCTATAACTACAAACATGTGATTGTACTTTTTATGCGTGGATTTCATAGGTCCAACATCATCTACGTGATATGTAAGTAACGGCCTGTCTTCTTTTTCGATCGGAGCTAAGAAACCTTCTTTTTTTCCTGGTTTTCCTTCGGCAATAATGCATTCCACACAGCTACGAACAACTTTTGCAATCTTTGAGGTAAGTTGCGGTATGAAAAATGTTTTTTACTGCGAAATGTCCTTGTTTGTGTGCAATGCGAATTATTTCCTCTTCCATAAGTGATGGTACTACCACAAGCTCCTTAATGGGATCTTTGTAGAGAATATAAGTAAATATTTTCGTATTCAAATTGCTCTAACACCTTACGTACTGCTCTTATCCAATCGTCTTCCATTTGTGCTGATTTTAAGCGATGAATTAAAGAATCTTTCTTCAATAAACATGAAGAATCATTCATGTCCCATCCCTAACCAGAATGGACGTTGGTTAGATTTAGTTCTTACTAACTCATACGACGAAGTCAACGTCACTCCAACCTGTGAAGCAGAGCATTTATTCTCAAATACCCTTCACCACACTGCATTTACAGTTCAATTACTTGCTTCCCGTATAACCTTTAGACAATCCTTTAATAATTCTGTAGTGTATGATTTTCTTAACGCTGATTATAATAATATAAGAAATGAACTCAATTCTTTTAACTGGGACCAACTATCAGCCTTGGATTTGGACGATGCTGTTTCGTTTTTCTATCAGAGTATCTTTTCCGTACTCGATACTTTTGTTCCAAAAATAAAAAAACGAAATAAACTATCTGAACCGTGGCTTGATCCCAATCTTAGGCAACTCAGAAATCAAAGAAATAGTCTCTACAAAATCGTTAAAAACAACGTCATTGTTAGTGATGAAGTAAAGGCAAGATACGCAGAGCTGTCTAAAGAGTTTTCAAAAAAGTCTGAAGAAGCATATAAACTTTACACCAACTTGATTGGTGAAAGAATTATTAACGACCCTAAAAAATTTTTCGACTTTGTAAACGTCAAGCGTTAATCGGCCGGATATCCTACAACCATGTTTAAAGGTAATGTTTCTTCTTCTAACCCACAAGTGATCTGTAATCTCTTTGCAGATCATTTTAAAGAAGTATTTCGTCCTCCTTCAACCCCAATTCGTACGCCGTTACTTTATCCCAACACGTCCCCTTTGGTTTGCACAGTCATTATTACACAAGAGGACATAATTAATTCTATAAATGAATTAGATCCCAACAAGTCTCCCGGTCCGGACCTTATTCCACCAATTCTCCTTGTTCAGTGCCTAGCTCAATTAATTACACCATTACATATTATGTTTAATAAGTCTTTGGAAATAGGTGTTTTTCCATCTTTTTGGAAGTCATCTCATCTAACACCAAT
Organism: Dichetophora obliterata; assembly: GCA_963920525.1. NCBI lineage: Eukaryota > Metazoa > Arthropoda > Insecta > Diptera > Sciomyzidae > Dichetophora > Dichetophora obliterata. The sequence continues at coordinate 69,700,311 of OY986437.1, read as the reverse complement.
TTATAAGAATAGCGATAAGAGAGCGATCGAAAACTATAGAGGCATTGCCTTATTGTCAACTATTCCTAAGCTTTTTGAAAAAATAATATGTTCTAAGCTCACTGAAATAGTTAATCCACACTTAAATGAACAACAACACGGATTCCGCAAAGGACGATCAACCACAACAAACCTCACAATAATGGTTTCAGATGTTCTTAAGAACATGGAAAAAGGTCATCAGATAGATTGTATATATACCGATTTTAGTAAAGCATTTGATCGAGTTGATCACGTAATCTTAACTAAAAAATTAGAAAAATTCGGTATATCAGGTTCTTTGTTGAATTGGCTTGTATCTTATCTTAGTGGAAGATCCCAACATGTTAAATTTCAGGGTACTCTATCTAATAAGATTATTGTCTCATTAGGCGTACCCCAAGGAAGTCACCTCGGTCCACTCCTCTTTAACATATTTATTGCAGACATATCTGAAGTTTTGTATGATATCCCACATCTCTTATACGCAGACGACTTAAAAATGTATTATGTCATTAAATCAGATGTGGATACAGTTTTCTTACAGAGTAAACTCGTATCCCTGGAAAACTGGTGTAATCAAAATAAGCTTTCTCTTAATGAAAATAAATGCTATATTATAAGTTATTCCCGTAAAAAAGAAATGCTTTACAGTAGTTTTGAGCTAAATGGGGTTGAACTAAAAAGGATCAATCACATTGCAGATCTTGGGGTTATCCTAGATTCTAGGCTGCGCTTTAATCTTCACCTCGATCATATCACATCCAAGGCAAACAAGCTTCTCGGATTCATTAAAAGACGTGCAAATGAATTCAAGAACGTCTGGGTAACTAAAACCCTATATTGCACACTAGTGCGTCCCATTCTTGAATATTGTTGCACAGTATGGAACCCAAGTTTTGCAGTGCATAGTGATAGAATAGAAACTATCCAAAAACAATTCTTACTTTTTGCCTTGAGAGACACGTACAACCCTCGGGACTATAGAAACCTGCCACCATATGTGCACAGACTGAAAGCCATTAACTTAATGCCGTTGTCAACAAGAAGATCGCTACTGTGTTCATGTTTTATATTTGATGTCATTGCCCGAAACATTGACAGCGAATATATTTCCAACAAAGTAACAATTAATGACCCAATAAGGAGAACTAGGCACACAAGATTTCTATGTGAGTCACAGCACCACACTACTTACGCTTTCAAAGAACCAATTAATAGATGTTGTATGATATTTAATACTAACAGCGAGCACTACCTTCCACCTATGTCTAAATACATGTTCAAGCGTAACCTCTCCAATCACCTCTTTCCACCCTAAGCATCTATCCTTATCACGTTCACCAATCACCATCCATACCTCTTTAACTGTTCCCTATTAATTATAAGATAGCACAGTAGCTTAATAGCCATATTTTCAACTACTTTGTATAAAATATGTAAGTAATAAGCTCCTTCTTTTTTTTAAGATAGTACAGTAGCTTAATAGTCATATTTTCTACTACTTTGTATAAAATATGTTAGATATAAGATCCTTCTGTTTCTTTTCTTTTCTTATCTCCTTTTCTGTTTGACGTGTTCTTAAATTCATGTCGTTCAGGTGGGCGGATTACGCCCACTTCGATTAGCATGTCTTTGTACACCAAAACAAGGTAAGGGGTGAGAAAAAAAATAAATAAAAAAAACAACCTGTTAGAATAAGTATAGTGCCTTGCTTGGCCAAATAAATAAATAAATAAATAAATAAATGACACCCTGCTTAGTGCATCGACGTGCTGCATTTACTATAGTAATTTTTAGTACCTGAGCGATGCTCTGTTTGATAGTCAAATTGTTGCAAGAACATTGCCCATGTCTTTTTTATTGTCATGGCAAATGCATTACAGTCAGTAACAATTTTTACTTTCATTCCCATCACTTAAATTCGCCACTTCTTCAGTGCTTCGATAGTTGCTAAAACTTCGAGTTCGTACGAGTGGAATTTTTCTTCTGATTTCTTCGTTTTTCGGCTCATATACTGGATTGGATGAAAAAGCTGGTCCTCATCATCTTTCTGTAGAAGTGCTGCGCCGTAGCCATACTTGCTTGCATCCGTATGAATTTCGGTTAAGGCCTTTGGATTGTATAATTTAAAAACTGGCGCACGAACGAGGACTTCTTTAAGTTGCATGAGTTGCATGCAGTGCAACAGCCAAAACGTGAGTAAGAAACCGACAAATGTGTTCAATTATTTCCGGACTCCTTATCACGAATCTGGCACCCAAATTTTTCCATCACATCAGGATTTTGAGAAAACCGTGATTCAGGGTTAAAAAATCTTTTAAGAGAAATCAACTTGAATCATGAAAATTAAAAGTGGTACGCGATTTTTGTGTATGGCAAAGATGTTAGTTAAAAGTTGATAAAAAATTGTATTTTATACTTCCATCCCCCACCCGCCTTTTCAGCCTTCTTTATAGAAATGTAATATTACATATATTATCTTTCAACAACAAAATTACCTTAGATCCACCACATCAAAACAATAGACCCTCAAAAGGCAAAATTAATTCTTTTTCACTTATATGATGTAAACTGTTGAGACATGGACAGTAGGGAGTAGCGAATTAAGATTGCTTTCCCAAATTTCACATTCTAAGAGGTATCAAAAGCTGCATAGGGTTGTCAAGATCTCCCAAAAAAATTTTAGGAAAAAATAACATGTCTCCCTCTACCGCAAGAACAAAGTTGTTTTTTGAGAAAAACAGGTAAAAATATAGATCTCAAAATGCTTAGATTTTTTTAAGAAAAACTACATGTGTCTTAAAGTAAAAGTAAATACAGACTTTAACTAAAAATATTTTGCCAAACACGATGCCTTTCTTAATTTTTACCCAGAGTGTAAGGTGTGAAGGATATTCGAATCTAAAGGAACTCCCGAGATACCACAGACAAAGTTCTGTGCTATTGTTGTCTGATTGTCTAAATTTTGGTGGTATTGATTCAAGTGTTTGCGTTTTCCTTAAATTTTGCCAATTAATAATTTGCATATTTTTCGCATATGAATTTTCTTGTTTCTAAGAAATGTATACTTTACTGCAATTTTTTAACTTTTCCAAAAGCATGAATATAAGGTGTTATAAATCGAGCATGAGAAGTGGTACCGTAAATTTTCTCAACTTTGATTGTTCAAATATTTCTGAAAAACACCCTTTCCAAGAGTATCTATATAAAACACAAGGATAAAGACCACCTTTTTTTTATTTCGATAACTTAAAAAAAATGTTACTTTCTAGCATGAAATTTATTAATTCTTCAAAACACCTCACCTCAACAAATATTTTATACTAAAATTTCGAGTTTCTGAGTTAGCCATTCGATGGGTCTCAATTGACTTATTGTTTTTAAGAAGTGTTTTAAAGAAATAATTACCATAAAGGAGATATGAAGATAATAGTTAAATTTCATGCTAGAAAATATTTTTTTTAAATATAAAAATAGGAAAAATATCTTTGGCCATTTCCTGGTGCTTTTAATAAATCTTTGAAGACAGGGTTTCTTTGAAAAACATTTGAAAAATCCAAATTGAGAAAATTATTTTCGGTACCTACCACTTCTGATGCCAGAGATATAACACCTTATATTCATTATTTTGGAAAAGTTTAATAATTGCGATCAAGTATACATTTCTCAAAAACAAGAAAAAAAATATGCGAAAAATATGCAAAAAATATGCAAATTATTAATTAACCAAATTTAAGGAAAACGTTGACACTATAATCAATACAACAAAAATTTAGGAAATTAGATAACAATCAAAATAATTGTGCCTCGAGTTTACCTTTAAATTCGAATATCCTTCTCACAGGAGACTGTGGATAAAAAACGAGAGTGGCATCATGTTTGGCGAGATATTGTAGTGAAAGTTTGTATATACTTTTACTTTAAAACATATGTAGTTTTTCTTACAAAAATCTAAGCATTTTGAGATCTATATTTGTACCTGTTTTTCTCAAAAAACAACTTTGTTCTTGCGGTAGAGGGAGACATTTTCTTTTTTCCTAAAATTTTTTTGGAAGATCTTGCCAACCCTATGCATCTTTTGAGACCTCTAAGAATGTGAAATTCGAGAAAGCAATTATGATTTGATACGCCCTATTTCCAAATCTCAACAGTTTTAATTAATTTTGCATTTTAGGGGTCTATTGTTTGGATATGGTGGATCTAGGGTAATTTTGTTGTTGGAAGACCCTATAAGTTTTTTAATAGGCATGATTTTTTGACAACACATAATATTACATTTCTCAATGGTTTGCAGAATAAAGTTGTACTAAAATAAATTATTTTTGAAAAACGTAAAAATAAGGGTAAAAAGGGGGTGGGGATGGAAATATGAAAGAAAATTTTTTATCAACTTATAACAAATATCTTTGCCATAACAAAAATTGCGTACCACTTTTAGTTTTGACGATTCAAGTTGATTTCTCTTATGAGAATTTTTGACCTTGAATCACGGTTTTCTCAAAATCCTGATGTGATGGAAAAATTTGGGTGCCAGATTCGTGATAAGGAGCCCAGAAATAATTGAAAACATTTGTCGGTTTCTTACTCACAAAAAAAAGGTTATTTTTGGTGCACAGTGTAATAGTTGCTCCTCTCTTATTTTGAAGTTAGAATCTTTACGCAACAAATCTGTAAGTGGTTTTGCAATTAAGACATAGTCCTTTATAAATCTTCTGAAATAAGACGTCAACCCTAAAAATCGTTGAAGAGATTTTTGATCGGTGGGCAAATGAACATTTTTAACGGCTCGCGATTTTTCATCCGATGGTTTGATTGAGTGATTTTCCACAATTATCCGAGGAAATCTACTCTTTTCTTTAAAAATGTACACTTTTTCCATCTAATGTTTAAACCATTTGCTGATGCTACCTTAAGAAAAGTCTTCAGTTTCTGGATACCTTCGTCATTTCTTGAGGGAATTATAATGTCGTCGACGTATACAACAACAGTTCCATCACGTATTAAATCTTTTAGTACTGCAAAAATAAATCTAGAAAATACTGCTGGAGAGTTTGATATTCCGAACGGCACATAACGCAACTTGTATTGGCCGTTATGCGTACGAAGTAGGTGTACTTTCTAGAGTTTACCTCAACTGGAACGTGAAAGAATCCGTTTTTCAAATCCAGAGTCGTAAATACATTCGCACCTTGAAGTCTTTCGAGAACATCATCTATTAACACCACTGGAAAATTGTCTCTTACGATTTTTTTTCATTCAGCTTTCTGTAGTCACAGCAGAGTCTTTTGGTGCCCTCCTTTTTGGAAACCAATACCACATCTGACGCATGCTCCAAAGTACTTGGTTGTATGATTTCTTCTTCATCTAACCTTTTTTATATGAATTTAAAAGTTAATTTTGTTGCAATTCACTTAAATATTTGACAACTATTCACAAATTAATACGAAACGCAATAACAAAAACAACCAAGTGTTGCCAGGTACAAAAACAAATTTTTTCTGACACAACAGTATTGCCTGTTTGAAAATTAATGCATCTCAAGCAACTTTTCAGTTAAACTTTAGAACATTAGAGATGACTTGGAGTAATGCATAGAAAATCAAGTGGAAGTTGAACACTTTTTGCTTGTTGGGAACTGTGAGAAATGTTTAAACGAAAAAGAGTGCAAGTGAACGAAAATTTACTTTTTATCGATTTTTTGTTGTTTTTTTTTTTGTAATAATTTTAAAGTTAAGAAATTCTTATGAAAATTATACCAATTTTTATCTTGGATTTGCAATTGAAAAAATAATAGCAACACAAAATGTAAATTTTTCAATACTTAAACCTTTCGATCCCAGCGTTGCCTGAGAGCAATTTTTTTTATTTGTCGACACACGATCAGCGATCTTTTTGTTTATTTTTACTGAAACGTAATGATAACGGTACGTAGATATGTATGTCTACATGAAGTGTGATCAAATAAAAACTCATTTGTGAATCATGTAGCAAAGTTATTTTCAACAGAATACAAATTTGGGAAAACGTAATTTATCAGCCATGTTCTGCATTCCGAGCATTGCTTTTAGATTAAGCGGATTTAAACAAATTTTTTTTAATCTTAACCCTGTCGATACCTCCTTTGACGAATACGGCAGTAATCGCAATTTCCACTTTTTCGAAATTACGATTGCTGTAATCGTAATCTAAGATCGTTCGATGAACGATTACTTTAATTGTAATGTAATTGCATTAATTTTTTTAAAATAACTACAATCGTAATCGTGTGATAATCATAATCCTTATCGCCCAGCTCTGCTCTATATGTAATTTTTTTCAATAATAATAATAAAAAAGATAAATGTGTAAACGACAAAGTTTTCGGCAAAGGTTTAATTTAATATATTTTGAAGTAAAATTTTTAAAAGTTGCGTTTTTAAAAAATTTTCATAGCATAAGTTACTTATTTTAGCACCGAAATGGATGGGCGTGGCAGCTGGAAATTTTGCTAAATTAAAAGTAACAAAATTGTTTCGTGCCACAGGAAGAGTAGGTGTCTACAGGGTTAAGATCCACTTAATCTCAAAGCAACAGAGACCGCAAATAACGATTATTGTTATCAATTAATCCTTTTGTAATAATTATCCTTAATTTTGATCGATATTTTTTCTCTTAGAAATAAAATTATATTTCTATCATTTTTTCGTTAAAAAAAATTATGACTTTATTATCATTATATAATAATAATTTTATATAATAATTATTATAATACAACTATGTTAAACCTATTAAAAAACTATAGTAGTTTTTAAATATAAAAAAAATGAATCAATTCAAATTAAAATAATATAAAATAATTAATTTTTCAATGAAATAATTATTTTTATTTTTATCGAATAAAATAAATAAATAATAATTTAAACGTAAATAAATAACGTAAAAACTATTTTTGATAGATATTTTTTCTTTATATTTTTGGATCAGAAATATAATTCAACCTTGATTGGTATTTTTTTCGACCAGATAGAAAAATTATTTATATTGATACTTTTTTTATATTATCGCAAATTTTTATGCAAGATCGATCTTTAAATCTGATAATAAAAAAATTGTCTTTTTTTAAGAAAAATTATAAAACACACAGTTTTGGTTATGTAATTTTTTTTAGGTGTCCATTCAGGAATACAGCTTAATCAAAGGTCTGAAATTGCACCACCGTGGAAGTTAATGGGTTAAGAAAAATTTTAAAAATAACTAACCTTCAAATAATTTCTAAAAATAACGTTCTTCAATAGACAGTTAATTAATTTTCAATTTCGATCATTTGACTGAAAATTATAAGAAAAAAATTTAAATGATTACTTGCTCACTCTGTTATACATATGAACATAAAAGTTACATTCAAGAAAATAAATAATTAAATCATGTTTGCTAGAAGTAGGCCCATGTCCTTACTTTGAAAATTATATTTTTTTTTATATAAAATACTCTTCCATAGAAAATCCTGGCCACGAATCTAATACATATTTTCTGACTTCTACTTTTTTGGTATGCTATTGAGACAGTGGCGTAGACAGCTTTTGGTTGTAGGGGGAATTCGTAAGAAATGTAATATCGTTAAAAAAGTTCACTTTTGAATACCTGATTACATGACTGATTACATGACGCCAAATGTAATGCTTCACATTCTTACTTTGTTGAAACGTGTCGAAAAACAGTTGGTATGTTCAAAGTTTATGGGCGTGTTGAATTAATAATATGCAACACAAAATTTCTGAAAGCTATATATTTCACTATATCTCTAGTAATTGTTAGCCGATTTAAAAAATTTAACACTGCCCTAAATCAAAATTTGATAACTTTCTTGGGAAAAAGAAGACTTTTTTGCAATACATTTGGATTCCGGCTTAACTTAAAAGAATCAATTCACAATAACTTGAGATATTTGGAAATGTTTCCATGGCTCTGGGAGGGCTACAGTCCAGCGGAGCAGCCATATCTACGACACTGTATTGAGATGTATGAAGATATTTGATGAACTTAATACTAAAGCAGCATTTCTCATAGAAAGCCAGAACTTAACAATTTCGGCATTTCTTCAAAGATATTGTTTAGAAAAATTTTTTAGACAGTATTTTTTAAAGTCAATTGACAGAGAATTATATACAAAAAATATGACTTTAAAATATTTTGAATTTTTTTGTTAGTAAAAATCTCTTCCATTGAAAACCTAACCTAAGATATACTAAGATATACTAAAATTTTCTAAAATCGAGACATTTTAAGATATTTGATAAACTTGAGTAGTATTTTTCATAGAAAGCCAGAACTTAACCATTACAGAATTTTTTCAAAGATGTTTAGTAAATAATTTTTAAACAGTATTCATCATGCTTTAAATTTAATATGTTTATCTAATTATCGAAAGATAAGAATAATCTTCAAGATTATGTTATGGTTAAATCGAGTCTTCATTTTGAATATTAATAATTGGATTGGTTGGTATATTAACTAATATTATTATTATTATTATTACGTTCTGGAGCGCACCAGATGCTCCAGAAGCTTATTCAATGTCTCCGTTTGTTTCTTCTGCTCCTTGCGCGTTTGCTTTAGTATTTTGTTTTTTCTGCGTAATATTTTATTTTGCTTTATCTTCTCCTTCAGCAACTTTTCATTTATTTCCAGTATGCGACGCTCAAAATAATCATTTGCTGGTGTATTTGACTCGGATTCAATGGAATCGCGGTAACGCTGTGGTTGAACATTGCTTGAGACTTTGCTCGATGTGGAAACAGTGGATGCATCTTGTTCTATTGCTGGTGGAGGTGGAGGTGGCAAAGGTTTCGGCATAGGCATTGGTGGAGTATTTTGTGAATTTGGTCTTGTTGTTGTGGTATATTCCATGCGATTGTGTGCCTCGACCATTTGTTGCAACTGTTGATGAAAGTCATCGGGAGCATCGACATCGATGGATCCATCGAGCTCACACTTGATTTGAACTTCTTCGTGATTGAAGGTGGTGTCGTTTTGCTGTTGCTGCTGCTGAAGTGAGAACTGCGTAAAATCATTGAATGAGTTTGAGAAAGAGGAGTTATTGTCGAAGAACATATCTCGTGCATAGTTATAATTCAGCGTCTTCGATGAAGATGGATGATAATCATGCAGATACAGTTGCTGGTAAATAAGACAAGAGGGAAAGTTTAAATGTTAAGATTTCTGAATTTTCTTTTTAAATATGGATAAGTTTTATAAACAAAACGAGGTCTTATATGAAAGTTCAGGATTTAAAAAATGATCCCAACAAAAGCATAAGGTTGTTATATTTTTTCCATATATAAAATGCATACCTTATTATCAAAGGCGCGCAACAAAATGTCTGGTTCCGGCATATCAGGAAAGCCTTTGCTACGCCAATCCTGAAGATACAGTAGATCACGTATCTCGATTTCGTTCCAGTCAGGGCGCACATGTGGATTGCCAGTCACTTAAAATTTAAACATGTGTTCATAATATGACAATAACTCAACAAAATAAATGTTAAAAAAACTCATTACTTGCTTGCTTATCGCGCATCAGACGCGTGAAACGCATGTGAGCAAAATATTTTGCAGCTGAATAACACTAAATATACAAGAAGGAAAATATATCAATTATGAGAACATATTTAATCAATGTTCTAACTTTACTAACTTTTCTCCACTGTTCCGGTGTCTTCTCGATGCCCAGCGCATTTAAATCACGCGTTATGGCATTCCATGTACTCAGACCCAGACTGATACCTTTCGGAAAATGTGGGCCCTGTGTTCGCACCATATGCTTAATTGTCAAGTAGGCCAAGCAGCGGCCCTGCTCTGAGGTACATTTCAAGCGTGCAGTGCGCTCTGTTGTTTCAATAGAATTAACTCCAGCTGTATTGTTACTGTAATTGGCATCACTGCCAAAAGCATTGCCAGCTCCATTTTCTGCCGCAGACTGTTTACAATTTTAACAGCGCAAGAGTACAAAATGCAACATCAGCCAAGCGAAAGAGAACATGAAATAAGAGCGCCCACAAAATTGTGAGCAATTAAGATATACAGAAAGAAATCATAAAAGCAAAAGGAAATCATAAACTGTGTTTTCATGGAAAACTTTGTCGACACTTTACCATGTTGTATTTTTTATTTCAAGCCAAGTCCAAGCAAACAACTGCTTTAATATATATCAATATATATTTATAAAACTAATTAACGATTTAACAATTCACAGAACGCACAGAAAACAACACAATTTATAAAAAAATACTTTACTTGCAGCCGCCTCAACAACTGTTGCCGTTCGAATGCGCAGCACAGCAGCGCGTCTTTTCACAAACTTTATGGTTTTATTTCATTTCTGTTCATGTTCGCTCTTTTCCACGCTCACCTTAATTAAGATTGATTTTATGACCGATTGTTATGAAATTGGTATACAGCTTGTTATAGCTGTCTCATTTACTCCCGCGTGTCTGTGAATGATACTGAGGCAGCAACTGTTAGCTGAGAGCAAGAGTATAAAAATGCATCATGAAATTAAATTCAGTAGAGATGTCAACTAATCAATATTTCTTGCGTTATAAATGGTACGCATTTCAACGCTGAAATTTGTATTTAATCTAAAAATTAATTACTTGCCGTTATCAATCCTAATTTTTATTTTCATTTAAATTAAATTAAATGTAAAGTAAATATTTGTATGCATTTATCAATAGCAGTGATGTGCGGCGTAGAGAACATGATGTCGACAATACTATTGTCGACGGTGTCGAGAATGTCGTGTAGACAATTGCTTTTAACGACGTGTAGATAAATAATGTAAAAGGCTGCATGTTTATTGTAATATTTAATTAAATTGAGTCCAAGTTCGAAGTATTCCTTATTTTTACGCCTTCTGGGCATGGATTTTGTTTGTTTAATTGCAAAATTTGTTAATTAAACGACTTTTCAAAAGGTTTTAAGAATCAGCATAATCTAAATGGAACTTGCATTTTCGCAGTGTTGCATTTTGTTGACATTGTTTACACAATTCTCGACATTGTCTACATTGTCGACACATTCTGCATTGTTGACACCAAAATGTCGACAATTAAAGACGACGCGTCGAGGAACATCACTGATCAATAGTAATAAAACTCATTTTCCGTTTGTTTGTTTGTTTGTTTGTTTAGCCTTTATACAAATCTAAACGGCTCAACTGGTTTTGCTCAAACTAGGTATACATATTAAGTGCGTCCCAACTTAAAATGTTACATACTTAGTTTTTGCCACGCCCCTATGCAATTTTTCAACTAACGGTAATTTTGTTATTATAAAACTTTTTAGTATCGGAGATTTTTTTGTATTTATTTTAAAAAATTTCTGTTATTTTGACATCCAAAACATTCACATATCTTCAAAATTGGAGAAATTTTCAGTACAACGACTTTTTCATAAAACATCGTTGCCTAAGAATAGAAAAAAACTACATGAAAATCAAAGTTTGATCTTTCGATGCAAATATCTCCGCTGTCCATTAATATATTTCATTCAATTTTTTTTTGTTCAAAAGTTCAATAAAATCACTTCACAAAAATAGGTTGAACTGTACTGTTAAGTCAGTGTATATATGTTTTATGATTATGTCAAAAAAGGTCAAAAATATTGACTTTTTACTCAAAAAATGACTCAAAAATTGTTTTTGTTGTAAAAATTAAATCAATTAAAAATTGCACATCTGGCTACCTTTCATATGACAAAGCATTTATTTGCAAAAATTCTTCCAGCTAAGCGCAAAAATTATTTTACTGTTTTTGTCATCAAAACAGCAAGATGTTTTTTTTATTTTTTCGCGCAATTTATTTTTTCCAAAATGTTGTTTTTATACTTTTTACAAAAACTTGTTTTACAAGTCATGTCTCCAAAATAATTTATGTGAAAAAATTACCCCAATATCTCTTTCCAATCAAAAGTTATGGCTAAAAATCTATTTTTTCATACTTGACTATTAATAAAACTGAGTTTTGTTTTTAAGTTCTCTATATATTTTGAACGTCCCCATTTATCTTTAAGAATGCAGTTGTGTGTTTAGAGTAATTACGAACAGTTTTGATTATATAAAATCTTCCTTATAGCAATCGACTTACACCCAGCGACAAAAAACTCGCACGCAAATAATTACAACTTTTCTCCTTTTAGCAAAAAAGCTTTAAGCTTTTAAAGCTTCTTGGGTTCAAATTTTAAAAAAGTTTTTATTGTTATTTGTTTTGTGCTTTATTTGTTAAAAATTGGCACCAAATTTATTTGAAAAACAGCTGCTACCGGACGTTTTAATAAGAGTTCAGCAAATTAAAATTAAAAGCTATGGTTTTGTCATTGGAATTTAAGAGTGAAATTGTAGCTTTACATAAGCAAAACGTCTCCAACAGGAAAATAGCACGTCGCGTTAATACAAATGAATGGAGTGTACGTAAAGTCATAAAAAAATTCAATGCTGGTTTGTCTATTTTTCGAAAAAATGGTAGCGGAAGACCTAAAAAAAACCGCGAGAAGAACGCCTTATAAAAATAATTACACTCCGTGATTGCTTTCTTCATGCTGGTACCGTCAATAAAATATTTAATTCGCAAACTGGAATAGAAATCAGTGACCGAACAATGCAGCGTCAGTTGAAAAAATTGTGATTCGATACGCGGCGACATGCAAAAAACCACTATTAACACCGAAAATGAGGTCTCAGAGACTGCGATGGGCTAAAGAGTATAAAAATAATGGACATCAGATGACTGGGAACAAGTTATATTTTTGACGACGAGTCCAAATTTAACTTATTTGGACCTGATGGTAAAGCCATTGTACGTCGCAGAAAAAGCGAAAGCTATTCGGAAAAATGTGTATTACCAACAGTGAAGCATTCTTCCTACATAATGGTATGGGGAGCCATCACAAAGTTCGGAGTTGGCGAAATTTTGCTTTTAAGTGGATCTATTAATGGCTCCAAATACGTTCAAATTATTGACGATGGTGTAATTCCAACAATTGAGACATTATCCGAATATGTGGAAAATGTAATTTTTCAGTATGATTCGGCTCCATGCCATAGAACCAAATTGGTTAGTAAAGCAGTATCAGCAACAAAGTTAATAGTATTTTTAATAAAACACAATGTATTTTTGTCATTTTAGGTACAAAACCACAAGGTATTTCGTCACGAATCCCATTAAGAATTGTTGGCATATAATGGTCAAAAAATAAGAGGACAAAGACCAAGTTCTATAGAAAACATGAAGAATGTTATAAAACATGTATGGTATAACAATATCACATAAAAATATTTGGAAAACCTGTATGATTCAATGCCAAGACGTATCAATGACGTCATTACTACAAAGGTGGCGGCGCAACAAAGTATTGATATACCAATATGCTTTTTTTTTTTGTGTTTTTATTATTTTTTTAAACTTTTATTTTTATGATAATTTCATGGATTATCTTTTTAAAATAAAATTTAAAATGTTTACGAAACTTTAAAATAATTATCTTGTCATGTCCAGACTTTTCAAATTTGGATATTCTGCTATTTTTTAAACTGCAGTACTTTGCTTTTTAAATAACATTAAAAAATAAGTCTATATTCAATAAAATTGTCCAATATTAAATAAAAAAGCAAAATCGTTTAAAAAAACCGCATTTAGATTCTAATTTCTAAAACATTAAAATTATTTTACTCTTCGAGGGGTTTTTGTCGCTGGGTGTAGTTTTTTGCCTCCCCACCAAATTTATTTTGTTGTGATGGCAGAAAATATTGCTTAATTTCATATCACAGCTTATTTTATGAAGTCACTTGTTATTTATAAATTTTTCGTATTAATTAATGATATTTGATATTTTTAGTATTTGGTATGATAGCCCTTGTTGTCCACAACAGATCTGAGGTGGTTTGGCATTGATGCGACCAGTTTTTAAGTGATAGTTGGCGAAATATTCGCCCACTTCATTTTCAATATCTCTTTCAGGTGGTTTTTGTTTGAAATTTGATGTTTCCGGATGTTATTTTCCAATAAAGACCACACATTTTCAATAACATTAAGGTCTGGCGACTGTGCTGGCGGCGTCATCAATTGTGGGCAGTTGTATATTAGCCTGGTTTGCACAATACCCGCTTTGTGGTTTTGATCGTCATCCTGGTAAAATCGGAAATTCAAGTTTATACCCAGAACCTTTGCACTCTGCAACAAATTGTTCTTCAGGATCTGTAGGTACTTAAATTTGTCCAGTACCAGCAGCTGACATTCAGGTCCAAACCATGACGCTGCCACCGCCATGTTTCAAGGTTTGTTTTAAGTTTTTTTTGTTGACCTCGGTATTCGGTTTTCGCCACATATAGCACATACCATCAGAACCGAATAAATTGATCTTCGATTTATCTACAAAAATATTTGAATTCCAGTACTCTGGGGCCTTGGACATATGTTTTTTGTCGTAGTTGAGTCTGCATAATCTGTTTTTGGGGATAATAAACGGCTTGTTTCGTGTTACTCGGCCATGAAAGTTCTTTTTGTGCAAGACACGTTGAATAGTTTTAGCACTTCACTGTTTGCTCAGGTCAGTTTGAACTTCAAAAGCCATTTTCGGAGCTGAGAGTCTCGGATTAGCCTTTATCTTCCGTACAATATGCCGTTCGTCGGTTGCATTAAAAATTTTGTTTGGTGCTTTTTTGTTCTTATTGTGCAATCGATTCTTATGGACGAAGCGCTCGATGATCTTTTGCACTGTAGAGGAATTGATATTAACCATTTCAGCCATTTTTAGCTCTGAGCTGCTGTTTTTAAAATAGTATATAACGAATTCTCGTTGTTGTAGCGTTGTGCGCGCTCCTATTTGAAATAATCATAGAAGCATACACTTGAAGCAAAAAAATCAGACTAAAAAGTTAACACAAAGCAATTATAGAAATAGAACGAAGGCATAGCTAACGAAAGTACCGTTAGACAGCGCAGCATTAGAGTACCGTAACAGAGAGAAGTGACTGCCTAAAATAAGCTGCGAGATGAAATTAACCCTTTGAGTTGGGAATTAATTCTAATATTGTTAAAAATGATTTATTAGTGCTTTTTAGTGAATTAACGTCATAAAAACTCAAAAATCACGCTAAAAAATTTTCTCCGGCAGCTCCTTGATCCTTTTTCAAGATGTCCACAATTGCGTACATACCAACTCAAGCGTAGTTTTTAGAGTACTAAGCAAAAATTATATAAATATTGTACAAAAATTGTTTTTTAATTATTTCTGTGTAATTCAAAAGCGCATGATAATGAAATAATAAAAATTTAGTCCAAGGACTCAAAAACAAAAATAAAAAATTATAAAAACTTTAAAGTAAATTCACGTAAGTTCATTTCTGTATTTAACAGTTACTTCTATAAATTTTGGTAATTTTTTTGTATGAAATTGTGAAAGCAATTTCAATCCTTCGTCAAATAAAGATGTACCCTGAACTTACAGCAAATTATTATACAAGATCTACCCGAACACTTCGGATTCTTGCTCTTTATACAATCCTTTTTGCATTCTGTCCAGCTAGCACAAAAAGAAACATCAACGAAATGGAAAGTAATATGCAATGTCCACTTTTTGGACTAAGAAATATTCTTCTGGATTTAAAAAAACTGCATCATTTCGTCTTGAGTCGTGTGTTGAAATGTTTGTTCCCGTCTGTTTTGCATAAACATTTTTATATAGACGGCAAATATTTTCGAAATGTGATAATAGCCTTCTATTTAGAACGTCCTATGCTTAAATTTCTACCAATACTTGTGGTTCAAACATAAATGTTTCTGGAAAAAACTGCCTTCTTCTAAATTCAATTTTCTTTTTGTCAGTTATTATGTACTTTTCCATCTTATCAATAAGCTGCACATTTTCAGTTCCACAAAATTCAGTAAACAGTGGAGCAATATCCGTTACATCTTCATAATGTACTGTATTAATAATATTTCCACTCAGTAGAACATCAAATAAGTTTCCAGATCTTTGAAGAATTGTTGTTATTTTATCAACTTTTGCTTTTTACGCATTTTCTTTGAAAATTTTAAAATCATCTTCACATTCAGAAAAATCTGACAACTTTTAATCTGAGTCCATAGCGTTCAGAAGATCATGGATTTCTCGTGCAAAAAATCCTTTTTTTTAGCCATTTTATGTTTATAGTTTAATTGCAACTCTGTCCTATTAAAATTGTCAAACAATGTAAACTACACGGTTAAAAATCTTGGACTAATTTTAGTCCAGCTAAAATAATACTGTATTTTTTAACTTTGCGGTTTAAAATTTAAACTTTGCAAATACTAACTCATCATTAAAACTCTACTGTACTAAAATTTAATCCAAAAGAATTATTACAGCATTCTTTTTAGCTTTTTGTTTTAATTTTAGTACATTTGGATACTAAATTTGGATTTAGACGTAAAAAGTTAGCCTGGCGATTAGGCGATTTGGTTTATATGTTTTTGTTAGGCATATCTCAGTAGCTGAGTGATAAGATTAAAGCCCTTACAAACTTAATATCGTAGGTTCGAATCTCAAGGTGTTTTTAATGTCATATTAAAAGTATTTTGCAAATACTAAATTTGAAACCAAAGCTAACGAAGTTGTACAGAAAAGTTAAAATTTTAGTACAAGATTTTTAATTGTGTACTATATCTATCTTCACGCTATTACGTCCGATAGCTTGAAATAACTTTTCAGACTGCTTCTTACAATTAGTTCTAACTACAATTTTTACAATTATAATTGTGTTCTTACGTTTCCATATGTGCTCAGTTTGTTTGTACACAATTTTGTACATGTTTTTTAGCTTTTTTTTTTTTAATAATTATAAAAATTTTGAGACTATATGTATGTATTTTGTTATATCTGAAAGAATTCTGTTTCATAAAACCATATTTTTAATGGAATATGGGTTTCCCTAATCCTGCAAATATGGATTTCAAAGTATGTTCGCTGAATTAAATTTCTACTTGATCTAAGTTATGTCAAAAAATGAAGAAAAAACCTGAATTAAGATGTATTTTTATTGTATTTGTGCATACAAAATCATAGAGAACGCTCTAAAGAACTAAGTTTCCAATTGAAATGAGTCAAACATGAAACAAATTTCCGTACAAGCGCCATACAAAGTGATGTACGCAATTGTGTACGTGCCAACTGAAAGGGTTAAGCAGTATTTCTCTTCTCTTATTTTTTAAACATATAAATATATGTATTCACAATTAATGGAAAACCTTTATTTAACTAGACTTTTTGCTCTTTTAAATGACACCATATTATCTTTTGTATTCCTGTTAGTTTCGTTTTTATAAAGTCCTAAATTTTAAAGTATGCACTGCATAAAATAAGCTGTGAGCCACTGTACGTCTTCACTCTATAAACTTTCGGTATTATGGCAAGTTTGCGCAAACACAACCAAAAATATTTAATAGCAGACATCAGCACAAACCTAAAAACAGCCAAATACACTGTCGAATAGTGTTTGCGCAGACAATCTGTGTAGTCTATTTGGCACTTTATGCAAACGTAACGGAGCGTATCGTAGTGCTACACAAAATTTCTGTATGAACAATGCGTATAAGTAGTTAACGAAATCGTAACAAAACGTGACAAAACTAAGATTTTTACCAAACTTAGATATTAGGACTCAGGCTTAGAACTTTTTATTTTTAAAATTTTTTTATGACTATATAACATATACACATTTAAAATAAATATTATAAAAATTTCCCAGTCTAGGGGGCAAGTGCTCCCCCTGTCGACGGCTATGGTTTCAGCTATGTATATGGTGATATAATAAAACATATGCGCATTTGGTCAGAACAATTATTACATTAGTTTTGATCTGTGCATTAAATTCACAGATAGATGGCGCCGCATTTATAAGTACTGTGGGTACAAACTATACACCTTGCGGTGAATAGCTAAATGATGTCTACCAAAAGTTTCTTCAAATTTAACCCCACACTTTTGGGATTACAGACTGGTGGCGCTATTTTCTGCTTACAGAAGAATATCTGATGTTCTTATGTAGCTAGCAGATAAGTTTTGCGAAATATTTTGCGAAAATGCTATTGCTACCAAACTTTTGAAATGTCAAATAATGCAGTACTGTCAGTTTTTCAGTCGCAGCGTCATCTAGCCGTCAATAACGACTAAGTGTTGTCTACGTTTACAGTTGCTCTTTCAACACTTAAAAAAATAGAATTGGATCAATTTAAATGTCCAGCTCACTTGCTGGATTTTCTGTTGTTTTTGCTTTGCTTGCAAATGCGATGATATGATCCTGATCTCCCATGAAAAAAACGCAGCTACAGTAGTTTTGACTTAACTGCCACACCGTGTTTTGCACGCATTTTGTGGCAGGTAAGTCAAAATGGCACTAAAGTTACATTTTTTAACTGTCAAAAATTGGCAGTTATCTGATTCGTTTACCTGCCACAGAAGTGGCTTATAAGTGCGATTCACACAATTCTCTATTTTTACAACCAAAATTTGGTTTGGCAAAATAGTTTTACAATAAGACTCCGCATTTTCTTTGCTGTTGCAATTTGCTTCACCGTGAATTTGGCTTACTTTTATATTTTGCCGTTTCTTCCATCGAAATAGCCAATTTGAATCGGGTTCGAAATCTACGCCTAGCTGGACAGCAAACTCCTTGGCTTTATTTATTAAGATAAAGCTCGTCAAAATACCATTCTTTTGACTCTGTTGATTAAACCAAACTGCTAGCGCATTTTCAACGTTCTCATATAAACCCTTTCTATTTCGTTTTTGTTGAAGATTTTTTGATTCAACGACAGATTGTCTAATTTCCTCCTTGTTTCTAATTATTCGGTACAATGTTGAAATTTCACAATTATATTTTACACAAATGTCTTTCTTTTTTACGTTTTCTTCACAATCTTTTAAAATATTCAATTTTTGTTTTAAAGAAAGTGATGTTATCTTTTTTTTTGACATGGTTTCACATCAACCTGCAAATGTAAACTAAACAATGCAACTGCTGAAGAAAACAAACAAAAGCACCCTTTCGTCTGATCTACATATTGTTTTGATTTATACTAGGAACTCACATACACACCACTGTTTTTTTTTTTGGTTTTTTTAAACCAAGAGAGAGAGTTATAAAGAGAATGAGAGAGTTATAGAAAGGCTGCGAGCATTCTAACAAAAACAAACTACAGTAGTTTTGACTTAACTGCCACTTTTTTAGCTGCCAATTTGAGATACCTGCCAAAAACAACAAAATTTCACTCATTTATTCAATTTCGTATGAAATGTACTTGTTTAAGTGCCAATTTCATACGTGCCAATTTAAGTTAGCTGCCACAAATATTTGGAATTATCCCCTATTCGTTGATAATTTTTCATTTAACAGCCACAAAATCTTTTTTGCAACTGTTGCTAACGAAAACTATGTATGTATGTAGTTTGTTTTTGTTAGAATGCTCACAGCCAGCGTTGCCATATGGTCCGATATATCGGATATGTTATGATTTTAATACTTGAATCCGACTTTCCGATATTTGACCAACATTTTTCAAAATGTTACGATTTCAGAAAAAGTAGATCCGACGTCCGATTTTGCATATGTAGATATGTCTTTTGTAGAGTGATACAAGTTTAAATTATAATTAAGCATAGAAATATATTTTAAATATCAATGAAACGAACTTTTATTTTGTGACATTAATGTTTAAATATGATTTCGGAACACCAATTTTCACAAACTTCGCAGCATTTTCGGCCGTTCTCGCCGATAACTCTTCGAATGTTGATTTCCATGTGTTCAATTGTTTGTGGTTTATCGACGTAGACAAGTGACACTACATAACCCCAAAGAAAATAATCCAATGGGGTTAAATAACATGATCTTGGGGGCCAATTCATTGGGCCATTTCGTGAAATTATTTTTTCGTCCAGTTTCCTTGAGTAAATCAATTGTAGCGCCCGCTGTGTGGCATGTGGCTCCGTCCTGTTAGAACCACATATCAGCAAGATTAATACCAGCTAATTGAGGTACGAAAAAACTTCGAATCATGTTCCTATACCGTTCACCATTGACAGTAACATTCTGACCATCATCGTTTTTGAAGACATATGGGCCAATGACTCCGCCAGCCCATAAAGCGCACCAAACAGTAACCACAGTAATTTTCTGTGGATGTAATGGTGTTTCGACAAAAGCTTGTGGATTCTCCTCACTCCAAATACGACAATTCTGTTTATTTACGTACCCATTCAACCAAAAATGGGCTTCATCGGAAAATAAAATTTTCCATGGAAATTAAAAATCAATATCAATTTGTGCTTCAGCCCATTTGCCGAATTTTCGGCTCATACGATGGTCGCAGATGGTCCCAGATTAGGATCATCTTTAATGCTTTCCTGTACAGCGGCTACAGATTCTTCAGTGCGCACTGTTTGGCGTCTCACGGGATGCACATTATCAGTAACAGTAAATGTGGTCCGAAAACGATCTATTGTTCTTCGAATTAGCAGCTCTGAAAAACGATTATGTACTACATAAAATGGACGAAGTGCAAGATAAGTTTGGCGAACAGAACCATTATTTTGATTAAAAATTTCCACAATTTGCACGCGTTGCTCTGGTGTAAGTCGATCTATAATAAAATGTTAAAGCAAACTAAAAAAAAGCAACTATCAGCTGTTAAATGGGTGGTCAAATAAAACAGTAAAAAACACCCTATACATATTTATATGAAAATAAAAATTTAAAACTTTAAAATAAAAATATGCGATGGTACTTCTGCATTTCCGATAATGAGAAAATTTATTTTTGAATTCTTGAGCTTACCTAATTCCTCAGCTAACATTGAGCGAACTTTTAGTCAAATAAATATTAATAAAACTAAAGTTCGCAATAGATTAGAGTTAGATACAATGGAAGGAACTCTGCATACAAAAGATTATGTGCGTATGAAATCTTTTAACTGTTTTAGTCTTGAAATTGATAAAGAATTGATAAACAAATTTAATAAAGCAATGCATATATGACTTCGAAAAAATTATATTTTTTTTTACATATTTTTTTCACTAAAATCTAATTTTTTTGTAGTTTTTGGTGGCTTAAAACAACAACTTTTTTCGTTTACTTACTTGTAGCAAAAACTTTACATTTATAGAGTTAAAATTGAAAAATTATGTATTATGGCTCTATGTATTTAATTTTTACCGATTTAAGAGATCTACATTAAACCAAACTGTGTTGCAAATGTATTTAATTTGATTCTAACTCTTCGTTTGTGTGTCCAAAAATATTTTCAAAATGTAATTTATTATAATATATTTTCTATATTTATAATGATCATTGAATTGACTTTTGAAAAAATGTGCTTTATTTAAATAAGTAAACCTTAAATATTCGTCATACGTCTAATAACATGCAATATTTTATTTGTCTTCTTTGTTGTAAAATGCGACTGAAAATTTCTTAGTTCTTGTTTTCAGAGTTTCACAAATACGACGAGAAATCCGACGAGCATAGTGCAAAGTTACGCTGTAAATTTTTTTTTATGGCAACACTACTCGCAGCCTTTCTCTAATTCTCTCATTCTCTTTATAACTCTCTCTTGGCTTAAAAAAAAAAACAAAAAAAAAAACAGTGTATATGTATGTGAGTTCCTAGTATAAATCAAAACAATATGTGGCAGGTAAACGAATCAGATAACTGCCAATTTTTGGCAGTTAAAAAATTTAACTTTAGTGCCATTTTGACTTACCTGCCACAAAATGCGTGCAAAACACGGTGTGGCAGTTAAGTCAAAACTACTGTACATACATAGTTTTCGTTAGTAACAGTTGCAAAAAATTTTTTGCTGTTAAATGAAAAATTACACAGGTCTGCAAATTTTAACTCTTATTTTCCCCTTTTGGATTTGAATGCTTGGTTTGGGGTATTTTGGTGCGTGTATTACGAATATGTACTTGAATTTTTCCTATCACCCTCAGTTTTTTTGAAAAATAGCTTTGTGTGAATTAAAAGAGAGGCGACTTTACTGAGGTATTTTTTTATTTCAATTTAGAAACAATAACATAACTTTAAAACATTAAAAATACATTTGAAGGACAGGATTAAATAAGTTTAAAATATTAAATACTTTTGTGGTATCTTGCTTTTTTTCACCGAAGTTCCGATTGTGATATTTTCGCTTTAAATTCTGAGTTGGATCATCTCGCTTTAACAGCCAAAAATAGTCTGCCACCATTTTTTTATTCCACCTTCCCTGATAGCGACGTTCCATCTCTTTCAAATTCTGGTAAAATCTTTCGCCTTGCTCTTCACTTACAGCTCCCAAGCTATCAGGAAAGTAGTCCAAATGTGAATTAAGTAAATGACTTTTAATACTCATCGAGCATCGCATTTTGCCGAAATTTTCAATAATTTTCTCCACAACTTCCTCATAATTAAGACTTGTGGTTTTCTAGAAAATGTCTCACCACT
The DNA here is from genome assembly GCA_963920525.1 of Dichetophora obliterata. Classification (NCBI taxonomy): domain Eukaryota; kingdom Metazoa; phylum Arthropoda; class Insecta; order Diptera; family Sciomyzidae; genus Dichetophora; species Dichetophora obliterata. The sequence goes on along the minus strand of OY986437.1, from coordinate 69,677,799 downwards.
TCCTTAACTCTATTTCCCGCCGTGTAGCAGATCTGCAACATTTAGGAATTGCTCTAGAAAAATAACTCAAAGAGAAAAAATTAAGTCGGAATTCTTATAAACGACTCATAAACATTCTAAACAACTCTAACTTTTCAATTAGAGAGTAAATCAATCAACAGTTATTTTTTATTTTTCAGAAAAAATTGTTTCATTATCCTCAGTTTTATATGTAAAGGGGGAAGATTTCTTTTCGGTTCTACAGCATACTAAGCTTAGCGTTACAAATTGCACGGAAGTACTGATTTTGTCAAAACAATCAAGAAAAATTTGTACAAAAATAAATCCTCTACCTTCATTAACCCTCTTCTAACGATTTAAGTTAATTTCTATAAAAAAAAAACAACTTAAGACTTACTAGAAATGAGGTCTCAAGCAAATGAATCAAAAGTCTACATTTTTTTTTTATAATAATGTTATGTCACTTAGTTAATTAAGTTATATTTAACTAATTATTTATGAGAACTTATTCATTAGTCTCTAATGCAGCCATTTTAAGCGTTTTTTGTTTAATAAGTAACGATTTAAATAAACTATGAATTAACAACTGGAAGGTCTTGATAATTTTTGTAAAAAAAAACGATGCTAAATAACTTTAAAACCTGACGTGATGGAATTTTTTAAATATTTATCTCGTAATCAGCGCCCCATAATCTACCTAAATCAATCATCAAAACTGAAAGGGGAAAACCATTGCAGACCTGTGTTATCAATGAATATGGGATAATAATTCCAAATATTTGTGACAGCCAACTTAAATTGGCACGTATGAAATTGGCACTTAAACAAGTACATTTCATACGAAATTAAAGAAATGAGTGAAATTTTGTGGATTTTGGCAGGTATCTCAAATTGGCAGCTGAAAGAGTGGCACTTAAGTCAAAACTACTGTAATATAATTTTTAGTACAGTCATTTTTAGTACAACGAATTTTTCATAAAACATTTAGAGCTAATAATGAGAAATAAATTATATGAAAATCAAAGTTTTTACTTTTAATGCCAATATCTCCGTTTCTGTTTTTAATATGTTTAATTTTTTTTTTAGACTAAACCAACGCTCAGGGGATGCCCCCTATAAATGCGTAAGCATTGTGTTGATTCGGAAGATGGGTGATAGTTAGTTGGAGGATGGATAGATGGAGTAAAATTTTTTACATGGATAGATAGATGAATTACAATTTTTTTGTTACAAAGTTCAATGTATTATTTAACATAAATCTTTGTTTAGATGTTTAAATGTCCAAATCTCAAGGACGCATAATTTCCTACCATAATTTTTATATTGTTGAAAAGGTAATTTTGCTTGCTTATAAGAACCATATATGTTTCTATGGCCGGGAACCCAGATTATGGTAATGTTAAGTTGGTGACTTAGCCGGGCCAGTTCATCCTTTCACTGCCTTACATGTTTAGAGTTGATAATGATCGCATCTAAAGCTTTAATGACGGCTCAGCTATCCGTCAGAATAGCTGCATTGAGGTGATTAGTGTTGGCTGGTGATTAGTGTTGGCTCTACTTAAGGCATGACAAGCTTCTCTTATCGCTAAAAGCTCGGCCTGGAAGACGCTGGCTGAGTTTGGCAGACGAAAAGCCTCCATCTTGGAGCCGTCAGTGTAAAAGGACCCATCAAAGGCTAGATCAGGTCCCCCATTGCACCACTCCACCACTACACCCTGGTGGGGAACTTGGTTATAAAGGATTTCGTGAAGTCGAGTTTAGGAGTGTTCTAGTCCCTGTTTCGAGGAATCAGTTCAGGAGGTAGCGGACTTAGAATATTGCTGTGTCCATATGGCCTATTCCGCCAATTGTAGGACTCCCTGAGTCTGACTGCACTGTTTGTTCCGGTAAGCTTAATGTGTAGATCTATGGGAAGTAAGTGCCTCGGTAGGGCATTAGTGAATACCCCCTGTGATACCTATGAGCTTGTTGTAGTTACTTGAAAGTTTGCACATAAGCTTTGAAGTAAAATATTGACCATACAGTGGCTTAAAGTAATAATGGAACATACATAAAAAATTCATTCAAATGAAAAATGTAGTTATTTTGTTGGTACAACTTTTAAGTATTTGTATATTTTAAAAAGGTTTTAATGTGGTTAATAAAGAATAATAAAAATAATTATGAATAAAAAGTTAATTGATTTATGAAAATAAAAAAACAAAATTAGTAACAAAATTTAACCTTATATTATGAAATTATAAGCAATATAATAAAAAATAAAATAAAGGTAATATTTAGTTGGTAAGCCTTTTTATTAAATAACCGCTTTCAGACAAATTGGCATTGATTGCACCAGTTTTCGGCAGTAGGACGGCCCCTTATTCTCCCACTGTTCAGTGCTGCCTTTAATTGCTCACGTGTAGAAATAACGTTTTTTTCAACTTTTCCTCCAGGTAACTCCATGCATGCTCAATGGGATTGAGATCTGGTAATTGAGGTGGAGTTTTCAAAATATGTGGGCAATTATATAGAAGCCAACTTCTGACATTATAGGCCTTATGCTTGGGATCGTTGTCCTGGTAAATGAAAACGAACTCTCAACACCCGAAATTTCGCACACTTTCCTTCAAATTTGTCTTTAATATATTAAGATATATGTGTTGGTCCATAATACCGTCGATGATGTGAATTTTTCCAGGACCTGCAGCTGACATGGCAACCCACACCATCACTGAACCCATACCATGCTTTATTGTCGTCCGCAGGTTCTTTTCCTCAAGTTCAGCATTCACCTTTCTCCAAACATAGGATCGACCATCTGACCGGAAAACATTAAATTTGCTCTCGTCTGTGAAGATAACTTGCTCTCAATATGAAAAATCCTTATAACGGTAAGTTTTGGCAAATACGATGCGTTCTTTTTATCCGTCTGGCTTATGAAAAGTTTCCTCCATGCAGTCCTACCATGAAACTGGTGCTTTCGCAGAATGATCCGCACAGTTTCTGGATCAGCCTTTTCTCCCAGATATTTCTCAGTCTCAGCAGCTAATTTTGGAGCGCTCATATTTGGTTTTCGCTTAATTTGTCGAAGCATTCACTTTTCGTCAGCGTTATTAAATATTTTCCTCTTACTGGGCTTCTGCTTATTTTTGAAGTCAGTCTTATTTCGATAACGTTTTATTACATTAAATAGAGTTGTTGGCGCACGATCAACAATTTTGGCAATCTCTCGAACTGTTTTGCCATTTATAGACTGGATAATCTATTTATAGATTTTCTTAGTTCAACTGATGTTATTTTACCACGCGGTGCCATTACACAATTTTTTGTATAAATTTAAATCCAAATTTAATTAAGTTAAGTAAAAAACGACCGTCGCTAGCCTTTTGAATACAATTTCAAAACTTACTGCAGTTTTCGAGTCAAATTGAGAACAGAATCATAGGTTGTTCCATTACTACTTTGAGGTTCATTTTCGTTACTCATTTGGTTTTTTTATTTTCTTAAATCAATGAACTCTTTATTCATAAATATTATAATTATTTTTTATTAACCACATTAAAAGATTTTTAAAATATACAAATACGTAACAGTTGGACAAGTAAAATGACTAAAATTTTCATTTGAATAAATTTTGTATGTTTGTTCCATTATTACTTTGAGCCACTCTATATTTGACGTGTTGACATTCGATAAAAGCCACGCCTATTTCAAATACAAAGTGACTTTATCAAATCGGAAAAATCTAAGAAAATGCCACCAAAATTAATGTAATTACTTGAGATTGTAGCCCATAAGCTTAGGTAGCAATAATTTATCATATAATTGAAATATGTTAAAATCGAAGCCTAAAACTAAAGGGACAAACTAATAAGAATCTTTTTAAATGCCACAAAAAATAATGTAATTCTTGAAATTTTGAACACATCATTTGGTCTCATTCACCATATATTTGTAATTTGTCAAAATAGGGTCTCCCTATCCTAGGGTCTACCCTATCCTAGGGTCTATCCACGTCTACCTCCCATACAAAATTACTCACTAAAAATTCCACAAAAAATAGTATGCCAAGAGTATTAAAATTCACTTTGATTTTGAAATTTGTGACCATCCGAAGTGACGTCATCAAAGTTGTATAACTTTTATAAACTCCAAAAAAATGTGTGTATTAACAGCATATTTAACACATAATCTTCCATATCTTAAACGTGTTCTGCATTTGAGTTTTGGCAAAATTGGATGAACACCACGCCTATTATCTATACGAAGTGACGTCATCAAACTTCCAAAGCATGTATAAATTAGAATATGCTGTGGTGGTATTTTAACTTCGACCCAGTCGAAGATAATTCCTTACTAGTTTTCTTTTATCTTTTTTTTTTCTTATATTTTTAAACATAGGAACTATGACACAAATTTGCTTTGGATAATTCGCAATATTTTTCACCATGAGGCCACTACATATACAATTTCATGCAATAAAAATCTAAGCCTAACCATATAAAAATTATATTTATTTTGTTAAAAACAGTTTGTAGGTAGTTTTTTGGTAAAAGCATTAATTTAATATATTATTTTTTAATACAGAAATAATTTATTTTATATAAACATATAATTTTTTCTTCAAATACACATTTCTTTTTCTTCTATTTTCACAGAGTTGAAATATTTTACTCGTTCACTACCACTGAGACATTATGTTGTGTTTGTTTGACAAATCTCATAAAAATGCAGCAGTGTTTTATGTTAATAAATAAATACACATAGATTTAATACTTTAATTCACAGAGTGAGAGATAAAGAGGAACAAAGGTATAAAAAAAGTTAAGAAATTTTGTTAAATATGGCATTACATTAGTTGTGCACACTAGTTTTATAATAAAAAATATTAGTTTTTGACAAATAAATAATACTTTCTCCAAAGAGAAAAAAAAAAACACGAAGCTTGTAATTTATTCCATAGCTTAACCCGTTAAACGTCATCAGCCTTTATATGTAAAAATAGGATAACAATTCTTTAATCTGATTAAAAATGTAGCCTTGTGGTAATCCAACATTTTCACACCCTTTATGAGCTCTTCTTTTCAATAAGAACGTCCAGTTTTGTTAACAATTGGCCAAAGAGCTTTGTGTGTTCTTTCAGAATCTTATTTTTTCTACGTAAAATTTTATTTTTCTTAAGTTTGGCCTGTAACATTTTTTCTTTGATTTCCAAAAGCCGACTATTGTGATTATATTGATCTTGCATTGCGAAGGGCGTGCCATTTTTATGACTTTGTTGCTCCTTATATGAATTAGAATAAGCTGTGTGGCTACCATGATTCACTCCTTGAAAACCATGTTCTACTGATGCAGGATTTTGCATAACATTTAGACAAAAATTATTCAAATCTACTGTTTCACCATTTTCTGCATCAAGTTCAGGTCGATCATCATTTATTTCTTCTACAGTAAAGTCAAAGCATTCCTCCGTTTTTATTTCTATGTTCCCGGTGTCGAAAACCGAGTGAACTGGCATTGCAAAGCCATTAGATCTGACAGTAGTATATGATGGCTTATTATCAGACATTAAATGCTCCATGTTGAAATCGTTATTAGGAGATAAGAATCTTTGAGTTTTTTGTGGGGATTCAATAGCGCCATAGGAAGATCTTAGTGTTGGTGTTATTTCCTCCATATTGTCAACTTCAATGTCTTCAGAGTTGATAAATTTTTGCTAGACGGGAAAAAATATGGTTAAAAGAACATTTCTACCTATAAAGCCGAATAAAAACTACATTTCTTTCATAGGCCTTTAGTACAATATCCATTCCAGGCATATCTTCGAGACCTTTAGAGTGCATGTTCTGCATATATAATATATCATCGACATTGACTTTATTCCAGTTTATAGGTTGTGGTCCAGTTTCTTAGAAGTAATAGAAAAACAAAACAAATAACTAAAATTATTATTATTATTATTAACCCATTTACAAAACTGTACAAATATTTTTGAACAAAACCTTCTTTTTTCTTTCATTTAAACCTAAAACTAAACCGACAAAACTTTAGGGTTAAAATATGTCTCTAAAGGAGTGAAAAAATAGCTTCAACAAAATCGTCATAGTGGACTCATAACGTACGCACAATTACAGTGGACACAAGCAGGGTTAATAAACCAAATACTCCTACTGAAAGTTTATTAAAATATCTACTAGACCTCGGGCCTCGATATTCTAGTGGTAGCGCGCTTGATTGTTGCTCAGGAGTACCGGGTTCGATAAATGGCTGGGCCATAGTCCTACGCCATAACCTTTCCTTCCTTATTTTCTAATCAAAGCAACTTTAAAACATATTAATTTACGATGAAAAGTTGTAGTTGGTGGTGGTAGGAAAATTTGTGGAGAGAAACGCTTAGGAAATTGATTTGACTGTGGTCCAGGCATGATTTAATATCACATGTTTCTACAGTTTCTGCCACATTACACAAAAGCTTTCTGCCACACCTACACAAAAGTTTCACTTGATTACTTCCTTCACCCAAGCTGTGGTATCACAACGGACCAATAATTTGGTCTAAGTGGGCAGGTCTAAGGACATTAACCTAACCTTAACCTAACCTAATCTACTAGACCTTCTAGGGCGTTCAAGATGCTGCCGGTTTTCTAGTGACGGCGCCAACACTCTTTAAATGCATGACATTTTTGACAGGTGGCAACCTAAACATGAACACACCATAAATGTCAGATCGATCTGTCAATGAATAGTGACGTTACAGTGTTCTAAATTAAACAACTTTTTGGTATTTTTACAAAAATAGATAAAGAAGAATTACGTGCCTCGGTTAAGCATTACTTTTTGCGTTATAAAAGCGCCCAAGAAACAAAAAAAAAAGCTTGATAAATATTATGGTGAATCTGCTCCATCGTATTAAATCGTAAAATATAGGATTACAGAGTTCAAAAGACGTCGAATCAAAAGTGAACACTCCAGAATGTTTTGGAAAAATCCGTGATTTCGTATTGGACAATCCGAAATTGAAAGTGCTTGTGATAGCTACAGCTGCAGGCATATCAAATGGGTCGGTTGTTTTACTTTTTACATGAACATTTGGGTATGAGAAAGCTGACTGTAAGACAAGGGCAGATATACGCGATCGCCCCCCAAAACTTCTTGAAAATGCTGTTTATATTATCACATATGCTTGATAATGTGATAATGGGTTTTAAAAGTCGATTTTCAACAACTTTGGATTTATATTAATTTTTAGTACTGTTTTCTTATTCTGTTACCCCGAAAAAAATTACAATATCTACTCAAGATTAAAGAAAACTATGTAACAGATATTCGGTATTCTTCAAACAATCACCAGAGGTCTTAGATGCAATGTCAAAAAGAAAGGTATGATTCCAGTACTAGTGCTAAACACTAGGCCAGCTCATTTTTGAAAATCAAAAAGCACACCCAATTCCTAAATCTTTGGGATGAAAAACTGTGATATCCTCAATTTGAGGAAAACCGTGTGAGTCTGTAGCCACCGGAAATGCCGATGAATTTTTATCCAAAATCGGTTGTTTTTTAATGTATCTGATTGTAATTTTTTAAACACGTACAAACTAACCCGTACTGTTTGTAGGAATTGAGAATCAAGTGAAGCCACGTAATTCAGTAAAAAAATAAGTTTGATTGGAAAATTAAAAAAAATTATAGTTCTTTCTCAACGGCTAAAATCAGACGAGCATGCAATCATGAAGTTCATTACTTTTTGTTTTTCTCTTTGACTGAATCTGGTCTTGGGCATCATCAGATTACATTCTTGATTACATTCGAAGTTCATTTTTGTTCTCGCAAGAGAGTTCATTTTTTTTAGCTGTAAAACAACAACAAATTTAGATTCATTCAATCATTTGCTTCTCGTGTAATCAGTTTTACGGAAATTTCTCGAAATTGCACAAATATTGTTCAATTTTGACGAATGGGTGTTCATTGGAAAGGTCTTTTAAAGATCTATCAATCAAATAAGAATCATCAAATTCATAAACATATTAATATGTTGATAAAAAATATAAACAAAAATTTAGGGAAATTCATCGGAATTTCCGGTGGCTAGAGACTCAAACGATTTTCCTCAAATTCAGGATATCTTCATTTTACATCCCAAAGATTCAGAAATTGAGTGTGCTTTTTGACACAGTTTTCCATATAAATATCTTTTATTATACTAAATTTTTTCATATACTCTTAGCAACTCTACTATCAGACTGCTGCGATGCTGAAGTGTATCTTCTTCTTCAAAGTCTTTTTAAAATTTTAATAACATTGCCTTTAAGTGGAGAAACTAAATTTTCTCAAGAATTAAAACATATTTCAAACATATTCCACGACAACAGAAGAAAGATTTAAAGTAGTTGCTTTAAAAAGAATTCATTATGACATTAAAGTGACTGTGGATTAAGTCGTTGATAGATGTGCCAAAACACGGAAGTACAGATTAGATTTCGTGTCGTGATTAGATTTTTCAAACAGGGCTTGGAAATTGTGAAGTCCATTTAACCCTTCTGTCAACGAAAGTTTTTCACCCTTCTATCAACGAAAAGGTCTAGCCAGACCTTTATATGATTTGTATGGTAGAACATATTTATTGTTTTTCATTTTGAAATAAAGTAAGTTATATTTTTATACAAGTTTCATTGGTTTTCTTCTGCATTAATGCACTTATGGTACTTTAATTGTTGCTGGCTATGTTGCAGGTTCTTCACAGGCTATGCAGTGGAATCGCGTTTTCCTTTGAAATTTATGGTTTGTGCAGCATATCTGGCAAGATTTCTTTTGCTCAGCTACTTTTTGGCTGCTTCTAGGCTGTGGAATGATTTGTTGAATTGGTGACCCATAGAATGACTCAATTCCACTTTTTACAGAAAATTTTTCTATTACTCTCGGATTTTTCATTCTTTGCTCTATTTGAGGAGTCTATGCTCTATTCGACTAAAGCATTCAGCAATAATCGGCGTGCATCCATGTTTTTAGTCACGTGAGCTTCATTAACTTTTTGTAAATTATAAAAGAAGCTAATGCGGCGACATCCAGCATGCTAAAAAAAAAGCCAATGACCATTGTTTTGTTTGGCGTTGGCAGCTATACTCTCCAAGCATCTGGTCCGTAACATCCACTCCTCCTTTATGGTTATTAAAGAAAATTATAGCTTCAGGTTTTTGGATTCACCTACAATTTAAGTGCCGTAATGAACCGTTGATGAATGAACAAACACCGCTTTGTTTTTTTTTTTTTGGCACATACGACACCAAGGCTACATTTTCCTGGAAGCCAAATTCGGTGGAGTGTATTTGGCGTTACGGTGTGGTAACATTTCCTTTGGAAAACATTTTTTATTTCGACGCAATGTTCCAACGTAAGCGAGTCCTGCAATTCGCAATTTTTCTACACCTTTAAGAGTGGTAAGGAAATTGTCCTTCCGCTTGAAGCGTATCTGGAATAGACATGGGTAACGCATCAAAAAATACGTCAACGTCAACGCAATTGCGTCATGAAGTAGTTTAAAATGCTATGATATCTATATTAACACGATGTGGATCAGCACAGGATGTTTTTTTAGTTCGATAAAGCATTTCTTTATGTGGTCAATTTGTTGTATGCGGTGAGTTCTGTGGTGTCTTGTCCTAAACGCAAGTTGTCTTCACTTAGAAAAATAAATGGAATCATAGTGAAACAGTATATCGGATTTAAAGAACTCATATTGCTCATAAATTGATTTAAATTTTTTTAAACAATAAGTAACAAAGACCATATTTTTAGCACTCACTAAAAATTAACCAATTTTATACTTCAAGCATGTAGTCAAACTGTATTCCGTTCAAGGTTAATGTAAGCAATCACATATATTTTGATTCGATTTTGCGTTACCAAACACTCATGCTTAACAGTATCTTTCCCCCAACTCCTTTTGCATACTTAAATGAGTTCACAATGCTCGCTTCGAACATTCTATCGCTATGTTTGAGGCGTCGTAAAATTTGTGCAATTTTTGCTCGCTAAATAAATATTTCCTCATTTTGCTATATAAGGGTGTTATTTGTATTACTGCGCTATTGCGTTACTTTTTTTAAAACAAGTGTTTTAGCGCAGGAACGCATTTAAGTGCTTCAACTCAAAAGCGCAACGCAGCGAAGCGTTACCCATGTCTAATCTGGTACTGCGTTCAAGCAATACCCTTTCTCCTTGATTAAACTCCCGCTGCTGTCCAGATTGTTTTCCAATGTATAAAAAACTTTTCCATACCTGCCACGATCTTTTCTATGCGATGGCAGTTTATATAAGGTATAGGTCTGACCAGACCTTTTTGCTGAAAAGAGGGGTACAAATAATAATATCCTTGCTGTTCTTTGAAAAATATGTCCTTACTTTTGCTTCACTATACCATAGAAAAAATATAGTTTTACAAAGTCAGAAAATTTCAGAAAGCTGCATAAAACATTTCAGTATAAAAACCACTGCCCAATATAAAAAGGTCTGGCCAGACCTTTCCGTTGACAGAAGGGTTAATTCAAAAATTTAAGTTATTTAAGTTATGTAAACTTTTTTGTATTTCATACATATGAATTTTGTATATAAAGTCAGTGAAGACAGAATAACTGGTCTTTTATTTTAAATAATCGATAAACTGATTTTTAAAAATAGCCATATTCGTGTTTTACCAGTTTTTTATATTTTAGCAAATTTCTTTTGTTGTTTCTGATATTGAATTACATTGCAATTTTTAGTGAATCGAATTTTTATCCAACGTGATACTCTTTTTAATTCAATTTTTTCATGATTGCTACGTAATATTAGCGACTATCATCAGTATCTGCAACTACTACGAAGTAACACTTTTTGGATGGTACCCCAAATGGAGTTTCTGGATCCGCCACTGCTGCAAGATGGTTGCCGAGTTCATTAACAATCAATCAAGACATGCAAGTGTTCGCACTTCTCAACAATGGACATGTTTAAACAAAATCCGACTCATTTTTTGCTTAAAATAGTGACCATGGGAAAAGCATGGATCCACCACTGTACACCATATTCTAAGGAATCAGCAAAAGAGTGAGAGACTTCCCAGTGGAAGTGCATCAAAGCGAGCGAAGACTCGACAGACTCGACAGACTCGACAGACTCGACAGACTCAACTCGTCTGTTTTTTTTTTTGGGATTCAAGGTGCATTTTGCTCATCGACTATTTGAAAAAAGGAAATTATTGGAACGATTGAAGAACAAAACCGCAAACAAACGGCTCCATTTATCGAAAAAAATATCATATTTTTCGCAAGGAAATGCTGAGGCAATTTGTGAGCTAGAACAAAGCGATCGGAACCATGGTCAAATTCCACGAGTTACGCTTCGAACTGCTTTCTCATCCCCCATATTCTCTAGATTTGGCCCCCAGCGACTATTATCTGTTCCTAAACTTAAAAATGTGGCGCTAGGGAAGGAGATTTGCGACGAATGAACAGGTCGAACTGGAAACTGAAGCATATTTTGGAGATATTGAGAAATCTTACCATTCAAAGGACATCGCAAAGTTAGAAAAGCGTTGGAATAAATGTACAATAATAGCTGAAACGGGACTATATGGAAGAATAAGCAATAATTTTGGCAAAAACCGTGTATTTTCTTTGCTTGGCCGCACAGTGCACTTTTTTAATTTTAGGATGACATTTGGGTTATTTTTTTTTGTTAAATTTTATAAAAAAATATTTTTATTCGTCAGATTATAAAACATATATTATGAATGTGGTATTAAAAACTTGATGTATTGTATAGTTTTTTTTAAAAAATTCGTCAAATTTAAAACTTTTTTAACAAAAATAAGCTCAATAAAACCCAAAAAATAAATTCAAGTTTAAACAATAATAACTTCGAGCACAAAGTATATTTCAAGGTTTTGTTTTTTGGACTTTTTTAAGACTTACTTGCCATTGAATGAAATAGAAAATGCAATTTAAAATGTTAATAAATAAAAATAAAAAAATCGTTGAAATTTGACGTAAATTTTTCAAGGAATGAAAATATCTAGCTATTTAAGCACTATTAAAGTCGAAGGCTACAACTATTATAAAATATCGTACTTTCACCTTTTGTTTCTGTAAAAACCTGCTGCATCTAGCTGCTATTAAGAAAAACCACTTAATTTGAAAAAAGTCTTAAAAATCAAATTTTGCCCTAAAATGCACTGATTTCCAAGGCAATTTGTAGGTACTCTTAAATTAAAGAAAAATAAAATGGAATTCATAATTTAAAACAAGTTGTGTGTGACCTTATTTTGTATTAGCAACCATTTTAAAAAATTTTTTTAAGTTTCGTTAATTTGGTAATATTGTTTTATATCTCAAAGTTATCCGATTTGAAATACTTTTAGCATGACGTTTAAGTGAAGTTACGTAAACTAAATTTACTTTTTAAAAACATAAATAAGCAATTTTATGAGGGTTTTTTTTATTAAAAAAAAATATGATTTGTATGGGAGATAGGCGATGCAGTTGACCTATAATTCTTGTGCTGTTACTTAATTTAGGCTAAAACTCGTTTGTAAAAAATTTCATGGCCCTAGCTTTTATAGTTTCTGAGATAATACAAATGTCATCCTAAAATCGAAAAAAACGCAGTGTGGGCCGGCAGCACCTTGAAAGCCCTAGTATATTTTAACTTTTTTTTGAGAATAAGTTTTCTTAGCCACATTAAATTTGTATTATCCAAAGATTTTAAAATATAAAATAAACATTTTTAAAATTTAGACGAAAAATTCACCAAATTCAATGAAAATTATTTTAAAATATGAAATTTGAGAAAAGCTTTTTTTTTGTAAATTTCTACTTCACCGAGAGTGTATTTATTGTAAATGCAAAAAGAGTTTGAAAAATTGTTTGATAGTTTTTCCAGCAATAAATTTCAGAATTGATGGCCAGCGGCTGAAAATGGGTCAAAATGCCTAACATAAAAACCAAAATAAAATTATTAGCACTAAGAATAATTGAGAATATGATATAGTTTTTTAATAAATTTTAAAAATCTTTCTTACGTTTTTCTTCCTCCTCTTTACGACGCAGGAAACGCCTCTGCACTATATATTGATGAGCCCAGTAGTTCTAAATAAAAAAATAGTCCAAAAATATTTACCTTAATAAAATTCTTATAATAACCAGAATTTAGAAATTAGTTCATAATAAGTATTTTCAAATAAATTTTAGTTTTTGTTAAATTTTACAAATTTTTCATATTTATCAGATATTTTATAAAAAATACTTACTTTTCTCCACCCCATTGCTGATTTCTTGATGCCCAGATTACACTCAAAATGATCGGAAATAATTTGCCATGTAGCTAAATTAAATCCATTACAAATTTTTGATATATACAAACCATACAGTTTGACCTTAAACTTGGCTACCAAAAAAGCCAAGTAAGGTAAGTAAGATGATTTCTTAGCGGTTACCCATCTGGGCATCACTAACGGTTCATTGCTATCGATACCTGGTTGTGTATCTTGTTCAAAACTTTCTTCGAAATTAAAACTGTCCATATTATTTGTGGAACTCATTTCAAATAGAAGCAAGCAATCCGTGTCATCGGCATTGTTTGGGTCACATATGAATCTTGAGATATCCGCATTTTGTGGAAAGAAAACTTTTCCACCGCCCCTGTGAAATTTTTTCTAAAAACATTATAACAATATAATATGAAACAAACAATAATCGGTTCTGATGATCTCACTTCTCCGATCACTTTGAGCAATTTTCCGGCGCATGGCATATTGGGATAACCACGTAGACGGTATTCCTGCAGCAATAGCAGATCAAAATAAGTAAATATCGACCAATCCGGAGTAAAGTTGTCACCATCTAAAATGCGTTAAATTTTTTTTGGATAAAATAAATGGGAGAGAGAGCAGTGCTTCGGGTTACTTACACTGTGCTTTTTGACTTTTCACATAATCGATAAACTTGCACGAAATGAAATGTTTCTTGCTGACAAAACACTAAAAAAACAATTTTAATTTAAAAAGAGTATTAAGTATACAACAAGTTGTTACAATTTTCATGATTTTTAGTTATGATCTTTTAAGATCAAGTAAGTTTTGAAGAAAGCAACAACAATAACAACTATGAATTTTGAATATATTGGCCCAAATCTTTTTATTATTTTTTTTTTCCTTTTTTTTTTAATTTCTGCCCAGCAGTTATTTTGGAGTCAATTGAAAACAAACTAGTTCCTTTCTAACGCAATTTGTACTTGCTATGAAATAGTACAATAAACTTTCAGCGTAGAACAGTTCACTTTGATTTTATTTAGTTTTCTAGTCAAAATTTTACAAAAGCAATTAAATCTGAGCACGTGTTGTGTCAATTTTTTTTCATTTTCAAACTGTTTGAAGGAAATCAATTTAAAGAATTTAACAAAGGCTAGTTTTTGCATAATATTTACAAAAAGCAACTACATGAAATAAAAGAAATGCATCATCTTCTACGTGATGCACATTTTTTCGTAATACATGCAAGAGATAAGAAATAAACGTCTCTAACATTTGAATACTTTGAAACAACTTTAAGATATATTTTAAGACTTTAGCAAAAAGTTCCTGTTTGGAAATGCTCATATTGAAACTGGTTCAGATTTACATAAAAATGAAAGTTTTTGGGTACAATTGTCTTTTCCTATGACAGCAACACATAAACAGTGCGTCAGTTCGATCAATGTAAAAGGGTATTGTAGAGAGACCAGTACTGGTCCTTTTTGGAACTAGTTTAGAAATATTTAAAAGTTGGCCCAATTTTATGCAGGGTGGGTATAAAAAACTGACTATAAAAACAACATATTTATTTCTATGAATAACACCTTGAACGATCTAATGAAAACCATGGCGACTAAAGCAGCGCCCTGAGCCAAAGTATCAGAACTTTGGAAGCAATGGATATACAGTGGAATTCACTTATAACGACCTCGGTTATAACAATATTTCTGCTATAACGTCGTATTCTTGAAGTCCGCATTTTCTAATCTCTTATTCCTTAGAAACTGCGTTCGCTTTTAACGTCGGTGGATATAACGACGAGTTTGCTTATAACGATGCAGTTTTCATAAAATATAATAAATATTTTTACGTATATGTAGCGACGACAAAAGCAAGTTGAGACTAGATTTGCTTACTTATGAATTTTTTTCTTATTTATATGTGATCAAACAATATTCACTGAACATATTTGCAATTTTTGCTTTGTTGAAAGGGAAATAACCGTAAAAAATCCATTGACAACAAAACTGCATAGCTTCATTTGCGCATGTGATTTTGCTCAGTATACATTTGTTCCTTCAAATGCATGATTGATTTTTTACTGTGTTCAAAATGCCTCCACAAACTAAACGTAACGCGTTCATCATTGAAGAAAAATCTGCAATAATCTGGCGGCTTGAAAACGGCGAGGAATTTCTTTCGCCATCTTCTTCAATATCCATCATATGGAAACATAGGAAAAATATAAGGATCACACCTTCTCAAAATGTAGAAAATCCAAAAATCGCTATGTATACCTCTAACCGATCATATTTTACAAAAAAAAAAAGCCAATGATTTAGTTAAAATTTTAGGTTAAACGAATTTTTCTTGTTTAGAAAGTTTGATTTACCATTTTCGATAGAGACACTGCATTGTTAACTGCAAGGTTTCAGGTGAAGCAGGTGATGTATCCCAAGGTGACTACAGAGTTTTTTCCCAAAACTTCGAGATAGCTATTAGGACTCAGAAAAAATGTAAAATGCTGATGAAACAAGGTTCTTCTTTAAACTCATGCCCGATAGAATTTTAAAATTTTAAGGTAAAAAGTATATAGGAGGAAAAGTTTTGACGGTTCGTGTTACAGGTTTGGTTGCTGTAAACATGGATGGAAGTTTGAAAAGGAAAATATTTTTTATCAGAAAGTCAAAGAAACAAATCAACTTATTGGCCCATTATCATAGTCAAAATAAAGTCGACTTTAAATGTAGTGCAAGCTTTTTGACAACATATTATATTAAAAAACTGTCAAAAATGCTGATACTAAATTTAGAGTCGACTTTTATTTTGACTATGATAATGGTCCATTGTATTTATTTACCCTAAGTTTTATGTTTTTATTTTTACTATTGATAATAAATTTTTTTTTCTTTATAATAAATGAATTAAGTTAACAATGAAAAAAAAATTATGTGTGCATATAACGACATTAAGTTGTAACGACGAAATATTCCGGTCCCTTCAGGGTCGTTATAACCGATGTCCACTGTATATAACGCTTTTCTATACTCGCAAAGTATAGTATTGTGGATCACGTTACTACTAATGACTAGAAAATTTTAAAAATAGATTTTGAGCTTAAACTGACCGTCTCCTTCTCGAACAGAGAAGACTAGATATCGACGCACCTTTCCAGAAAACGATAAGCCTACAAACTAGGCCCTGCAAATAATATTGGTATGGTGGGTAGTTATACCCACATGGAATTTTGTGGGTGGATAATAACCCACACAACAAAAGCTTTAAGTAAAATTAAAATGTATCATATTTGTTGCAAACATTTTTCAATTTTTTTTCAATTAGGCTGATTCGCTGTGGGAGAATGCGACGATGTCGACACTGTAATAAACTTCTATAAAGACTTCGAATAATAAAGACTTATGAGCGATTAGCAAATGATCATGGAGTTATTGCAGAGGCAGATTGAAGAAGTAAATTCGTTGAAAGAGGTTGTTGACTTCCTGAAAAATATGCATGAAGCAGGCCTCATTCCAGAATTTTTGCGGTTTGTGCGATTGCTAATGACGATACCAAGGTCGTCATATTCAAATGAAAGAATTTTTTCCTTAATTTTGCTTCTTAAGGCAAAACGTATCTGAGGGCAAAAATGTTACAGAATCGTTTAACACTTCGATGCCTAAGAAGGTCCCTTGGGACCTCAAAAGTTTTCAACGATAAAGCATTTCAATATGATTCTATGCTAACATATGCTAAGAATATGAAAATTCACTTTGAGTTTGGAATTTGGCAAAATTGAAACAAACTCGACCAATCTCCCATACAATGTGACGTCATCAAAGTAACATAACTTTTATAAATTCCACAAAAATGTATGTATTAACAGCATAGTTAACACATGAGTTTTCGCTAAATTCAATGAACACCACAACCGTAATCTATTCAATGTAACGTCATCAAACTACAAAAACATGCGTAACTAGGAAAATATTGCATAGTATTATTAAAATTAAAGTGAATGTGTTTTTAACAATTCAGTTCATAAGCCTTTTAAAAAATTACAAAGATTTTTATTTATTTTTTATCAATCACAAAGTTTTTTTAATAATCACTAAAAGGAACAAAAAAGGTTTTATAATATTCATAAAATGGAATCAATAAAATCTATAAAAAAATCATATAAACATAAAGTTTAGAGGTCTTTTTATAATTAAAAAATATAAATTTCTACAAACAAGTTACGATCAGAGACTATAAATACTTATAGACATTGCATGTGAAAGCTCCGGTACGGAATGAAAAATTTGCACCTAGCGAGTAATCGCTTGCATGGATTTGTATTGCTAGCACAACATGTATAAGTTGCTTAAAGTTTTGTTTATGTTGCTAGAATTTATAAAAGAACAGCAATGATGCAGAAAACCACTGCTTATACATATATTTTTTAGATTTCTGAGTAGAGCAGCCTGACTTTATTTACATTTTTTTTGGCTTGATTTGTTGTTGCTGCATTGGACTTCTTTTGTTACGCTAGGATTTTGTTCACGTTTTGGAAGCATTTCGTTGATCGTCAGATATAAATCATATAAAACTCTAATCTGCTGCACAGAGTTAAATCCACTCATACCTTTAAATTGTATTTTTTAAAGAAAATGCCATCCATTTTGTTTTCTTGTTTTTATTTCTTTGTAATTTAAATTGATATTCGGCTAATTTGTTAAAAAAAGTATATATTTATCTATTTGAAGCAAGGCGGTTTAGATAAATCGCTATATCTTTTTTGTTTCTAATCGGATTCAAATGCACCAAAGGAAACAAAAGAAACTGAAACAAAATAGAAAAAATGTATGGTGACCGAAACAACTTTAAAACTCATATCAAAGTGCATATGATATGCGTACTTGAGAGACAGAGACAAAAAATTCTCGCACAATCAAAAAATGTAAACAAAGTCAGGCTGCTTTACTCAGAAATCTAAAAAATATATGTATAAGCAGTGGTTTTCTGCATCATTGCTGTTCTCTTATAAATTCTAGCAACATAAACAAAACTTTAAGCAACTTATACATGTTGTGCTAGCAACACAAATCCATGCAAGCGATTACTCGCTGGTTATTTACTCGTCGGGTCTCTTGCCTTGTACGTGCAAATTTTTCATTCCGTACCGGAGCTTTCACATGCAATGTCTATAAGTATTTATAGTCTCTGTTACGATACAAAAAACTAAATATATAAACGAAAAAAATCTGCGGACTTTGCACGAGTTTTTTTATCAAAGTTATTGGGGGTTGGAATTAGTTTTAAAGGTTTTCTAAGAGATGGCGTAACTATCAATAGATCGCATCGGGCACACCTGTGACTATATTCATTTCAAAGCACATTGTCTAAGCTTCATTTTTCAGTATGTGTCATTCCACAGAAGTGTAAACAACATATATTTTTTTCTCTGTGAACATGTCGACTTTCGTTCCAACAAAACGCAATTTGCGGGAAGGTTTACTTTTGTGCTTCCATTTGAAGAAAAATGCGGTTGAAGCACAACGCACGCTTACTGAGGCTTACGGGGACTATGCTCCATCGATTTCTACTTGTGAGTACTGGTTCCGTCGGTTTAAAAGTGGTGATTTTGATACGGAAGACAAAGAGCGTCCGGGCCAGCCGAAAAAGTTTGAAGATGAGGAATTGGAGGCTTTGCTCGATGAAGACCCGTGTCAAACCCTTCAAGAATTGTCAGAATCATTGGGAGTCGACTTATCAACGGTCGGCAAACGCTTGAAGGCCATGGGAATGATTCAAAAGCAAGGAAATTGGGTGCCGTACCAGTTGAAGCCGAGAGACGTTGAACGGCGATTTTGCATGTGCGAACAACTGCTTCAACGGCATAAAAGGAAGAGTTTTTTGCATCGTATTGTCACTGGCGATGAAAATTGGATCCATTACGATAATCCTAAGCGAAAAAAATCGTGAGGACCACCCGGCCATGCATCAACATCGAGGGCCAAGCCGAATATTCATGGCGCCAAGCTTATGCTGTGTATTTGGTGGGATCAGAAGGGTGTCGTGTACTATGAGCTGCTAAAACCTAACGAAACCATCACTGGGGAACGCTACCAACAACAATTGATGCAATTGAGCCTAGCATTAAAGGTTAAACGGCCGGAATATGCCAAAAGACACGACAAAGTGGTTTTTCAACATGACAACGCACGGCCACATGTTGCAAGAACCGTCAAGGAAACGTTGGAGGCGCTGAATTGGGATGTGCTACCCCACCCGCCTTATAGCCCAGACATAGCCCCTTCCGACTACCACCTATTCAGATCGATGACGCATGGCTTGGCTGAGCAGCGCTTCACTTCTTACGAGGATACCAAAAAATGGGTCGATTCGTGGATTGCCTCAAAAGACGAATCGTTCTTCCGGCGCGGAATCCATATGCTGCCAGAAAGATGGGAAAATGTTGTAGCTAACGATGGACAATACTTTGAATAATATACATTGTACCGTTGTTTCTAAATAAATGCTCAAAAACCGAAAAAAAACCTTTAAAATTAATTCCAACCCCCTATTTAAATATTATCTGGAATTATGTTGCTATATTTTCATAATTGCTTCGTAGAAAATTGTTTTTATACAAGCCATTATATGATCTGTTACGATACATAGGTAACGATACAGATTTTTTTTTATTTAATTAAACCAGAAAAATATATGTAATTCATGACCGTAAAATCGAAAACTAAAAAAAAATTGAATTAAACTTTGTTTATTATTATTATACTAATAAGATTCCAATTTTCGTTAAAATGTTCCAACTTTTATTACCATTTTTCGACTTTATCTGCCATTTATCATGTTTGTTGCCATTTCTTTAAAAAAAATTTTATTGAGATCAGCGTTCAGTACTCTCACAATACAAATTTAAGCATAGTATCTTCTACTACGGAGGTTTTAAAAAAAATTCAGTAACATTTAATTTTTCAGTCGCGGTAGACTTTTTTGTGGAAATGTAAGTACATACACGCACTCACATGCGAAAGCACAGAATAATAAAAATGACAAAAGGACATGTTTCGAAACGCCGAAATAAAAAAATTTTCTATTTTGTAAAAATGTGATATGATTTTTCATACAATTTATATGGTGACTACATTTGTAGACACCCAGCCAGGAGATCGTCAATTTTAGAGGTAAGGTCTGAAGGTCTAGTAAAATTTTTTTTTAATGCCATTAGTGGCCAAAACTGCTTAGAAATCATTTTTAGGAAGCTATTGAAAACATCGGAGCCTATTGTTGTGAAATTTTTTTTATTCAGTTTTTTTCGGCAATAATACTACAAATGTAGACATCCGAAGCACATAAAGGTTAATATAGAAAGGCCACTACATTTTCTTAAATCAGGTTCTTTGCAGTAAGGTTAATATAGATAGGCCTAACATTTTTTTAAATCAGGTTCTTTGCAGATGCGAAAACCTTTGAGCCAAGCAATTCTTCACTTTTAGTCAAATTTTTGAAAATTTTTTAATTTGATATATCACTTCTGATATCAATATTGTGGCATTTGGTTTACTAGATTCTAAGAAATTGTTTGCTTAAATAAAATTATATAAATTGTTGCAATCTGCAGTCTGTTTCTGTAATTCGTTTTTATTAAACTTTGAAAACAAAAGTTTTTTTAACATTTGCTGCCGAATGAGAAATTGAAAGAATTCCTTAAGCAATTTTATATAAATTGGAGAAAATTGACTCTTTAAAATTATTTTTTATGTATTTTACAGAGTATCAAAATTCAGAACGAGATAAATTTTTTCATTCTTTTAAATCGTTTGCTCACTTAGAATTCAAATTCTGTGCTTATTTTAGAGTGAAAAAAATGTACTGAAAACGCTTTGGTGGTAGGAAAAATATAAAATTGTACCAAAAAAGTACAATTGTACCGAAAATATCAACCCTGGTTTAGACCACCTGAACGAACGAAAGAAACCTCGTTCGCTCGCTCGGTTTAAACACTTTGCCCGAACGAACAGTGTTCGCTATAAATTTATCGCGAACGATTTTTGCCCGGTGTAAACAGTAAATTAGGGCGAACGAACGAAGATTGCTGCGTTCGCTCTGATCGAACAACCTTCGATCTTTTTGGGCGAATCCGGTGTTGCGCTGTGTGTAAAAACAGAAAAGTAGCAAAGAGGAGTAGCTTAAGAGAATAAATTATAAAAAGTACCAAAATATGTAGTATTTTATGTTTTTTAAAGTGTTCTGTTAGTTTTCGCTGCAATATAATTGTGTTGTGTAAAGGGCCAATTAAAGTTTTTCAAGTGAAAAAAAACACTATATTTAAAGTTTCATTTTAAAGCGACTGTTTATTTGAGGTAATTTTTTTTTCAATAATAGCTATATAACTTTTCATGAAAATTTTCGAGTTTATGGTTAGCAAATACTATTTAATATAGCAGGAATCCGCAATAGAGCTTGTTCAACTACAATAAGAAAAAAATATTTTATGTTCTGCTGTAACTTTTTGAGTTTTTAATCGAAGATTTTAGTAAAAAGTAGATGTTAACTAAAATGGTAGTTGCAATTCGATTTGTGACTAAAAGCAATTCTTTAAAGTTATAAAATAAAATTATAATTGGTATTTCTCTAAAATAAAAATAGAACGATTAAAAGTACCAATTGTCCTTGCTTAACCTTTAAGTGGGGACGTGAAGTTTTATCTATTTATTATTATTTATTATATTAATTATTATTATTTATTTATTATTTACTTACCAATCTATTGATCGCTCAACCTTGTCTCTTCGCGATCGTTTAGCAACTAGAAGTACTGTATTCCGTACTACTTATACAAGTAGGCAGGGAAAAACCATGTGGTTCTCGGAAATCGCGAGAATGTAGAGGCCTCTGAGACCCCACGTCCATAGTTAAAGGTTAACAAATGCATACAATTTGGTAGCGATCCTTGGCTAGTTTTCGAGTAATGCTGTCCATCGGTTTCAAACAGCAATTTTCGAGAAAAACGCGTTTAAAGTTTTTCATGTATAGTTTTCATTGTCTTTTCTCAAGTTTATGCTTATAACTACAGCAATTTTGATTTAATTGACTTAAAATTTACAAAATTTATTGACATACGAAAAAACTGAAAAAAATTTGATTTTTGTACGTCGAAAAACTTAAATGGGCCCTTAAGTTAAACACAAGTCTTTTTATAATAACTAGTACGAGTAATATGTAGTTATGGAGTGGCAAACTATTTGTTGTTGAGAAACGGAGAACAAGTTTTAGTACTAATATAAAATAAGGAGTTACAACCCTGCATTTATTGATGTTCGGCCAAATGCACAAATTGTTGTTTGTTTACACCGCTTGAACATATAAGATGGCGGCCAGTGTTTGTTCGCGATTGATGTTGGTGCGGTCTAAACAGTACTCTGAACCAAGGCTCATTTATAAGGTTGTGGCACTTGAGAGAATTGCACTCTTTTTCCTCCTTTGTTCGAACTGTCACTGTGCTTTTCTTTGTTCTATGCATTCATTTTCTTGATTTCTTTTCATCCATTCTGACAGTTCGACCGAGCTCGCTCTCAAGTGCCACAACCTTATAAATGAGCCTTGCTCTGAACGAAAAATGTATTGCACTAAATTGTTCGCGATGACTTTTTCGTTCGTTCAGGCGGTCTAAGCCAGGGATGATAAATTCAGTACTAAAGTACTCAATTCAGTACCGCATTACCCCCGTTGCAAAATTTTTACAAATATTGTCTTAAAACAGTACTGTTAAAAATTAATTAAAAATTTTATGATGGCAGAGTTTTGGGCTTAAGTTGTTCAATTAAAAAATAAATTATTAACTTATGTGTGGTAACACATACAAATTATCGAATGATTACATACCCTATTCATTGGCTAACGTTAAACGTATTTTTCATATAAAAATTTAATCAAAACAAAATGTCGAAATAGGCTTCAAGTAAGCACCCATTCAAGATTAATAAAAAAAAAAACCTTTTAAAATCAAATGTAGCGTACTGCTACAACACTGAAATTTCTCAAGAGTTATTATAAAAAAATCAAAAACATTGATGTTAAAGAATTATTATATTAAAAAAATGCATATATAAAAATGATATAAACTTACATTTTATTTTTGTATTATTATTTGTTATTCAAATTTCCTTGCATAAAATACAATATATTAATAATTAAATAATGCATTCATGTTTCTTATATATATTTCGCAATTTTTTAATTTAGAAACATAAAACTTTAATATATTTGTTTATTTTTTTTATGTTGAACTAACAAAAATATAAAAACTCCAAATTTTTATTTTATTTCTTATTTCAGTACTTTTTTTAAATCCGCTTAGTACCAAAGCAAAATTTGGAATTTTCATCCCTGGTCTAAACTCACAGTAAGAAACAGTTTTTGTCATTCAATTGAATTAATACATTTGCTGCAATTTCATCAATTCTTCGAGCCACAGTGTTTGCTCTTAAACTCAAGTTATTAAATAAATTAGCTATTTTTGATCACTTTTCTCCTGCTGCTGCAATCATGTTGGGCGAATTTTCGTCGAACATTTACCAGAATAAGCACGAAATTAAATCCGCGAAATTCAATAATCAATAAATTTACTAAAATTTTTGTTATCGTATGTTTATCTAATGAGCTAGCTAGATCTTGGTCCTTGGGCTTTGTAGAGCAATCACTCTGGCCCTTAGGCTAAAAAGTTTAAAGACCCCTAGTCCAAAGCGTATTTGTATGGAAATTTTTTTTTTATTTTTTTCCAAAAAAAATTGTTTGCATAATTTTAAGAAGTTTTTATAATTTTTTTTTTTTTTTTTTTTTTCATAAATAACTATACAAATTCTCATGAATAACTATACAAATGTAGACAAATCTTGTCGAAAAAGATCTATTGTGATATTTTCTAAAGAACACTTTTATAACATATTTAAACGCCACTACAACTACTTTTTAATATAATTTTTAACTTGTTTTTGTTCATTGGCATGTGCAAAATGTTTTCATTTTATTTAACTTGCAAAATTGCGGTTCAAATAGTCAATTATGGAAAAATAACATCACAAAACTCTAGTTACTTACCTTCGCCCACTGTTTTGCCGGCTTTTGTCTTCCCGGTAAATTGTTCAAATCACGAGCGATTTCCTCCCACGCGTTCTCAGACATCTTATTGCGCATTTGCAAAACTCCCCCAAAATGTTCCACCATATATTTGATGGCAACATAAACCAGCGAACGCGATTGTTTCAGTGTGAATTGCGCCATTTTTCGAATTCTTTTTCGACGCGGCTTTACTTTTAACAAATCGCTTGAGTTGGCAACATTCAAGCGCTCTCTGGCACCGCCAACAGCAACAGCATCGACGCTCCAAACATCGCAATTCACTGTTGTTTGATGTTGTTTATTTGCACTTCGAGTTTTCAGCGTTCGCTTTCCGAAAATATTCTTCTGCTGCCTCGCTGTGCTCTGTATTTATGGATAGATAGATATGAACGGATGTGTGTTCATGAGAAATGTATTGAATGAACAATGTTGAAGCGCATTCATATTTTTATACAGTATCAGATTTTTTTATTTTTGCCAATTCTAATTTTTAGTATTCTCACCATGATTTCAGTTTCTGCTTGAATTGAATTAATGTTTATTGTATTTTAAAGATGCCCATAGTTTGCAATTTTTTGATTTTGGAACGCACTTTCAACAAATGGTAATAAGTGAAGTTAGTATTGCGGCAAATCGAAATGCTGACTAAACTGTGAATTGCTTCGTCGAGTCGAATTGACACACACACTCTTTGTTTTCATTCTGCATTCTGTGAATTCTCTCTTTTGCTCTTGACTCAATTGAGAGGCAGAATTTTTATTTTAGCAGGGGTGCAGCCAGTCTGCGGATGAAAGTCGAATTTGGCTTTTTATAGATTCTCAAGTAGTTTTGTGTACAACTATTCTGCTTTTAACTTTAACATGTGGAGGCACGTGGCTATAGTTTTGATTCTGAGTGATATAACATAGCATATGCTAAAAATAGTAATTTCTGGATACGTTAGGTTTTACCAATTTTATGTATTGATATTAAAAATTGCTATAATTCTTCTGTAAGGAACAAGATACCTTTGTTTTGTATAGAATTAAAAAATAAAACAAATGGGACTAAAACGAAAAATAGAGCTGTATATAACGTTGTTAGCGATCGAATATAAATTTTTAAAGTTCTTAATTTCGAAACTATTATAATTAATCAACTTTCTAGATGAATTTTTTTTCTAAAAAGTAAAAAAATTTTGTTTTTAACTATACTTGTATAGTAAATCGCTTTTTATGTAAGTTTAATATATAAAGCTCAGTGGTTGATAAAACCTTATTCCCCATCCAAAACAAAGTACCATGGTGTTTAAAATGTTATTAACGCAATAAAACATTTCTAAGTAAAGCTTTGTGGATTCCCGTTCTTTACAACCAGCGGTCGAAAAATCGGCCATTGACTTTAGAACTTTCTGTCAATGTCTTTAGCGAAAAATAGATAAACTTAACAGTCTATAGAATATTTGAATTTACACTTTTGTCAACTTAAATTATTTTTGCTAAGGTTTGCTTAAATTTCTAACTGCGTTTTACTGCAGTCGCACAAACCAATTTTCAAGAATATGAAGAAAAAAATTGGTAAAGATTTAAAAAAATATAAAAATATAAATAAAATAATATTTATAAATATAATATAATTACACTGTGCAAAAAACATACCCTTTTTTTTGTGAGTTAGAAACCGTCAAATGTTTTCAAATAACTCCGGGGTCCTTATTACGAATCTGGCACCTAAATTTCTCCATCACGTCAGGATTTTGAGAAAACCGTAAATCAAGGTTAACAAATTTTCCTTAGAGAAATCAGAGTAAAGCGTAGAAACTGAAAGTGGTACACAATTTTTGTCTGTGGCAAAGCTGATAAAAAATTTTCTTTCATACTACCATCCCCCACTCCTCTCTTTCATCCTTATTTTTAAGTTTTTTCAAAAATATCTTAATTCTATATTCTAGCTATGTTCTGCAAACCATTAAGAAATGCAATATTATCTGGTGGCAAAAAATTATCCCTATTAAAAAACATATTGGGTCTTCCAACAACAAAATAACCTTAGATCTACCATATTCAAACAATAGACCTTCAAAATGCAAAATTAATCAAGCTGTTAAGATATGGACAATAGGGCGTATCGAATCACAATTGTTTTCTAGAATTTATCATTCTAAGGGCCAGTTTTTCAGTACGAGTTTAAACTCTACTCAAATTAAACCTAGCTTAACTCAGCAAAATTGGGCGTTTAAACTCGGTTTAACTAGATATTTTATTTGAGCATTCGTTGAAGTAAAATTGACTTAAATTATCATATAATGTGTTTCTCTTTTGCCTAAACATAATTTAAACGTCCAATTTTGGTGAGTTAAGCTCGGTTTAATTTGACTAGACTCTTAATTTATACTGTAAAACTGGCCCTAACTGGTCTCAAAAAATGCATAAGGTTGTCAAGATCTCCCAAAAAAAATTTAGGAAAAAAAAGATGTCTTCCTCTCCCGCAAGGACAAAGTTGTTTTATGAGAAAAACAGCAAAAAAAACGATCTTAAAATGCTTAGAATTTTTTAAGAAAAACTGCAATGTCTTAGAGTAAAAGTAAATACAAACTTTCATTAACAATATCTTGCCGAACACGATGCCACTCTCGATTTTTGCCCACAGTGTGCTGTGAGAAGGATATTCGAATCTAAAAGTACACTCGAGATAGCACAGATATTTTGGTTGTTATCTGATTTTCTAAATTTTTGTTATATTGTTTATAGTGTCGGCGTTTTCCTTAGATTTGGTGAATTAATAATTTGCATAATTTTCGCATATGCCTTTTCTTGGTTTTGAGAAATGTATACTTGATCGCAATTTTTTCTTTTCCAAAAAAATGAATATACGGGCATCAAAAGTGTTACCTTTTTTTCTCTTTTCTCTAAATTTTAAAGGCTTTGATTGAGTTTGTTTTTAAAAATAACACTTTAAAGTCGGTTTTGTCAAATCATATCTTAATTTATTCTAAATTTTTTTATCCGATTGATTGTTAAGTTTTTTTACTTCTCCTTAAAAATTTATTAATTTTTGGTTACGAAGTGTCAATTGTATGACACCGATATGTTGGTTGACTTACAAACACAATCTTTTTCGTTTTTCAAAAGAAACCACAGACTTTTTTACTTTGGGGCTGCTTATAATTTTGATTTTGTTTGTTGTAAGTTTTTGGTAAAAATTTTAAAAATTATCCATTAACTAAAGAGTACTTAAATAAAAATAAAAGGTACATTAAGGGTCAGTTTTTCAGTAAGAGTTTAAAGTCTTGTCAAATTAAACTCCGATTTTGGTGAGTTAACAAAATTGGACGTTTAAACTCGGTTTAGGCAAAAAAGAAACATAGTTATTGATAATTTAAGTCAATTTAACTTCAACGAATGCTAAAATATCTATTTATTCTGAGTTAAAAGTCCAATTTTAGAGAGCTACGCTAGGTTTAATTTGACTAAAGTTTAAACTCGTACTAAAAAACTGGCCCTAAGGGTATTCAATAAAATTTGTTAGGTCCTGCTAAGTTGCTAAATTGTTAAAATTAGCAGCTGTTGATGTGAACGCACCTACTAAGGCATTTGCAAATTTTAGTTTGACAACTTTTAATCCAGCAATAATTCTGTGATTTTTATAGCTCGTGTTACCAGTACTTAGTAACCAAAAATTTATTTTAATTTTTACATTACAGTGCGCTAAAAATTTTGATACATTTGCTACTCAGAAACTTTGAAATGTGTTTAATCAATACCAAGCCCGTTACAAAATTTTTTTTTATTTATAAAGGGCAGTTTTTAGACGTTGAAGTTGCAAAACAATAATATTTTGGTACTTGTTAGAACTCATACCGGTCCATTCAATTGTATTTCTATCTTTTCATTTTCGTCTCCATTCTAAAAATATTTGTTGTTGAAAAAATATTAAAAACCAAAAATGACTTTTTTAATGTTCTTTCATACGGTATGCATAAATGTAGGGTTGATTAAAAGATCCTATCGTAAAAATTTAAAAACGTTTTATACGATCGAAAAATCAATCCCTAAATATTATAAAAATTTAAGATTTTTTTTTTTATTTTTAGAAGCATTAAAAGTAATAGTGAAAGAATCATGACAACTTCTCAATTCGTTTCTGAGTTATACTCTCTAATACCCCTTTAAGCACTGCCACAGCATCAACAGCCTACCAGATCAAAATTTAAAAAAAAAACGATCTACAGACTCAGTCGCACAAAAGATCTATATTTGCAGAGAAACTCAACCAATATTCTTGTTTATTGAAATATTAAATATAATTAAATTTATTTAATTTTTAATAACTATTTTCGTACTCGCATATCACAGCTTCCCGAAACGCATTCGCTAGCTTTTATCCCAAGTTGCCACCTCGTTGTTTTCTACACTTTTGCTTAGCTCAAGGTTGTCGGGTTGCCACAGAATTCATTGCCTAGTAGCCTAAAATCCGTAGCGTCAAAAACACCCTTAAAACACGCTATTTTGCAGCACCTTTCATCACATAATACTTAACAAAATATCACATCTCTAGCTCCATATTACTCTCTCTAACTTTCTCTATCTCTCTCTCTATCTCTTGTTTGATCTTTCTTAATTTAAGTCTGCTGAACACTCTGACCCTCAAATAATCCTTGAGACTATAAGGTTGGGAAATCATGGCCTACCGACAGCAAACTGGAAGGTGACACGGGTTGATGATCTCTGCAAATATAGATAGACACATACACCAAATTTCATCAAAATTGGTCCAGCTGTTTAGAAGGAGTTCAGTGACAAAGCCATGTACAGAAGAATTTTTTATATAACGATAAAAAGATTTAATTCGGATAACGAAAACAATAAACGAATGTTATAAGTGTAATGAAATAATCCTCGAGGAGTAAAATCTATAAGCTGGCCCTATTATTTTTTAACCCTTAACATTTTTCTCCACACACCTTCCCTCTTTCAGCAACCCTTTTGGGGGTTCCACTATAAAAAACTAAGAAAAATGTCCAAAAGAGTTCTTATCTTTGCCGAATTGACTCCTAGAGGAGATAAACGCTATTAACTGGTCTTATTATATTTTAACTTTCAACATTTCTTATAAGCAAATGTAGCCTCTATCTGCCACCCTTCTAGAAGACCAAATACAAAAAATTGAGGAAAATATTGAAAAAAGTTCATATCTTCTCCAAGTTATCCCTTATTGGGTTTTACTATTATTCCATATAATCCATACCATAATCCCATTATTTTTTACTATTAAAATATATTTTGAGCATACCTATCCTCTATTTGCCAACATTTTGGGATTTACATAAGGAAAAATGAAAAAAATATGTAAAGAATATTTCATATTTTAACCGAATTGACCCCCTAGAAGGATCAAATGTATGAGCTGCTCTTATTATTTTGTCACCTTTAACATTTCTTTTGAACATACCTGCCACTTATTTGCCAGCTTTCTAGGGTCTTTTTACAAAAACCTGAGTTGTAAATCTGTAATTCTTCTATGATATTCATTCAAGCAACTTAAAAAAACATTTCGTAAGAAGCCTTGCTTCAAAAAATATAAGTCCAAGTGCATTTTGCCAAAAGACAGTTCTCAGTTGCCAGTTTTTTTTTTTTTTTTTTATTTGCCCGAAGGTATGAATCTTCCAAAGATACGTATAGACTCGACCTATACGCATGCACGATTTACATTCTAGATCCTGCCCGGATCAGCCGGGACAGACAGAATGCACCTACATACTAAAACATACCTCCTATTGGTAATTAGGATTTTCCACTAAGCACATTAAATGGCTTTTCAGCGGAATTTAAAAATTTAATATATATCAAACGCGTATTTAAGTATATTTAATTCCATATAATTAAACAACATCGAATTAAATTATATTGATTATCAATTTAAGGTACTCGAAAAACAATCCTGATTTCAAAATTAATCCAACATGATTGAAAATTAAAATAAGTTTTTATTCTTAGAGAATTTCGAAATATAACTATTTTCTTTAATATATATGGGCATTTCCACAGAAAAGTTAACCGTGACCAAAAAATTTAAAACTTTTTAAAAACGTATTATTTTATGATATTAAATAAGAGAAACATTTAAATTTTATCAGTTTAAGCAGTTTATACATAAATTAATTTGCCATGATGTTCAAATAGCCTGCACTGTTTCAAAAATGTAGTTTTTCTTTTTCGTAAATGTTTAGTAAATGTTTCGTAAACTTTTTATTTTACTAAAAATGGAAGGCATAGGCTAAAGACAATGAAAAAATGGTTGAGGCAAGAAAAGGAAAATATATTATATTTGTATTTTAATTAATAAATTGCATAATTACTTTACTACCCAATTACCTAATTACCTAATTACCCAATTAATCTGCAATGGAAAAATATGTCGCGTGATAAATTTGGCTTGCTAAAATACACGTATTTCAACATGAGAACTATCACTAGAAAGCCACTTTAATCCATTTTAGTTTAAAATAAGTCGTATTAAAATTTTTTGTTCCATTGCGCAGATTTCTGCTTTTTTCTAAATGCAGTCGAAAACGAGTCCCTTTTATTGTCGCGTGCTAGATCCCATGTGCATTGCTTATACATTGGAAAAATAAAATCTACAGAACTTACCTTTTGGTTAGTACTACTACTAAAACACTACTATCTGCTATCGAAAAATAAAAAAAATTTTTGTTGAGTTTTCTTTATGTTTTTTCACCTTAAAGGCGTACGAATGTCGCGTTCTCGCTTGTGGAAATGCCCATATATATCTAGGTAAAATATTAACCTTTATGCATGAACTCACCCAAAAACAAAGTTTTGTATATAAATCTCATCGTAAAAAATCAGGGCCCAGCGCCCGAATTTATATGTTACGCCACTGTTTGCA
Organism: Dichetophora obliterata; assembly: GCA_963920525.1. Classification (NCBI taxonomy): domain Eukaryota; kingdom Metazoa; phylum Arthropoda; class Insecta; order Diptera; family Sciomyzidae; genus Dichetophora; species Dichetophora obliterata. The sequence continues at coordinate 69,646,541 of OY986437.1, read as the reverse complement.
GTCGCTGTTAACTCTTAAGCTTTCGAAATCCATGGTACTCTCTTCATATATTACAGGTTCTTCATATGATTTTAAATTTGTTTACGTTTTTTCACAGTAGTTTTTAGCAGCAGGCACTGCCAGCCAAAAATGTTGATTGATTCTCATGTTAAAGCAACGGAGAACATTTAAATAAAGCGTTCAAATTAATATTTTTAACTTAATTAATATATAAAACTGGAGCAATTTTTATCAAAATAATATTTCTGTTATCATGCGAGTTGACATCAGATGCAATAAATAAGAGCGATGTTGGTGTTTTCAAGAAAAATCTTAACGGTTTCATTAACCTTCCGAATTCGCACTGCCAAAAATGTGAAATGTTAACATATGATTTCTTTTTGCTCTACAAGTCACGAGAGAGTAGCATGTTGTCTCTGAAATAATTAATAACTCTTAAAATTCAGCTTGGTTATATTAAGTTTAGGTATCTGAAAAATATCAAAATTATATCTGGCACATATTGTTTGGTTTCGCTTAATAAAAATAATTATACCAATATTAAATAAAACATATGAATTCATCAAATTATAATGCACCCTAAAAATTTGCATTAGTTTTTTTTATATGAAATTTATTGTTAGATATAAATACCTAATTGGTAACGCAAAAAAAAAGAATCCTAAAACCACTATTTTAGAAATTTTTTAGTTATCTTTTTTTTTGGTGTAACTATTGGAGAAAAAATGTTCAGCGGAATTTTGCACGGACGAAACATGGTATACAATTTGTCTGAATACCATTTATTCTTTTAGCCTTTCATTTTAGTACTTTCGAAGTTATAGGCAAAAACCTGGAGTCACACTATTTGGCATATCAAATAACCCGTACTGGCAAAAAGAGTCATTTGCGACCCTATCAATTGCACGTATAACATTTTCTTCTCGTCTTATCCCAACAAATACCATCAGCCAATAAACTTATTTTGGTAATCTAAATTACAAATGCTTTTAGACGAAACACTGTGCGTTTTCGTAAAAGATATTTGTTTTGATTGGAAATTTTCAGAATTTTTTTATTTTAACCCTGCAACCCATACCTTGTTTGTTGTTACGTTAAGCTATTTGGGGTTCCTCTACGCCTTCACTAACTTTAAAGCGCCGTTTCGTTAAATTCAGAAACATATGATACAAATATATGTTTCTTATTCATAGTTAGTTCATTTTAAAAAAGAATAACTAAAAATAGAGCACAAAAATCACAGCTATAGTGGCAAAAATATCATGATATAAAATGTTCCATAAAACAATATACAGCCACTTTTAAATTTTGATGGGGTTTCTACGCACTCCGTATGGGTTTTATGGTTAACATTTTACATATTATTCTCCTGCATCATATTCTCTTATGATATTATTTCAGAAATTCCTACACAAAAAATGTCTCTTACTGCTTTATATTGTTGTGTAGCTCTTACTTTGAAGGTGGTTATTGCTAACAGCGAACGCGCTATTTAATAATTAACATTATTGCTTGCATACTTTTTGGCTGCGCTGAACAGCTCGTTCAATGTTAGTTTAAGCAGAAGCTCTGTAGCAGTGGTTCTGTTTGTAAGAGTGCTGTTGTAAGTGTTTTGATTAACATTTAAAAATCATGTTAGCTACAGATATTAAATAACGCATTGACAACAACATAAGTAACGTGGCGCCGTGGCTTAGTTGGTTAAAGCGCCTGTCTAGTAAACAGGAGATCGTGAGTTCGAATCTCGCCGGGGCCTAGCAACATTTGCTTGTTGCTTAATTATTTTTATTATTTCGATTGTCATAAATTTTCTTCTCTATCAATTGATTTTATTTAACAATCGTCTGTGATAATAAAATTAACATTTCACAACTAACTGCTTTATTTTGTATGTATAACGAAAATGAACACCAACTACAAGCAAGACACGAGAAGCAATAGAATTTAGTATAGAAAAAAGTATTGCTTCTCGTGTCTTGCTTGCCGTTGGTGTGCTGCTGCGTGATACAGATTAATGCAGTAAATTTGGTTAAAACAATATATGTTTCATATACATTTGAATATAAATTATCGAATATTTAAATAAAATCTGTGGTCATTGGAATATAAGCATTAGGGTGCATCGTTTTTTTTTTAAATTTACTTCTAATAGCACTTTTCTGATGATTTAATTCATAAATAAAAAACCTATGCGAGGAGAAGGTCTACAGTTTATTTCTTCAGATGGCGTCCTAGAATGTCTGCATATCGTAAAATTTTACTTTTTCGTAGTTGTTTGATAAGTATTGATCTCTATAAAAGCGTATGCATTGAAGATCAGTGAAGCAATTTTTTTATTACTAGAGTATATGTAGACTATAGCTGCGTTCCTTTCGCCTTAATATAATCTCGATAACAAATTTTCTCAAAGGAACGGCAAGAAAAACAACTCGTAGAGGGCACTACCGTTGCAGTCACAATAAAATTCAAACAAGCAATATTGATACAATAACTATTAGGTGTCATGAGAACGTGTTTCGTTCAAAACTGTTGTGAACTGTTATGGTAGCGATACCTTAGTGGACGATGTTTTTCTCTGAATGTGTTTTACTCTAAACGTCAGAAAAATTGTAAATTATTTCATTTTATTATTAATATAATGCAATTATATAAATAATTTAAGTACAATTGTTGGCTCCGCTGAATGCGTCCAATGTGTGTGACACACGCGGTTTGTTTTGTTTTCTTTTGTTTAACATTCGATGGTCGCAGCTCGTGAGAAAATAGGTAGCTGTCTTGGCTACCTAATTGTCATTGTATCCAACAAACAAAGAATTCAAAAAATGAAATGACAACTAATAAAAATATACAGGTGCGGCACCTGTGTTTCAAATTTTTTAAAGGCTATATCACAATTTTATATGGATAGCAAAAATAATCCTATTTGTTATAGGATTATTATTTTTGTTTTTGCTTTGCATGTAAAAAAAAAAAAATAATCTGGATTATTTTAAAGCGAATGGAACGCAGCTTATGTGAAAAAAATGGAAATCATAAATATATATACAATTCTATTTTTCAGGAAGATATTTTGAACAGATTTTAGGAAAAAATTTTCAAATTCCTGAGAATATCGCACTTTCTGAAAGAGTGAGCCTAAAAAGTGATGTACAGTAATTATCGCTTATATGCACTATGTTTATAAGCATATCCCGCTTATATGCATTCGAACTTAAGATACACTAAGAATCATAAGTTTACGCTCCTACCGTAAAAAAAATTAAGTCTTAAAAAATTAAAAAAACGTTATTTTTTCAAAAAATTTTTTGTATATTATATTTTCCGATTGTAATAGGTTTCATATTCATTAGGCCGGGTCAATTTGTATGGACGAATTTTTTGGAGGTCTGGCTCAGCGAAATTCGTAAAATACATGTAATTTCAAGACTTTTTCTCCACTACAGCATATACAAATTCTGAAAAAAAGCTGTGCGGACTTTCGTAAATAGATTTTGTTCTCAATTATAAAATATGAATGTATGAATGTATGTGTATGAATCTATTTACGAAAGTCCGCACAGCTTTTTTTCAGAATTTGTATATGCTGTAGTGGAGAAAAAGTCTTGAAATTACATGTATTTTACGAATTTCGCTGAGCCAGAATTTGACCCGCCCTAATATTCATACATTATTTTTATTGTTTATTAACGTTATTTTAAATTAAAAAGCATTATTTAACTAAAATATAGAAATTAAAGAGTCAAAAGTCTAAGCTCCTCAAACAAGTTCATACATAAAACTTAAAATTTATTAAAACAAAATGAAAATATATTCTTGTCAGTAGCTTGTTGGATAACCACGACGTTTAAGGACTTCTCTAAGCCTTTTTGGCATTGAGTTGGTGAGATTAGCTGTTTCTTCAGCAGTGATGTTTTGCCATTCTTCAGTAATTACCCTTTTTAGCATATCTTTGCTTGTAATAGTTCGTTTTCGAATTTTTCGTTCTAGCAATGCCCACAAGTGCTCAATGGGGTTAAGATCTGGTGACTGTGGAGGTGTTTTCAGCTGTTTTGGTACATTGTAAAGTAGCCAAAGCTTTACAATTTCAGCCGTGTGTTTTGGGTCGTTGTCTTGTTGAAAGTAAAACTCACTTGACAACCCAAGTTTCTCTGCACTTTCTTTTACGTTTTCTTTCAAAATGTTTAAATAACCGAATTTATCCATAATCGACTCAATAAACACACAATTGCCAACTCCACTAGCTGCCATACACCCCCACATCATCACACCTCCACCACCATGCTTAACAGTTGCCAATAAGTTCTCTTTATTGAGGGCTGTACCCGGCTTTCTCCACATAATCTGCCGTCCTTTTATTCCGAAAATGCAGAACTTACTCTCATCTGTAAACATTACATTTCTCCAGAACTCAGATGGTTTGTTTACGTACTGATTTGCAAAGGCAATACGCTTTTGTTGGTTTACCAATGATATGAAGGGTTTCTTACGAGCAACCCTTCCATGATATCCGGCCTTTCTCAAAATTCTTCTTGCCAAACTTTTGATCGATATCAAGAGATATTTGAGAAGCAGTAATTTTCGAATTTTTTTTCACATTTGAAATTATACTGCGAGATTCTCGATCTGATAGCTTAGGTGGGCGCCCTGAACGTGGCTTTGAAGTTATTATTCCGGTACTTTGAAAGTTCTGAACTACTGTTCGAACCGAGGTCCATGCTATGCCAACTGTTTTACCAATTTGTCGATAGTTTTGACCCTCTTCCCAAAGCTTTATAAATATTTTTCTTTCACCGACACTTATTTCTTTTCTTCTAGATGCCACTAAAAAAACGATTAGAATATCAAGAAATAAAATATAAATTTTATTGCATTAAATACTTTTTATTATTAAAAACCAACAAAAAACGAATTTGCCCGCGTTTACGTGCGTACAACTTGCAATAATTTGCAATGAGCGTACACTTTTGACACTTCCATTGCTTAAATGTGGCGCCATAAGTGCCGTTATTTCTAACGCTCGCTGAATGAATTCAAAAAAGTATGTACAGAGCATCATTAGTGATGTGCACAGTACATATTCGAAATAAATCGAAACAAACGTAAGTTATTTTGAAATTTTTAAGCTAAGGAAAGTTTTTGTGCGATGGGAGCGTAGACTTATGATTCTTAGTGTATTTAACTTTTTCATTTAAAATAGCCAGCATTTTTCGCTTATAAGCATTTCGCTTATATGAATTTCTCTTTTATATGCATCAAAATTAGGAATTTTTTAAAACTTAAGTAATAGAAAACTAACCAGTTATTTGCATCCCTACTCAAATATCATAAAAATTCCGATTATAAATTTCACATCTCTATTGAGCTGTCAAATATGAAATAACCCGTCACTGACTTTGAAAGTGTCAAAGTTTCTTATCTTTTTCCTGTGCAGCTTTAAAATGAACAAAAATAAGAAAATAACCCTGTCACTCAAACAAAAAATTTCAATTGTAAATTAAGTTGAGACAAATTAAATATGATAGAATAACATATGAGCCAAAAATTCTGCAATGTACAAAAGAAAATAGCTGACTTTTTTCGAGATTGAAAGGACTTCAAAAATTAAAAAAATTAAGTTAAGTTTTATGTAGTACGAACCTGGCTGTTCTTAAATTTAATTTTGTTTTGTAAGCATATTTTTTATATAAATTTTTTTAAAACCATAAGTGGTATAAGTCTGGTAGAAGCCCCAATTTAAATTAATTTAAGTCGACTTTGTTTTATTAAAACTTATTTTGTCTATATTTTTTAAAAACCCTTAAGTGATTAAGACTGCTAGAAGCGGCAATTTAATTTAATTTAATTTATTTTTTATATTTTAATAACGCTTATTTGACAAACTCTAATTTGTAAATAAATATAACTAATAATTAAACCAATTCATAAGACAATTTTTATTGAAACAATATTCCAATTTTTATATATGCTTCGTTTAGGCATTTAACCGAGTTTTTATATAAGCACTGTGGATGCATATAACCGAGTTTTTATATATGCTTTCCCGCTTATAAGCAGCAAAAAACAAGCAAATAGAGGTTATGCTTATAAGTGATAATTACTGTATTTAGAATAAGTTTTAGTGGTACTATTCAACACCTTCAATTTAAGTATCTAAGTGCTCTGGAATCAAAGTTATAGTATTTTTAAGATTTTGTAATTCTAGATAAGGAGGTAGTGTTAGTAGATACAATTCTCTCTTGTGGTGGGTACCTTAGCTATCAAATTTAGTTATTTAAGAACAAAAACAAAGCAAATAATAAAACTTGTCAATTGGAATTATGTTGAGAATTTTTGTGATTCAAATTGATTTAATTGATAGAATTAAACGCCAAGAAATTGTGCAATTTGTCGAAAGCCTTTTCAAAAAGAAAATGGCTCATTTTGAGATAAATGGTAATATAGAAATTTCCAATTTTGACAATATAGTACCTAGAGTTGAAATTGATAGGTTTTTTGTCGTCTCTGCAAAAATCTTAAGGTCTTTTATATATTCGGAATAATTTACTTTTGACTAAAAACTTTTTTCACTCGTTAAACATATGTATGTGATTCTTGTTATTTTAAATCTGAAAAATGAACTGCCGCTCTCATTTGTTTTAGAAGTTATAGTTTCCCAAATTTTAAAAAATGGGCTCGAAAAATTTGCTATTTTTTTATTTTATTATTTTACAAGCAAATACCCACTGCTTTGCCTGCGATAAAAATATTTAATACCATGTAAAAGTTAGAAATCACAAAATTAAAGTTTTTTTTATCTTCAAATGCAACATATAAAAATAGTTTGTACGTATATCTAGAATATTAGGGCATTTCACGATCTTGTTGCATCGTTGCAAATGTAAAATAAACAGCTTTTACAAAAACAAAAAGCATTGAAAAGCTTTTGCTACACATGCTTTTTGTTTTTGTAAAAGCTGTTTATTTTGCATTTGCAACGATGCAACAAGATCGTGAACTGCCATATTGATTTAGAAAACTATTTTTTTTTTAAATTAAATTAGAATAAGAAAAAACGGTTACTTGAGAAATGCTCAAAATAATTGAGTAACAAAATTTTTAAATGAAATAACGGTTCATTGTTATATCGCTGTTTTGTTCGACCAACTCTGAATTCAAGCAGTCAGAATAATAACAGTGCCCGGTACGTTAAGCTCGAGTGTTCTTAAAAAAAATAAATTTAAAAGAACCCTTTTGTATTTTTTTTTATTTTCAAAAACATTTATTAAAATGACCATTTGTTATGACTGCTATTATTTTAATCGCCTTATTTTTGAGTAGTATATTTCAAAAAATAATAACCTGGGAATCTTTATTCTAATTTATTTTATTTTTAATTAATTTATTTTTAGTGCACATTTTGAATTAAATTAAGCATATTTTGATGTTGGTTATTTTATTAGAGCAGAAAAGAAAACGCACGTGTTGAGTATAATAGCATTTAATTAGCACTGAACTGAACTTCAATATATGTGTACAAATTATGGTAAACAGAAGAGAGAATGAAAGTAACATAAATAAAATGTAATGTTGCCAGACTAAAACAATATTTAGCTTATATAGTTTTATATAATTTCAACATTTGAAAATAAACATGAACTGATTTTTTTAAAAAACTCTTTAATTTTTAATTTGTTTGTATTAATGCTTCCTGCTATTTTATTGACCGAAGTTGTATAATTCTAATTCTAGTACGACGTAAGCCAAAATTATCTTTTGTTCAGGAGGCAAAGAAAACTGTTCATTATTTGTATGAAGTTCATACGATTATGTATTGTTTCAAACATTCTACCTCCCTTTTTTTCATACAAACATTAAAAACTTAAAAAAGACATGGATTCAGTTTTGACTAATCTACCTTAACCGCTAATAAACGTTACTTTGCCCAATTTTGACTTACATCCTATTAGAATTAGGGCGTCAATATGTTGTTTTGGTTCTAGGCCTGCGATATAATAAATTATTAGAAAAATTTCTGTCTTCGTTTTGAATTATTATATTTTTCAAATTATATTGTTTACTAATTTTTTTGAAAATCTTCAGGAGAATTGTATATTTTAAATTAATTTTTGAGCAATTTTCGCATTGTTCACACTGTTCAACCAGATTTAGTGCATTTTAAAATTTTGGCGCAAGAAACATGAGGTTTGGTGTCTAATGCATTTTTTTTGCTTTTTTTTTAGGTTCGGAGGGATCAATTCAAAAAATGAAACAATTGATAATTAAGAATATGGTTAGGTCTAGAATTTAATTTAGTGTTGAATAAATTTAAAAATTTATAAAATAAAAGCGCTATTTTCACCATTTTGGTGAATTTTTAATTAAAATTTGGCAACACTTATGAACTTCACGGTTACTTAAAAAAAGCTCAGCTACAGGGCTCGGACTTAAAAATTCGTAAGCCGCAGTAAATTTTGAAAAAAACGCAGTAAAACGAATTTTTTCCCAGTAGTTTTTTTTTTGGTTTTTTTATTTACGATCATTTACGTGCCTTTTTTGTACTAATATTCGCACATTTTATACTAAAACAAAACAAACACAAAAATATATACATAACTATGTATATACTAACGGTATTCATTTAAGCGCGCAAATTTCCCATTTGTGCAAGTGTACAATTTTAAGTGGCAGCTTTCATGAACGCAGCACCTTTGCGTTTTCCTTTAATTTTTGACAGTTGATGAACATTTGGAAAAAATGTTAGTATTAAAAAAATAAAAGTGCCGAAAAAAGCGAAAAAAGTAAATTAGTAAAATTATTTAAAGAAAAAACTTAAATAATTGTTTTTCAAGATAGTTAAAATCACAGAAGAAGAAGAAAATTAGCTAACTTCGGATTTGCATAATTAACAGCGCAAGTTTTCTTGACGTTTTGGTTGCGCATACTTATTAGGTTTGTGCAAAAGGTTTTCCATATGATTTTTTTGCGAAGGTGGAAAAATTCACTGTTTGCACAGAAACAAGTATTTCTTACTGATTCAAAATATATTTGCCGTAGACAAATTCAATCACTGCCTTTAAAAGTAAATCAATTCTTAATTTGGTCGCTCAAACTTATGTAAAACTTTAAAAAATTTTTTAATTGCAATGACAGCTTCATCTGACAGATTACTTTCTTCTGTTTCAATGCTAAGACCACATTATACAGATGTAATTGGCCCCTGAAACTACATTTATATAATCAATATCAATGCTTGCATATTCAAAAAATATCACAAAACTAACCATAAAAATGTTTACATGAAAAATTAATGATGGCATATTTTAATTATTATATTGTTTTTTATAATTCTAAAAATATATGAAAAATTTTTTTAGAATTATATATGAGTTTGATATCAAATAAGTTGCGAATAAATCGCAGTACATTTGGAAAAACCGCAGTGACGCAGCAGAGCATTAAATTTTGGTAAAAAGCGCAGTAGATCTACTGCAGTTGCAGTAAAGTCCGAACACTGCTCAGCTATGTATTTTGTGTAGTGTAGACACAAACCTTTATTCGCGTTGTCAGCTCGTTGAAAATTTTGAGTTTCTGTTCCTAGTCTCGCCACGCAGACGCCCATCATTGAACTTTTGAACAAAGCAATATTCAAACAACGTTGAATTTAAAAAAAGCATTAATTAAAAAGTAAAATTACGTTCTGATGTATTCGGAACATAAAAACACCAGACACAAAAGCATCAAAAGAATAATTCACAAAAACATTTTCAACAAATTCAAAAAACCGGCGAATTCGTTCGCCTCAATTTGTTCTATTTCGCACGATTTGTCCCAGCTTACTTTTGCCGACAATAGGCGTGTTTTATTCATTCTGTTTAAACCAAATAGGTTCTAAATAACATGCAGAACACTAACAAAAAGATGAACTTGCTCAGTAGCTAGTTCATCTCGTTGAACTATTTTTTTTTTCGCTACGGCTCTATAGATGTCGCTATTTGTTTTAGTTTGTGGCAGCACTCGCAAGTAAGAGTTTGGTTTATAACCCTTCTTAGTCACCCAATGCTGGCAAAAGAAACATCTGTGCTGTTTAGTCATATCATCGTCGACAATGCCCCAAGCGGTCAGAAGCAGTAATGGTATTGTTTTACAATCAGCCGTTTGGTCATATCATTCGGCGACAATGCCCCAAACGGTCGGAGGCAAAACTTACAAAGCTTTAACTAATGCGATCTATTCGTTCACTGGTTAAACCAGAACGAATAAAACGCAGCTAATATAAAGTTCTACTCTGAAAAAAAGTCCACAATAGCTGCGTTTTATTCGTTCTGGTTTAACCAGTGAACGAATAAATCGCATCAGTTAAATTTTTGTAAGTTTTGCCTCCGACCGTTTGGGGCATTGTCGCCAAATGATATGACCAAACGGCTGATTGCAAAACAATACCATTACTGCTTCTGATCGCTTGGGGTATTGTCGACGATGATATGACTAAACAGCACAGATGTTTTTTTTTGCCAGCATTGGGTGACTAAGAAGGGTTGTAAACCAAACTTTTACTTGCGAGTGCTGCCACAAACTAAAACAAATAGCGACATCTATAAAACCGTAGCGAAAAAAAAATAGTTCAACGAGATGAACTAGCTACTGAGCAAGTTCATCTTTTTGTTAGTGTTCTGCATGTTATTTAGAACCTATTTGGTTTAACCAGAACGAATAAAACACGCCTAATATTAGATATTTTGAAATAATAACTAAAACAGAAGAACTTTACAGCGAAGAAATAAGGACAGATAACAATACTGTTTTATAACTGTAGGTTCTCTTTCTTACTCAATTTTAAAAAATTGCTTACTTACTTACTTTGTTGGCGCTACAACCGTATGTCGGTCTTGGCTTCATCTAAGAATTTGCGCCAGCCATTTGTGTCTTTCGCTTGCTGGCGCCAGTTGGAAATTCCAAGCTTCGTCAGGTTGTCCTCTACTTGGTCTTTCCAACGAAGATGCGGTCGTCCTCTGCGTTGACCGCAGCTGGGTACCGAATCGAATGTTTTCTTCACTGGAGCATCGTCTTTCATGCGCTGAACATGACCAAGCCAGCGAAGCCGCTCGATGTTAATGCGCTTGACTATGTCGATGTCAGCGTACAGCTCATACAGTTCATCATTCCACCGTATTCGGTACTCGCCATTGACGCAGATTGGTCCGTAGATCTTACGAAGAATCTTTCTCTCGAATGCTCCTAAAGTCTTTTCATCTAAACTGCTCAGCGTCCAGGTTTGTGATGCGTAAAGCAGGACGGGCATGATGAGCGATTTATAGAGCGTGATTTTCGTATGTCGAGAGAGGGCTCTGCTTCTCAATTGCCTACTGAGCCCAAAGTAACACCTGTTGGCAAGAGTTATTCTTCGTTTGATCTCAATGCTGATGTCGTTGGTTGAATTAATGCTGGATCCCAGATAAACGAAGTTCTTCACAACCTCGAAGGAGGTATTGTCAACGGTAACGTGGGTTCTAAGACGCTGGGACTGTTTGTTTGTTGACACTAAGTATTTCGTCTTATCTGCAATCACTGCCAGACCCATTTGACTTGACTCTTTTTCTAATCTGGAAAATGCTGCACTGACTTCGCGCGTATTATGGCCAATGATATCGATGTCATCAGCATACGCAAGCAGCATAACATTCTTGTAGAATATTGTGCCACTACGTCTCAGATCAGCAGCTCGGATGATCTTTTCCATCATTAGTTTGAAAAAGTCGCACGATAAGGAATCACCTTGTCTGAAACCTCGTTTGGTAATAAATGGTGGGGAGAGGTCCTTCCCGATTTTAACTGCAATGATGGTGTTGCTCAGTGTCATCCTGCATAGTCGTATTAGTTTTGCAGGAATACCAAATTCAGACATGGTGGAGTACAGGTGCTTCCTTATTGGGCTGTCGAAGGCTGCTTTGTAGTCGACAAAAAGATGGTGGGTGCCGACTTATTTTTCTTGAGTCTTCTCCAAGATTTGTCGTAGCGTCAAAATCTGGTCGATGGTGGACTTTCCAGGTCTGAAGCCACACTGATAAGGTCCGATCAGTTCGTTTACAATGGGCTTAAATCTTTCACATAAAACGCTCCACAGGACCTTATATGCGGTATTAAGAAGGCTTATCCCACGGTAATTGGCACAGATAGTGGAATCGCCTTTCTTGTGGATTGGGTAGAGCACACTGAGATTTCAATCGTTCGGAATGCATTCTTCCGACCATATTCTGCATAGAAGCTCGTGAATGCATTTAAGTAGAGCTTCGCCTCCGTTCTTAAACAGCTCAGCAGGTAAGCCATCAGCTCCCGCGGCTTTGTTATTTTTAAGCCGAGCTATAGCTGTCAGAACTTCATCATAGTCGGGATCATCTATATTGGCGGGATTGTTGTCAGCGTCGCCATTTAGAAGCTTAGAGAAGTGTTCCCTCCATAACGTCAGTGTACTCTGGACATCTGTCACTAGATTCCCGTTTTCATCCTTGCAGGAAGAGGCCCCGGTTTTAAAACCATCGGCAAGGCATCTTATTTTTTCGAAAAATTTTTGGGTCTCATTCCTGTCACCATACATCTCAATCTTCTCTTGCTCGCGCTTTTCTGCCTCTCTTTTTTTCCGCCTGAAAATATGTCTCTCTTCCCTCCTCTTTTCTTTGTATCGCTCCTTAGCAGCGCGCGTTACAACCGACTGCAGGGTGACTTTGTAGGCGGCGTCTTTCTCTGCAGTGGCGTCGCGACACTCCTGGTCGTACCACTGGTTTCGGCGAGGGCGTTGGTAGCCAATCACCTCTTCAGTAGCCGCACGCATGGAGTTGGAAATGTGTGTCCACTGCGCGCATATATCATCGATTGGAGGAGTGCTTTGAAGCAGGAGTGAGAGTCGAGTGGCGAAAGCATCGGCTTTCTGTTTCGATTGCAGCTTGTCGACGTCTAGCTTTCTCTGTGTAGGGTTGCGTGTATTCTGAGCTGCGCACAGACGTGTACGGATCTTGGCTGCAACAAGATAGTGATCCGAGTCAATGTTTGCACCACGGATCGTGCGTACATCTAATACACTGGAAGAGTGCCTTCCGTCGATCAAAACGTGATCAATTTGATTCTTGGTTTTTTGATCAGGGGACATCCAGGTGGCTTTATGAATATTGAGATGCTTGAATCTAGTGCTACTTACGACCATGTTTCGTGCTGCGGCGAAGTCAATCAGCCTCATTCCGTTATCGGAGGTGTTGTCGTGGAGGCTGAACTTTCCGACTGTTGGACCAAAAATATTTTCCTTGCCCACCTTAGCGTTGAAGTCACCAAGCACGATTTTTACGTCGTGACGGGGGCAGCGCTCGTAAAAAATTGCTGCCTTTGTTGATTCTTTCTATGTATCATTACCAGATCTGATTGATATATGACTTATGAAGTAAAGCAATAAGCTCTAAAAGTATACGAAATAGCTTATTTCCGCATTTAAATGCGCTCATAGCAACTTTGTCTGTAAATGTGTAAACTTTGCAATGTACGCTATAATCCTGCAAGCACAATCTGATATATAAATATCAAACTACATTTGAATTAAAACAATAAAATGCGCAATCGCGAAACAACTTTTCACTCAGGGAATGAAGCTTATCAATAGTATATATAAACGCCTCTTTTTGTGCGTTACACACGTTTTAAAAATGTTTACATACCCTGACCTCTTGACACCAGCTTACAAAAATAATGAAAACATTTTAAATATCCTGTACCTTCCTGGTCTAGCAATTTTTCCCCATTGCACTGGTGTACTCCAAGACTTTAAAAATAGCTTTTATACGTAAAAAAATATATGACACGCTTACAGAGAATTTTTCGAGTTTAAAAACGAAAGGAAAGAGACGAAGTCTTAGTAGTTGTCTGGACTTCTTGGTAGCAGTTTCAAGTCGCTTGCTGTTTCGTTTGTTTGATTTTTTATAACCGATCCCGAATCTGTAAATATCCTACACCTGAAGAGGTTAAAGTATATTGTGAAAGCGTTTGTAACGTACAAAAAAAGGCAAGGCCGGTATAAAAGTGCATATGTATTCTTGATCAGCGTTATTCTTTGATTGAAAAGTGATTTCGCGATTGTGCAAGTGAATGTTTTAAATGCAATCGACGAAAGTAGGCATATATGTGTGTTGAAAATCCCCGCAAAACGAGGGAAATTCCCTTTTCTAGCAACACTTGTTGCAAGAAGCAACCTAAAGCCACATTGTTAAACATTATTTAATAATTTACAAAGAACTTTATAAATCAAAACTTTTTGAATATGAAATCTTTACAATAGAAAAATATATACTTTTGCAAAATATCAAGAATCTTTTTTCACATTTTTGCCTTTATCTCTAAAACTTGACCTGAAACGGACTGCAGACATTCATCGTCTCTGGTCCAAAAGTTGACCCTATGTGTTTGTTTCAAGTACTTTAAGCTGTAAAATTGGTCTCTTTTTTTAAAAATTGCGGAATTTTCACAGTCAAAAAGGTGGTAGCATTGGTACCGCACACAATACATGTTGCTGTCTTTTTTTTTGGCGTGTGTTATTGACTTTTTTTATCGTGCTTTAAAATACCTTGAAAAGAGAGCATTTTTTTGTCTTGCAGCGAAATAGAAAAAATTTTTAACGCAACAGATTTTTCAATTTTGTTAGCCTTGCGAACATCTTGTTAAGCGTTGCACGCAACCTTTATATTGCTAGTTCTTAAAAAGGGAGAATTTTTTTCCTCACTGAGAATAAGAATACATAAATGGTACGGTTATGCTCTCTTAGATATAATTAATTATTTAAATATTGATTAGCAACTTTATATAGCTTAACTTTTAAATGGGTACCATTGCTACCAAATATAAAAAAAAATTATAGAAATAGAGCCTGCCGTTCTCTTGCTCTGAGCTGACAAATATACGTGGGTCTCCTTTTATATAATAGTATAGAGTATAGATAAAAAAAGAGTGTCATATATTTTTGACTAATGAACCATAAAAAACTATTATGGGGAAAAAATTGAATGGAATGCAATATCTACTTAATTATTTATTCAAAATCTTGAACTTTTTAAAAAAATTTGCTCAAACAAAAAAAAATTACCAAAACGATAATGAATTTACCAAGTCAAAAATTTTCTACCAAAAATGGTTATATTTTACCAAAAACGTCAACCCTGATCTCTTGAGTAAAGCTTTTAAAAATTCTGCATTAAAAAAAAAATGAGAACAAGTTAGAATTGCAACCACATTATGCAATCATTGGCGTCGGAAGCGGGGAGTAAGGGGGGCAGTTGCCCCCCACTTTTTTAGCTAGATAAACAATTTAAAAAGAAAACTTCGAAAGTTATTAAAAAAATCAGTTTTTTTACAACGATAATATTTTTGTATTATATATTTTCCTCTTCTTTCTCTCTTCTTCATAAGCATGCTTGCGGATAACCATTTTCTTTCTCTGTGTTTGCAAAAAGATAGAACAAAATGTAGAGTTTCTACTGCAAGCCCACCACATCAGTTAAAGCACCCTTAAGTATGTAGCTTAATGCTTGTTAATTTTGCAACTCTGGTAAGAAAAAATTTGACATGTTCTTAGGGGCTTTCCATATTGGACGACATGTTGTACGATAAGTTAGATGGAAAACTAATGGGACTGTTTGATTGAGCGTTCGAACGATCCAACTTGTAAAGCAACATCATTAATTGCAAGCTCTCAAGCAGAACACATCCGGCTAATAGCTAAGCAACTTTTAGATACCCTGCAAGAGCAGTAATTTTACATAGTTGTACAATATTGTAAAATCGGCAGAAAAAACCAAAAATTTCGACTAACGTTTTAGCTTACGCATGGTTCTACATGTTGTACAATCTGCCATGTTGGTCCAATGTTTTGGACCATGCAAAAGCCCCTACTGTGAATTAGCTGATGAAAATCCACCTCGACGCTTTGAACAATCATCAAATCCGGTTCCTTCAGTACAGTTGCCATTATATGATCGGCTACGAAAAGATTATTTCGAAATTTTAGATCTTCTCTCAAATGAGATAACGGCTAGATTCGATCAAACAGGTTGATATTGTGTTGAAGCTAGTGTAAACTGGCACTTTGTAAATCTTATTGTACATTTAAACAGATCTTGATACTCTGGAATCGTTGGAAAATATTGTAATCGAAGCCTTCAATGGAAAAGTGCCTTCTGAACAAAATCTAAAAACAAAACTAGATCTTTATGCAGATGAATTTGATGTGAGCGACCTCCACGCGCAACTTAAATTGCTGAAGCAATTGCCTGGCCAAACACTTTCAAATTGTAGTGGCATTGTATCCCAATTTGCAAAAAATTCGGATACTGTAAAAAAACTTTTAAATGAAGTTGAAAAACTTATTGCTTTGCTTTTGACTATGCCTGCATCAGCAGCTTCATCTGAGCGTTCTTTTAGTGCACTAAGACGACTTAAAGCGTATCTTCGAGCAACTATGACACAGAAACGACTCACTCATGCGGCACTTATACACATTCACAAAGATAAAACCGATGAATTGAATTCGATGGAGGTGGTGAAAGAGTTTGTTCTCGCAAGGACAGAAAAAAACATTTTGGAATAATTTAAATTGATATAACTTTTTGTATCTTATTGCATTTAAACCATGTAAAGATATACCTAGTTTTGATCTATAAAAGCAACAATTATTTCTTAAATTTTCATATAACCATATGAAAGAACCTTTAAAGAATGATCTCTAATATTGAAATTGGAAGAACTTTTAAAAATAATGAAATTTTAATATTTTTTATATATTTTTATATTTTTTTTTTATTTTAAACTAAAATAAAAAATTTGTTTATTCACATTCATGTTTCTTTGAAGAAATTTTGGTGAACTTTTTTTGCACCACCATTTGTACTGCCCCACCATTTGTACTGCCCCCCCATTTGTACTGCCCCCCCAGATGAAATTAGCTTCCGACGCGCTTGTATGCAATGAGAGCTTAACTTATGTCAGGAACATGTAATTTTGTTTCTTCATTTGACGTTTTGTTTCTCACAGCTTTATCACTTTGAAAACCATTTCATATAAAAAAATTTTCTATTTAATAAAAAATAGTATGCAACTTATATTAAATATGCAAAAAACCTAATAAATTTGCTACATTTGTAACTTTTCAATAGATATCAGTCATCGGTATTGTTTTGAAGACATCATATTAACTTATCTGTGCTCCTATAAAAAATGTGCAAAAGAACACGAAAAACGTTGTGCAGGCATTTTTGAAAAAATGTTGTTTTCATCAATAACTCAGTCAATTACTAGCCGATTTTTAAAAACTAAATTGCGTCGTAATTTTTAATAAATTTTAATTGTTTGTGTAGTGCATTATTAGATAGTGTGGTGTCTATATAAAAAAGTGTGTACAAAAATCGTGAAAGTTGGAAAATATTAAAAAATTTAAAAAATTGAGTTTGCCGGACAAATACGCATGGAATTATAAAGTTTTTATAAACAATCAGCCTTATGCAATAGATTTTCTTAAACAAACATTCAACGCTTGTTTAGTTATGCAGTGTTTAAGGCTTTACGCATCCTCTACGCAACCTTGCTGAAATTGTTATTCATAAACATTTTTTTATTCATTACTTAATTTTGTAAGGTTTGTGTCTAAACAATCGAAACTCTTTTACAAAAACGATGAATTCTTGTACATTTGCAAATCTGTTACTGAAAAAAGTATACAAAGGTCGAAAATGGAGCTTGTCTATGATATAAATATCATATATCTACATCAACCTTAATCGAAAAAACGATCAAAAATGTTAGGTTAAGTTTACGCAGTCTTTAAACGCAAATTTCGGCGGTTAAGTTACGCAGATCTTAAACTAGCCGGAAAAACATTTATGAATAACGATGTTTTGTTTAAAGCTGGTTTAAAGTTACGCAGCCTCTAAAATGAGATTATGAATAAGACTGAATATGTTTGTCATTGGAAAGGCCAAAGTGTTTTCTTTCGAAATCCGGTACGAAACTGTGTGCAACATCGGCTAAGTTACAGCTTTATAAGTGCGCAAAGGTGCAAAAACCGGTTTTTTAACGGTAAGTCAAGATTTTGGGGGTGTTTGGCGAATTTCTGGTATGCAATCTTGTTAAATTCAACAAGAGCTACAAGAAAAATGGTAACACTTCTCAGGGATTTTGGACTGTCGCACTGTGTTATTCGTCGAGTATAGAAAAAATACTAATTAAACTTCGATTACAAAAAGAACTAGGTCTAGTTAAGCCCAAGCAAGGTTTTGGCTTTTAAAGCGATAGAAACACTGCCCGATTATTTTTTAAAATCCATGAAAAAAGCTCTACGATTACTGGAGGTGACAAAAAGCTTATCAAATGATTTTATATAATTCAAAGCTGTATCTATTCTGGTAACAATATACAGCTCCGTGCAATATTTAGGGACACTATATAAACATAGAAACTTTAGGAAAATTCTTTATTTTGTGTACAAAAAATACTGAGTTTAGGTCTTATTTAAATTTAATTTTATTTAACAACAGTATTTTTGAAAATCTAGACAAAAATTATAAATACATAATCAAATAAGTTGTGCATATAATAATTAAGGACACTTGAGTTTTTAATATTTTATATAGAATATTATTATTATTTTGTCAATATTTTGTAGAAAAATCATTGGCGTCAATTACTGCTTGACATCTGCGAGGCATAGACTCCACTAAATTTTCACAAACACTGTTAAGAAGCGCTTCCCAAACTTTTTTGTTGCATCTTACAGCTTATTAAAGTTGCCTGTCTTGAGCAAGCTCACTTCTTTTTTTACAACCTGCCATAAGTTCCTAATTAAATTGAGGTCAGGACTGCAAAATGGCCAGTCCAAAACTGTAACCTAATTATCTGAAAACCACTGCTTGAGCAGCCGAGCGGTTTGCTTCGGTCATTGTCCTGGGCTCTCATCACGTAACTTTTAAAACGACTATCGTTTGAACGATGCTATCCGACGATATCGTTCTTAGTTTGCTTCATATAAGTCCATCGCTATCGTCTCGTCTATCGTTGTGTTTTCTACAGTTTGAAAGGCTCTGCAAAACATATATTCAGTGCCAAAAGTGATATTTACTTTTGTGTAGAATTTGTTTTTGGATTTGTTTGCTTCAAAAGTGAAAATTTAAGGTAAAATGTAAGAATATTTAATAAGTTATTTTGATGATAATGTTTTGAAAATATATTATTCGGCAGCGACACCTAAGTAAATGGAAATATTGGTGCACTTTATTGATGAATATCCGCAGCTGGGCCACAATTACGTCGCAAACATAGTGCAGGAACGACATTCCATCTATTTGTTAAGGACCACTTTAACAAACAAGCGCCCAAAACATTTTAAAATTATTTTTATTATTTCCAACCAGAAAAATAGCCAAACGATACCAAATTAGCTATCGCGCGAAGCAATCGTTTCGACGATACCATTTGACAGTTGTTTGCCATACATGAAGCAAGCAAAACGATATCGGTTTGAAAATGCATAAAATTAAAGGTTACGTGATGTTAAAGTATCGTTGAAACGATATCGTCAAACGATTCTCGTCATACGTGATGAGAGTCCTGCTGAAATATGCAAGTTACGGGCATATATTTGTACCGGTTCATAAGACTCTCAATTTTTTGCAGTGGGCAGACACCACGCAATGCCATAGCACCCCAAAGCATAATACTTCCTCCTCCATGCTTTAGTAGAGCTTGGCTGTACTTTGGGTCGAGCTCCTTTGACTTCTGGTGGCGGACATATTTTTTTCCATAGGGTTCCACTCTATTTATTTTAGTTTCGTCTGAAAACAATACTCTCTTCCACTCTTTTGTTCCCAATGAAGATACTTTTTAGCAAACTCAAGCCTCTTTCTGCAGTTTCGTTCAGATAATAGAGGCTTCTTCCTTGAAATCCTTCCAAAAACTCTAGACAAATAGTGTCTACGGATGGTGCTGCTTCATTTTTGCCATAGATAGCTACTCGTACTTAGTTTGCAGATTTGTGCGAATTTTTTTTAGATTCCCGGACAATGACCGTATCTTCTCGTGCAGTAGGAATGCGGCTTCTTTGTTTGCGTTGCACCATTTCAGCAATAGAATTTTTTTTAAATACTGAAGAGCATTATCTACCATGGTTTTAGAATCTTTTTAGGCAGCTGAGACATAATCTTCCATCTTGGTGCATCTGAATACTGAATTTTCGGGTGCTGACGTCACAAGATTTATTTTTGACCATTGTAAGCTCCGAAAAATAAATCTAATAATAATAATTTGTAACTATAAATGTAACTTTGATTTTAAAAGATTATTAAAAATTTTATTTTGTCACTGTTCCTAATTTGTTGCACGAGCTACTTTTAACAAAATTTCAAATGGCTTCACTGCTAAAGAATAACGGTAAAAACGTAATGCCTATGTGGTGTTTTCGAAAGTACCAAAGCTGCGTTTTCTAAAAAGTATTGCTACTACGAATTTTTTTGCATTTCAAAAATTGCATGCATTGCTGTACATATCAAAAACCACTGTCCCTAATTAGTTGCACGTAGCTGTAAATATTTTTGCATATGTTAAGACAGATAATTTAACAAATAATGATAACCAGGGCTAGGATTTTAATGATAAGTCATCTCTTTTCTGCTACTTCTAAGACATTTCCTGGTTATTTAGAACGTCCATTTATGTTTCCTAAATTACAAATATGAAAAGGTTTAAGGTAATTTTTTCTCATTTTTCATCGTACTTTATCGGTTTTAGTGTTTAATTTTTACTAGATTTAGGGCATTTTTTGGTCATTTTTAGCGGTTTTTAAGTAATTTTATTGTAATTTTTGGACATTTTTTATTTTTACAGCATTTTTCGATTATGTAGGTAATTTAAGTATAATTTTAAACGAACTCTTTTTTGTAGCAAAAATATAAAATGTTGAGTACTATGAAACTAAAAGAGGAACTACCATTCGGTGACATATCATCTAGGAACATATTTCCTCTCGTCAGTGCAGAAGTAGAACGTAGTTTTTCTGTTTACAAAAACATTTTGCCAAACAATCGAGGTTTTTCAATTTTAATGACTTAAAAATATACATTGTAATATACTGTAACACCATGTGTAAAAATAATAAAAAATAAATTTAAAGTTTAGTAATGCTTATTTTTAAAGCTTTATTTTTTTTTTGTTTATTTTTTATGTAATGTTTGCGTTTTTTAGGTATTTTTTGTCAGTTTTTAGGTAATTATCTGCAGTTTCTAGGTCATTTCTGCCATTTTTAAGGTAATTTTTTGCAGTTATTTAGGTTATCAAAATCCGAGCCCTGATGATAACTCGAAATGGTAAAAAAAAATTTTTTTATGATTTTTTTAATAAAATTTTTTTTTGGGAAATTTTCTCTTTAATCTTTCCTTAAGTGCACTTGGTGATCATTGTACAGAAAATATGAATTTTTGATGACCTTTTTGATAAAAATACTCGCTCTTGTTAAACCTTACCTTTGCAATGAAATTGACATGAAATGAATTTTGAGATAATGTACAAACACTTTCCAGCAGCATTCTGGGAATTTGCAACAAATTCTTAAGCCTGCAATCAACATCAACAACAACAAAAACAGCAACAACAACAACTACTTTAAACCTATTTAAGGGCAAGACCAGATTCATTTTGTTATCTACACGATGAGGAATCTTTTGAGTGATTTCTGTTCTGACTGAATGGTTTCACTGATCGAGCGAAGGAGCAACAAGCATCGAGGAGCATCAAGCAAGCGATCTGAGGAGCTGACATACTGGCTGTAAATAAAAAAAGTTAACCAAAACCAGCAAGATAACCAGCAAAGTTGGCGGCGCACAGTGGGGTATTGACCCATAACAGAGGGTATCAATTTAATTAGGAGACGGAGGAATTTTGACATTTTTTTTAGTTACAATGGGTCCGAATAAGGAAAAACCAAAAATTTTTGACATAATTTAGTGGATTTTTTTTTTTTCATTAAAAACAAATTTTCCTACCTACATATATGATTAATTTTTGTTTAATTTTTTGTTTTCTTGTTATAACTTTTATTCACAGCCGCTTGTTAAGTCTTTATCATTTGTATCAAAAAAAATCGATATCACTACTTTCACCCATATTTGTCTTCATCGGATTTTTCCGTATCTTCAGCGTTGTCTTCATTTGTTGGTGGTACAAGCAACTTTCGCAACTTTTTAATTACTAGTAGTTTCCTTTTGCTTGAAATGATTGGGTCTAAAGTTAATAAAAACCTATATAAATATCCTCGAGGGTTTTTTCTTAAAAATGCTCTCTGAAAGATTTGAAGTAATTATTTCTTGCTCTCTTTCGCCTCTTCAGAAAGTTGACCAAGCGCCAATTAAACATAGGGCTTGTTTGGAGTGCGCATACGGCTGCAATATTGACAATAATCGTATTATCAGCTTATCGTATTATCTTAATCAAATTAATTAAAAACTCCATTATCTTGCAAATGTTCGGTTGCTTAAGAAAACTGTTTAACTGCGCATTATCAAAGCATCGCAAGATAGTTGCAGTGCATGTGCATTGCAGAAAAGCAGTAGCGATGCATGGCATCCGCAATATTGCGCTACGCCGAACAAATCCATATTTTATGATTTCAGGGCCATGAATTAATATTTTATGCACAGTTGGGGGCATGTTATACCATGATTATTTTTGTACAAAATATCTTGCTGTATCAAGTGCACAGTCTCGAAATTTTTCGATGTTTACTTCGTGTCCACATGAAATTTTTGAATAAAATAATAAGGGTTCTCATCTAAGCATATAACTTACGCGTAAGCATTGTAAGCCTTGTGAACTTACATGCGCATAAACCATCTGTTAAAATTTGTATGGGCATGAGTTTACATCATTTCAGAGCCTATTTTGTAGTGAAAAATAGCTTTTGGTTGCATTTGGCACTAATCATGGCATACTCAAAGTAGTTGAAGTAAATACAAATTTTACTTATTTTGCTATGTCAATAAAGGTCAGTGCCGGATTATCTATAAGGCAGTGTAGGCAGCTGCCTAGGGGCCCCGCATCGGCAAGGAGCCCCACGCACCGAAAAAAATTGGATTCATTTTTAAAATTTAATTTGAATATTCGCATCCTCAATTATTATACATATCAATTTTTCCCGGAAATTTTAACGCCGACTATCAACGCATAACGTTTCAAAAATTCTGCATTGTGAATAAACGTGTACTCTTACTTACTACGTA
The DNA here is from genome assembly GCA_963920525.1 of Dichetophora obliterata. Classification (NCBI taxonomy): domain Eukaryota; kingdom Metazoa; phylum Arthropoda; class Insecta; order Diptera; family Sciomyzidae; genus Dichetophora; species Dichetophora obliterata. Next base: position 69,623,277 of record OY986437.1, on the reverse strand, counting down.
TTAATCTACGCCAGAAATGGGTATACAGAAGCAAAGTTGGCCATTCTTATAAATTTGTTTTCTATTAACTTTGTCCTTGCACTTTAGTAAAATGAAAATATGTACAAAAAACCAAAACTACAATTTTTTATTTACCTTACCAACAAAAAAAGCATGCAAAGGCAACAAAAAACAAGCCCCACTCGATGAGATTGAAATGATTATCAAATTACTTGTCTAACACTCATGATTTGTTTTTGTTTTTGCATGTAAACTTTGTTATTGCAATCGAAATTCAGTCTTTTCGAAGTGCACTGACAATTGAAATGTGTTATAAGTGTAACAAGCATTGGATACGATCGGATTCGCTGGATGCGTTATGCAACGTTGTTGTATTATAAAAAAAGTTTCGAAACACTAATTTTGTAATTGAGATTTGAGAATTTTGCGACCATGAATTTAATTTAAAAAGTTTAACTGAGCTCTGTTTTTCAAAACTGAGGAATTTAGATAAGAGTGCTAAATTTTTTTTATAAAGAATACCAGGGCTTTGAGAATATCTACGAGACGAGGAGCGAGTGTAATACTGAAACTGAAGTTAACAGGTCAGTTTGACTACTGGATTTTATTTTATATACTTATTTCATCTACTATTATAAAAGTGAACGAGTGTGAAGGATAGAAGTTTTTCTTATATAGATATTATAAAAATTATAATAAAAGTTTTAGTTCGCCTAGTAGCTAAAGGTAGAAAATAATAAATGATCTATTGATAAAAATATTGCGGATTGATTTGTTTCATCGTTTGCTGTGCTTCGGTAGATTTTATTTGAGGGCCCATTACAGTTTTTGGGCGACCAAAACGCAATTTTTTTATTTATCGAATTTATAATATCCTTAAAATATTCTCAGAAAGTTTTAAGTCAATTAAATAAAAATTGTTGCAGTTATAAGCACAAATGTCTGAAGAAAATACACTGAAAGCTATACATAATAAAAATTTAAACGCGTTTTTCTCGAAAGTGCTGATTGAAACTGGTGGATAGCATTACTCGAAAACTACGTCAAGGATCGCTACCAAATTTTATGTACATGTTTAGGAAATATAATTGGTACTCTTTAATCGTTCAATTTATATTTTGGACAAATATTTTCTTTTTTATAACCTAAAAAAACTGACTTTATTAATCAAAAATCGGGGTTTCATCTGCCATTTTAGTAAAAATCCACATTTTTCAAAAATCTTCGATTAGAAGCTCAAAAAGGTTTAGTTGAACCTAAATTATTTCTTTTTTTTTTAGATGAACAAGCTCCGAAAAATCGTGTCCACCGCATATTTCAGGTGCTTACATAAGCAACCGATTTCTGCTATAATAATTTATATTGGTTTTCGAAAAAGTTTAAAATATTTTCTTTAAATGTTATGTGATTATAAAGTTCATAAAAAAGATTATAAAAAAACAAAAATTACCTAAAATAAACAGTCACTTTAAAATAAAACTTTCAATACAGAATTTTTTTCGCTTAAAAAAGCTTTAATGGTCCCTTAAAGAGATAAGTAAATGCTTACCCTTCAAATTTTATTTGTAAATTTCAGGTTCTTTTTTTCAATTAGTAGATGTGGGGAAAAACAAAATTTCGCTGGCCAAGGAATCATATAAATTGATTTTGGATACTAAGGCATAATCAATTTTTTCGAATATAATGATAGCATTGCAAATATAAAGAAGTCTTATGATATCAAACGCTACGGGTGAACGTTGTTTTTCTAAATTAAAACTAATAATAAATAAAAAAAACTGTCTTCGTTCTTCAATGTCGCAGAACTATTTAAATGCATTTGCTCCAATGGCGATTGAAAATGATGTTTTAGAATAAGTCAAGTTTCAAGATGATTTAAACGATTCTAAAAAAGTAATAAGAGTTAATATTTAAGCATATTGTACTTTACAAAACTGGTTTCGTTTTGTACCCGAAATTGTACTGCATTTTGTTATATTTAATAAAAAATACGCCTACCTTCCTTTAATTTTTTTTTATTATTTAGGATGATGACAAACCTTCAATGCAGTAAAAAATATCCGTTATTATGAGTATAATTGCATTGTGGTAGAAAAAAAATATTTTTGGAAGTTAGAAAAGGGTAAAGGGGCCCTGAGAATTGCATTGCCTAGGGCCCCCGACGCGACTAATCCGGCTCTGATAAAGGTTTTTAAAAGGTTTAAAATTAAATAAAGGTGATTCCGCAACCCTAACAGCAGCTATCATTTTGTCGAAATATACGCTTTTTACTTTTTTATGGCTCATCAAAAGTTTACATGTTTTACATGTTTACATGCTTAGATGAGAACCCTTAATAAGCATTCTTTTAATAAGCTATTTCTGCATTTTCAAAAACAGTATTGCCATCATTCCAACTTCCAAGTCCTGGCTTTGGTTTATCAATTACTGAGCCAAGTTCTGTTCTAAATTATTGCTAATACAACCTGCTTCTCTGATTCCTCTCTTATCAGTCATTTTTTGACTAGTAACTTGTCAGCCAAATGTAACTAGTACTCAAAAAATCGTATCCAACCATGCAGTGTTAATAAACCAAAAAAGGTTATCAATTTAATTGAAATCTTTAATAGTGCCTTCACATAAATAGCTCCTTGATGTAGATATAGTGTCAGTGAGTGCGTTGCATACCTTACCGTCTACCATGGTTAACATAAGGTTGTGGCTTAACTTGATTAACCTCTCTCCACATTGTGCAGCAGATTTGCTGAGGCCACTTATTTGTGCTTCTACTCCATGATACAAAGAGCTATAGATAAAGTATTGCGCATGTTCGCCATCTTTGCTGTGACGTAGGTTGTGCTCGTTGTTGCAACCGTAGTCACAATTTATTCACAGGGTGTAAAGATTTTAAAATGTCGAAATTTTCTTACGAAAACTTGTTTTACTGAAATGAAATAAATATCGTTAAATAACATACATATCCAAAACAAAGTTAATATATTTTTTAGTACTGTTTGTGAAAGAAATTGCATATTTTTTTAGGGGTGTTTTCTCCCCTTTAACCTCTTTACACAAAAAGCAGGTACGTTGCTTGATGTGTTTGACAGAATTTTGAATGTTCTTTATTTTCATTTTGCTATCTTCGTCTTCTTCGTTGTTTAATTTTCTCTTTTTGACATTTCCTTTTGTAAGTATTCATCAAGTGTCGCATTTGACGAGCACCAATGACGAGTTCATTGATTTTTGTCGACAAAGCGTTTCAGAACTCTGCAACCGTTAAAAAATTTTTGTGAGTAAACATACAAAAATATGTCAAAAAGACAGAAAAAACTAAAAAGAAGCAGAACTTTATAGCGCCAAGCCAGGGGGCTAGAGACAGGGTAAAAATTTTTAATTTTATAATTGGCCACTAAGTACCTGTCATGTCCGTATGTTTGAATTTACTATCACTTAAATTGAAGACAATAACTTATCTTCAAATTTAAGCGTTACAATTATTTTTCATAACTGTTTTTCTACTTAAAAACTCCTATTGTAATTCTTAATTTTAAGAAAACAATTTTTCTTAAAATGCCTATCTAAATATGACCATGCTATGCCATACAATATCACGTCAATAATTAACGTAACACTATACAGCACTCGTCATAATATAAAATTAAAAACCTACTTAAGCATGAATACACCGTGCAATGTCACATCAATAACCTAACACAACATCACACAGCAGAAACATGAAATAAAACAAAAACCTGTCACAGCATATAAAAACCTTAAAACCTGAAAAAACTGACTATATAAAAAAATAATCATCCCATCTACATATAAGTGAAACAAAAACAACCTAAAAACCTATTCCAATTGCCGTTTAGGCTTAAAGGCAACCTTTAAACGTTTTTCGACCATAGCCACATGGTCTCATCAGAAGGCTTTTAAAAAACTAAAAAACCTAACCAACCTCTAATTCTGAATGCTACGCATTCGAAGTAAGCTAATCTAATGACAACTAAAAACATCTAATCTAATGACTAGCACATAACATGCAATACATATGTAGCACATTCATACAACTCATTCAAGAAAAAGACCTATAAAATTCAAATCTTAACAAAAAAATTAGTAAAAACCTAGTGAAAACCTAACAAAATAAAATAAAACCTAATAAATGAAAAAATATAATTAGAAAAACCCTAAAAACCTGAAAAAATACATATATATATATAAAAGGATATTGCCTTGCAAAATCCACCGAAAACAGTCAAAGACTGCCACAAAAAAGCCAACACAATAACCCACTTAACTTGCAGGTATATGTGTCCAACTTCATTGTAACCCACAATGAACCGTTAACAACGGAAGCCGCAAAACAACCGGTATTGCCTAACACATCCCACCGAAACGGCAAAAAATCGCACTAAACGATCCACAACCCATTGTAACCTGCCCGAAATGCTCCACATTTTTACCAGCAGATCAATCCATCTAGTCAATATGGCGTTCACGCGATATGTAGCCAAAATTCAATTAAGTCAGTGTTTGACACCGAAAAACCACAAAACCATGTTCAAGATCGAATTTCAAGAAAGGTCATCCTAGGCTTACGAATCAAGAAAAACGACCTCATAAGTTATGCAATCTGACGGCTGATAAAATTGCCGTCAATTATCTACCGCTACTAACCAAATTGTCCGAGGCATGCGAATTGAACACCGTTGAATGCTCAGAACGGACCGCTCCCAATGGAACCTGCCAATCAAAATATACCTAACAAAAGGTAACAAAACTGTGTGTGAAAGGCAATAAAAGTTATTGCTAAGGAGCATCATACATGTTCTCCTTAGCCACCTTCTAAGTTCCCCAAAAAACCTACAGAGAAACAATTAATAAATGGGTGAACCCCCACTTTCCCTGTATGATCATTTGTCACTGTTGACAATACAATCATTTGATTTTTTTCATCCATAGTCACTCACAAGCATGCGGTGACTAATGGACCAGAGGAGGATATGTAGTGACCACGGTAACGTGAGCCTTCTACGGGTGTATTAGTACCTTGGGTAAATCTCAGAAGCAGATTTGATGGAACGAATAACCCCGAACTTAGGGCTACCACCCCATTCCCATGCAACAAAATGTTGTGAATTATTGTTAGTAACTAACAATTTTTTTCATTATATCTTAAATCTAACTTACAATAAAATTATTATAATTCCACCAATGTAGAATGTCGATAGCTCGAGGCCCGAACGTCAACAGAATGTTTAACGAATAACTATCGATAAACACCCTACCGCCGCTCCACCACAGGAGTTGAACCATACATTATCTATAGTTCTTTGTATCATGCTTCTACTCTATTTTTTATTTTTTGACACATCTGCTGTTTCTTTAATAAACTCCATGCGAAATGGAAGACAAAATTTTGTTGAGGCAGGTCGGGGATTTAGCCAAATATCTTTAGATCTACAGACTAATTTAATTGGAACCATGGAGGTTATAAATATCGATGCATCATTTGCATCTGGGTCGAAAAAGCTTGCTTGTATAAGCTATTGCCCGAACTTCCGTTAAAAACCCACTTCGAAAACAAACAAAAATTAGATAATGCATTTTCGTCCAAAGAATCTATAACTGGCTTTTGCAATATAAGCAAACGCTGGATTGTTAGGTTAAGCAAAGCTTGCAATATTACTCCGCATAAAGTTTCAGTCATTGTTATGAATTCTCGGGAAAGATAGACATATTATTTTGCTGTCTGTACAACGCTATAGCTGGGAAACTTTTCAGGTGCAACTCATCTAATAATGTTGCACTGATGGCGGGATAATTTTTCTTCTTCAAACACAGCTAGAGCATCTTCTTACTAATTTTAGTAGGATTTTTATATTTTTTATAAAATTTCCTATATTTAGTTGCCCTTTCAGGTGAAGTTGTCAATTCATGTAACAACCCGAATATCTATTTATCACAAATATACTTCACTAGTGTTAAGGACAAAACAAACAATTGTCAAATAAATCACAAACAGATACAACAATGACTTTTCGGCAAGGTTCAAACGGTTTCGCATTTTTTGTTAAAGGCAAAGAATAGACGCTACATTAAATAAAGTTTTTTAAAGTATATCTATCTTTTCACGTCTTTTATTTTTTTTAATATTAGAATGAAATTGTATTTCATGTTGTAAGAAAATAGATCAGTATCAATTAAGACAAAATATTCAAAAGTACATAGCAAAATTTTTGATGCAAATGTGACATGCATTCTTAGGGACACTGCTTCCAGAAGACATAAAGAAGTTCTTTCAAGTAGCATTTTTTTAAACTTCTTTTGAAAGACATTCAAATGGCAATTAAACTACAAAAATTATATAATTATAATATATGTTTTAGATATTTTCCGTGGGATTTTTTAAACCCCCAATGAAACCCAACAACTTACTACTTCCAACACCAAAATGCTTTGAAAATCGGGATAAATTAAATTTTACGTGGAATTTTTTTAAGCTCCCAACAAAACCCAAATTCTTCTCACTTCCCATACCAAAATCGATAGAATGTTGAGAAAAGGGAATTCCATGGAATGCCTTCTTAAGGTTCTCTTGAAAAACACCTACTAGAATCCTTTGAATGAAGGGCTCAAAGAAATCTTCCATTGAAAAAGTCCTAGGAGCACATTTAGAGAAGACTAAGGAAAGCATTCCTCTCTATGACATGCATATGTTAAAAGAATGCTTTCTGGGTATGAAAGTGGAAGGGATGGAATTCAAGACTTTCCCTTCCTCTTTAGCTTCTTTTGGAAGCACTTTTTTTGCTGGGTAGCTAGTATTGCAAGGGTTTCATTTAAACAGTGAATACATTAAAAAATAATATTTTTATATCAGTTGTACAGCCTACAGCGCACACCAACATCGACAGCTTGGTAAAAATAATAAAACAAAAAGAAATAAAAAACTAAAAAAAAATTCACGATGTGGTGTATTTGCCCTTGTATTGTGTATTTTTGATAAATTTGATATGTGTAGTAAATTTTTTTAAATTACAAAAACAATATGGAAAGTGTTCAAAATACAACCCTGTGGAGAAAAAATACAACGACGGATACTTATTGTAAATTTCGTTGTGTATTTGATTGTGATTGTGATTGATTGTGATTGTGTATATAGGCTACGCTGTGAGTTAATTTAAAATAAAAATAATGTAATTTAGAGTTTCGTTTAAATTTTTTTATGATTTCCTTTAGTGAAATGATGATTTTAGTTAATATTTACTGATTTTAAAAGTACAATACTTTATAGAAGATTCGTTCATAACAAGTTGTAAGTGTTGTAAATTTTGTACAATTTATAACAAATACACCACATCGTGAATATCCTTAATGTATTGTAAAACAACATTGCCTTTCATTACATTGTCGGTGGGTGTCTGCACTCGCTTATTTTAACTATAGCAACTGGAGTCCTCAAGCAAAAAGCTTAATAAATTCCGAAGAGGTCAACATGAAACAAACTAATTTTAAACAGTTATTATGGACAGTCTATATTTAAAGAAAATCACAATTAGATGACAATAGTGCACAAACGAAAACACTTTAACTCCACTTTAATAACAAAAAAAAATAATTTTTGAATACATTTTTTAATGAACAGAAAATTATTTTTTAAACATTTACTCAAAACAATTTTTTTGGTAGTAAGAACAACAGCAAAATTAGTGAAGGTAGAAGAAATAATTTTTGAATACATTTTTTAATGAACAAAAAATTATTTTTTAAACATTTACTCAAAACAATTTTTTTGGTAGTAAGAACAACAGCAAAATTAGAGAAGGTAGAATCATTTCGGAGAGACAGACTACCGAAACTGTCAAAAAGATGTTGACAATTTATAGAAAATTTAAGACTGGTGAGAAAGCGAAAATTAGCCGCATTCAGAAAAGTCCACTGTTGTGAACTGTTATAATTATTTGATTCTGTAAATAATTTAATTGCAAAGGTTTCTCACTCAAATTTGCAGCGTTCTTTATTTTTAACACAACTGTCAGTTATCAACTGTTGACTTCGCTGAATGTGGCCATTGATTTCTTTTTGTTCTCATTCGCAAAAAGCTGACTTTGACAATTTTGGAGATGAGAAAGAGCACACAGTCTGAAATGCATCTACCTTCTCTAGTTCTGCCATGGTAAGAACCACTATATAAAAAAAAAATTGGCCATTTCAGCCCTTGGAAGGACTTTGACCTAGCTTCTATTGATCAATTGCGTTGTGCGTGTTATTAAATGTTGGATCAGAAATGATCGATAATTGGACCAACGTGTTTTATGCCGACCGGAACGGATTATGTTCTCAAGAAGCTTAACATGGCAATTCTTGCTCTCTGAAGTTTGCCATAATTTTTTTTTTATTATAACCACAAAAGCCCATACCCCATTGTGCGGTGACGGCGACGACGACGATATCTTTTAAAGTGCAGCAACAACAGTTTAAAAATAACTTGCAACAACTACAACGTGTTGTTGCTGTAGCTGTTTGAAGTTGTTGATCCTTCTGGATCGATACACACACATTCATTCGATCGTGGTGGCTGATCTTGAGCTACAAGCAGCAAGCCTAAAAGTGACAAGACAGGCAACAACAAAAAACATAAGGTATGCAGCAAGGAGAGGGTGAGTGGGATTGCCCTCCCCACTCTAGTGGATCAGCAGAGCATCCAATGCAGCAATACAAAAAAAGCGAAAATAATTTAATTATGAAAAAACAAACAAGAATTATACAAGCCAAAGTGAAATAAAAAACAAACCGCGACCGGTTTGACATCGAGTCGATGAAGTTGCATACGCGTACAAACCATGGTTGGTAGCGGCTGCTACCAGTTTTAAAGATAAGATAAAATAAGTTAACAGAGAAAATACATTTTTCATCAAATAAATGCATTATATTGTGGCTGTCTTTATTTATGTTAAATAAAATATAATAAAAGCACAGATTAGTGCTGGCAGCTTAAAACTAGGCTGATCTAAGATCTTTTATAAATGCAATAAGTGCTAAATTTAAACTTTTCTTATGCAAAAAAATCAGTTGTGAAAAAATGGCGTTCAGGCGCGTCCTCATTTAATGACCTTTAAAGACTTGCCCACCTCTATAAAGGCAGCGATGGCATGGTCGATGTCATCATTGCTGTGGGCGGCTGAAATTTGAACACGTATGCGTGCTTTGCCCTGTGGCACCACTGGATAGCTGAAGCCTATGACATAGATGCCACGACCTGTAAAGACAAGAAAGAGGCGATATGTTAATAAAAAAAATATTATCTCATTCCGCCCACTTAAAGAAAAAACTATCACAAATTTAAGAAACCCATAAGAATCCTTTTTTCCCACACACGCACCTAGCATTTGATCAGCAAATATCGATGCCAAACGTGCATCGCCTAACATCACCGGACAGATGGGATGATCTTCGCCCGAAATAGTAAAACCAGCCTTGGTCATGGCATCTCTAAATCGCTTGGTATTGCTCTGCACCCTTTGCGACAACTGATCGGAGTCCATTAACATATCCATCACTTTAATGCCGGTTGCGACCACCGATGGCGGCAGCGAGTTCGAGAATAAATATGGGCGTGACTTCTGTCGCAACAAAGTAATCAGCTCACGGGGACCGGTAGTATAACCACCTGAAGCACCACCCAAGGCCTTGCCCAGTGTTGAATTAATTATATCCACACGACCCATAATATTGTGATACTCTTCGGTGCCGCGTCCAGTGGCTCCTAGAAAACCGGTAGCATGACATTCATCGATGAAGACCAAAGCATTATATTTGGCCGCTAGATCCACTATTTTTGCCAAAGGCGCTATATTGCCATCCATGGAGAAGACGCCATCGGTAACAATAAGCTTAAGTCGTGCATCGCTGGCACCACGTAGCTGTTGTTCCAAATCTATTGAGAGAACAAAGAAGTTATGACAGACACATCTTTGAAAAAAAAGTCGCAAAAGCCTCAGCCATCTACTCACCAGTCAAATCGCGATGCTTATAACGATTCTTCTTCGCCTTGCATAGACGTATACCATCAATTATAGACGCATGATTGAGTTCATCCGAAAAAACTGCATCTTCGGGTGTCAGCAAGGCTTCAAAAATACCCGCATTGGCATCGAAGCAGGATGCATAGAGAATGGTATCTTCACGTTGATGAAATTTAGAGATTTTCTTCTCCAATTTCTTGTGTATATCCTGAGTGCCACATATGAAACGCACCGAACTGAGACCGGCACCATATTTCTCGAGTATCTCTTTGCTGAAGTTTACCACATCTGGATTATTCTAATGAAAGTATTGAACTTAATTAAGATACTTTAGACGAAAATATATGATATTCTATTTTTATGTTGATCCAGAGCCAAGGAAAAAAAAAGACAATAATATTCCAATTTTTTAAACTAAGCTTCAGAAAACTTTAGTTTTATCCAGCGGCTATCCATCGTTTACGTTATAGTTCTCTATTTTTTTAACTAATCTGTGGAAAGATCAAAAGCTGTCTGTATTAAATAACTTCTGGAGAGAATATTGTAAAAGAGCCAAACAAAACTATATGTCTTTGTTAACAAAAAGCTTAAATTTAGCGGCTATTCATGGTCTACATTTAAAAGTTATGTTAAGTTTCCAACCCGAGTAAAATATTAGCAGGCGAATAGCGGTCGAACATGGCCTAAACATAATCCTAAAAGCCTATCGGTTGAAAGTTGGGTCGAACAACGGCCGTACAAGGCCTAAATTAAGTTCTATGGCCGCTGTACGCTCGTTGCATCCCACTTAATTCTTCAAAGCTCTTATTCAAGAGTAAACGACTGCGCAACAACAAAAGTAAGCCTCACTCGGCGATGCTGATGTTGATAGTATCGCTAGTTGTGTGCGGCGTTAATTTTTAATACTTTTTCATTAGTTTGAGCTCAGGTTAAACATATATACATTAGAGTGGGTATATACAGAGTGGCTATACGAGCCTCCATTACATCTTACCTCGAGAGGATTAAAAACATTTTTTGGACCACCTTTCCGGTGGTGCCCAACAGCCCAAATGGTATTTTTTCCATAACTTCAGTTAAACATATCCGAACTTTAAAAATCTTACACCGTTAAAACGGGCTTTAATTTTTTGAGAAACAAAAATTACTTTAGGGAGGTAAATCGGGCTAACGGGGCTTACTAGTCGAATAAGACTTCGGAAGTACAAAGGCTCTGAAAAAAAATGTGGTACTTGTTAAGTTTTTTTGAATGATAAAAGATTCAAAATTTTTAGATCAGACATGTTTTTTGAATGATATAAGTTTTTTGAATGGTATAAGATTCAAGATTTTTAGATCAGACATGTTATACTCAAGTTATGAAGAAAATACCATTTGGGCTGTGTTTCCGGAGGTGCAAAAAATGTTTTTTTTTGTTTTTGGAATCATCTCGAAGACAGCTTCGATTTAGGGGGTGGTTTTTTCAATTAAAAATGCTATGTTCTCACAGAGCTAAATGCACATTTACGAATGACCCTTTAATCGTTGTAGGGACAAATATATATAGTAAATGCTCTAAATGTGCATTTAGCTCTGAATGTGAATTTAGCATAATGTACTTACATCAGCTACATGCAACTAATTAATGGACAGAGGATTTTGATAAATACAGCAATGCATACACTTTTTAAAACGCAATAAAATTCGTAATAGCAATACTTTTTAGAAAATGCAACTCGAATACAACGAAAACACCACATAGGCATCAGTTTTTACCGTTATTATATAGCAGTGGAGTCATTTGCAATTTTGTTTAAAGTAGCTCGTGCAACAAATTAGGAACAGTGACAGAATGATCTTATAAAATAAAAAAGGTGGTTTTATATACATTTATAGTTACAAGTTATTATAAGAGTTATTTTTGGTAGCTTACAATGGGAAAAATAAATTTTTTTTTCTGCCTTAAAAGTTTTAAAAAACATGGTAGGTAATGTTTTCTGTCTTCTCTTCTCTTCTGTATTTAAAAAAAAATTCGACTGCAAAAAAGGTGCAACGCAAACAAAGAAGCCTCATTACTACTGCTCGAGAAGATACTCTCATTGTTCGGGAATTTAAAAAAAATCCGCATAAATCTGCAAACGAAGTACGAGTAGCTATCTATGACGAAAATGAAGCAGAGAAAAAGTAGGTCTACCATCCGTAGATTCTATTAAAAGACGTTTGCTTGAAGCCGGACTTTTTGGAGTGATTTCACGGAAGAAGGAGTTTGACCAAAGTCAAAGGAGTTCGATCCGAGGTCAAAGGAGTTCGGACCCAAAGTACACCTGAGCTTCATTGAAGCATGGAGGACGAAGCATTATGCTTTGGGGTGCTATGTCATGTCATGGCAAAAAATTGAGGGTTTTATGAACCAGTTCCAATATATTGAAATTCTGGACAATGTGATGCTGCCCTATTCGCATGAAAATATGCCCGTAACTTGCATATTTCAGCAGGACAATGACCCGAGGCACACCGCTCGGCTGGTCAAGCAGTGGTTTTCTGATAATCAAGTTATTGTTTTGGCCTGGCCATCTTGCAGTCATGACCTCAATCCAATTGAGAATTTATGGCAGATCATAACTCCCAAACCATACATTCTACAAGGACGATTTATGCACCAAAATGTTTGTAATACATATACCCACACGACTGCATTATAAGTCACTTTTGGTGATTTTTTTTTAGCTATTATACCCAAACCATACATTATAAAAGAACGATTTATGCACTAAAATGTTTGTTAAGCCTCCGCCTACAAGACTGCATCCTTTTTTGTTTTTTCGCTATAAAATTCGCCCTTAAATCCAAACTACATATCAGACAAGGACGATTCATGCATTAAAATGATCATCATAGCATCGGCTTTAACCCATTTCCGGCGGCTCCTTAACTACCGGGCCAAAATCGATGAAACTTCGTCCAGAGTCTATATATGGCCCTAAACTTTGTCTGGCAAAATTTTTACCTCCACAGGTAAGGACTGATGCATTTTTGCAGCACTAGCTGCATCACATACCTAAACAGCCGTACTTGCCCATTTTGAAACAGCAAATGGGCTCTATATTTTGCTTAACATAAAATTTAAAACTTATAATAGTTACTATTGAAAAGCAATTTTCGATATTGCGATTTGAAATTTTTACGGAATTTTCCAAAATAAAAAAAAAAAAATAAAAAAAACCAAATATTGCGACGCGCCGTGGTCGTAAAATCTAAGTAAACGACCGAATCGACTCAAACCGAAAATAATGTATATTTTTAAAGGTCCATACTAACATAATCCCTACAGTGCCGGGTAATATCACTTTCGCGCTCACCTGGAGAAAATTCCAAAGCTACTGGTACAAAAATTCACCAATAGCTGGAGATGGGTTAAGGAGGGTTACGTATTTGTCGAAATATGTTTTCCCCTATCTATTCTAGTTGAGGAGTTATAGAACACTTTTTGGAGTTATAGTAGGCCAAAAGTAGGTCATAACTTCCAAACCATACATCCTACAAGGACGATTTTTGCACCAAAGTGTTTGTAATACATATACCCACACGACTGCATTTTTAGAAAAATATTTTTTTCCAAGAATCTTAGTCTTATACGTCACTTTTGGCCTTGTTCGGCCGCTGTTTGGACTTTGCTTAAAAAGTTTTTATTTTTACTCAAGAACCGTCATGAAATCAGCAACTTGTAAGCGGATCGTTTAAAGGAGGTCTTGTGATAAAGTTTTTCAGATTGGTCTCCTTGAGGATGCTAGGTAGGTTGAAGTTCCTTCTCCCAGTTCTTCAATTATGAAGCGTGATTTTAAAAGCGTTTTATTTTTTAAAATTGAAAAAACACCAAAAATTTGCTATATTTACTTGGAGCAATACATCAATGCCTACCATTTACTTTTTAAAGATTATTTCATGTAAATGTTGCCCGCGGCTGCGCCTGAGGTGGTCCATCCGTAAGATTCAATTTTGACATACTTTTTCCAGCATTTCGGCTGGTATCTCAGCAATGGCAGCTGTAATGTTGTCTCCCAGGACTGCAATTGTGGCTGACTTTTCCCTGTACACGATAGATTTCACGTACCTTGCTCCATTGACTGTAATGTTGCGATTTTCATTATTTTTGAAAAAGTACGGTCCAATGATGCCGCCGGCCCACAAACCGCACCAAACAGTGCATTTTCAGGGTGCATTGGCAGCTCTTGAACTGCCTTTGGCTGCTTTTAAGGCTACATTCGGCAATTCTGTTTGCTGACGTATCTATTCAGCCAAAAATGAGCTTCGTCGATGAAGACAATTTTTCGATAAAAAGTGAATCTTCATCCAACTTTTCTAAGGACCATTCACCAAACAAACGACGTTGTGGTAGGTCACTTGGCTTCACTTTGTGCACCAGCTGTATTTTGTATGGTTTTATACTGAGGTCCTTACGTAAAATCTTCCAGGTGGTCGAATTACACACGCCCAATTGTTGACAACGGCGACGGATTTACATATCGCGGTCTTCATTTACACTGGCCGATACAGCAGCAAGATTCTCCTCGGTACGAACTCTCCGCATACGGGTTTGTGGATTTATGTCCATAAAAGTGAAACTGGTGCGAAATTTGGTCACAATAGTTTGAGTAGCCTGTTCGGTGGGTCGATTGGTCGATGTGGTCTTCGGAAAACACGCAATGAGAGGTAGAACAGGAAAGTGGAAGTGAAAAATGTACTTAAAATTTTGACATGATTTTCGGCGGAGTTACAGAGTGCAGGGTGCACAAAATTGACAAAAATTGACAAAAACTTCGACAATAGATTTTTACGAAAAATCATGTCCCAAACATTTCTAAGCCGAATGTTAAATTTGAACTACCATTGGAAAGGTATTTAAAAAACTATATTCTTAAAATATTTTTGAGAAGTTTTGGTGGTTAGAGGTTCCATCCTTTGTTGTTAGGTTATTGATTTCAAAGAAGGGGTTCGAAGAAGACCATTTAACAATTTTTCTTTTTAACCTTTTTTTTAAAGCTGGTAAATTTATCTTTTCAAAAATATATAATTAGGGGTGGGGAGTAAAGGGGTTATTAAGATATGGTAATTTTAACATCTAAACACAAATATTTTTTGGTTAACAAACGATTAACCGAATTTTAATTTTAAACTTCCGTTGGAAAGGTAATTGAAAATACTTTAATCTAAAAATAATTTTTAAAAGTTTTGGTGGTTGGGAGTTCCATCCTTTGTGATAAAGTAATGAATTTTAAAGTAGGGGCTCGAAGAACAATATTTAATAATTCAAAATATCCATTTAAAAATTAAATTTTTCCTAAATCTGAAAAACAATTAAGCTTCCGTTGGAAAGGTTATTAAATGGACTTTAATCTAAAAATAATATGAAGAAAATTTGGTGGTTGGGAGTTCCATCAATTGTGGCAAGGTAATTGATTTCAAAGAACACCGTTTAAAAATTCAAAATTTCAATTTAAAAATTTTTCTTAAAGCTGACAAAATTACCTTTACAACAATATAAAAATTAGGGTGGGGACTCAATGGGTTCATAAGATATGGACATTTTAACATCTTATGAACTGTATGTGTTTGTTAAAATTACCATATCTTATGAACCCATTGAGTCCCAACCCTAAATTTTATATTGCTTAAGCTTTAAGAACTTTTTTAAACATTTTTTTTATGGTGTTCTTTAAACCCCTTCTTTGCAATCAATTACCTTACCACAAGGTATGGCACCTCTACCTTTCAACGGTAGTTTAAACTTGAAATTCGGTTAAAAAATTCGTTTGTTAATAAAAATAAAATATTTGTGTTGAGATGTTGAAATGACCAAATCTCATTTTTGTTTTCATTGAAACCCCACCCTGATTTTTATAATTTTAAAAAGGTAATTTTACCAGAATTTTTTTAATGGTGTTCTTCAAACCCCTTCTTCGAAATCGAATACCTCACCGCAAGGTATTCGAGATTTTGGTTTTGGGACCCCCAAAAACAAAAATTATCCCAAAATTATTTTTTTAATATAGTTTGTTTAATTACCTTTCCAATGGTTGTTCAAACCTAACATTTTGTTTAGAAATATTAGAGATATGAATTTTCGTAAAAATATATTTTCGACCTTTTGCAAATTTTTGTCAATTTTGCGCACCCTGCAACATCGCCAAAAATCACTCCAAACTTTTTTCCTCCAATTTAAGTATTTTATATCCGTCAGTGATGCTCCATGTAAAATTTGATCGAAATTGAATCTGGTCATTCCGTAAGACCGGAATTAATGAATATGTTAATAAATTGATAAGATTGAAATATACTTTTATATTTCCTTCTGCGATCAAAAGTGTCATATATGATACCACCTTAAAATCCTGAAGTAGAAACTAATTTCACATTTAATCAATAAATTTGCATTATTTTAACGTCAAATTGCTACGTCAATCGAAAAAACTTTTTGAATTAAAAAATGTATAGCTCGGGTACCAGGAGGTTATGGGCGTCTACTATTATATTATAACAAAAAATATTCAAACAAAAATAAGGAATATTCGTTGAAAAAAGGTACCTTCAGTAAATTACAGTGAAATCAAAATGTATCTACTGATTGTCATCAACAATGGCTCGTTTTATTGGAGAATGATTTACACGGAGAGAAATAATATTCTTATATTAAGAAAACAAATTTTATAATGAGCATTTATTTTTAAAATTGAGTAAAATAAATGATTGCTTGAAACAAGAATAAAATACTTGATTCTAGAACCTATAAACAAGATTTTTTTTCAACACAATATTTTCTTAATTTAAGTAAACGCAGAACTGGTAATTGAAATATTATTGAATTAATAACTAATTGAAAACATTCCAGTATTAAGAAAATTGTTTACTTGAAACAAGCAAATTGTTCTCAACTCAAGGAAGCTGTCACTTTTTTAACTTTGGCATTTTGCAAAATAGTAGAAAAACAATCCTTTGAAAGGCAAAAAAATGCACAAATTCTGTTTTGATTAAACAGAAGTTATATGTATTAGCTTCAGAAACCACAGAAGATTACTGCAGAATTGATGTAGCGATCAACGAAACAGTCTGTCTGGTGTGCTTGGTTCTTTATTCTGCAAAAAAAAAATTGTTATTATTCTTCGTGCGGAATAACTGTAATAAAACGTATTTTCTGAGGCGTGGTGGATGAATTTGCTGGACTAAGCCTTGGACTTATCCGTACATTATGAGGCCTGTTGCCTTTATGAACTTATTTGGCATTAAGCTCAAATTTAATTCTAAGAAATTTATATGTTTTTTTAGAATTACTAAAACCATATACCACAGAAAAGAAATTTCTCAAATCAAGCAAATTACTCTAGTTTTCAGTAAATTGTTCAATTGAATCAAACAAAGTTTTCTTAATTCAAGGAATATTTTCAAGGAATTTGTCAAATTATGTAAATTATTCTTAGGTTCAGCATATTGTTTACATGAATTAAACGATTTTTTCTAACTTCAAGCAAATATCAGAATCTAGAAAATATATTCTAGAGTTTTGAGCAATGTTTCTTGAATTAAACATTTTTCCTAATATCATGTGCTTTAAATTTGCTTAATTCTAGCAAAATAATGCTCGAGTGTAAACTAATAGCCTAATTGCTTGATTTATGCATATAATGCTGGATTTTTTTCTCTGTGTGTATCTTGTTCAAGATAATAATCTCGATTTTTTAATCGATTTTAAGAGATATTTTCTAAGATATTTCTTTTTAAAAATTGGGAAAAAATTTTGTTAAAAAAACGAACTTTTTCGTATTTTCATTTAAGTTTGCTCTCAAAACAACGAAAAATTGGTAAAACTATGTCACAACATTATTTGTATGCATAAAAATTTTAACTTTTTGCTATATTTAATAAGCAAACCGCACGACTCCCCAGCAAAATTTTTGATATAAATGTGACATGCATTCTTAGGGACACTGCTTCCAGAAGGCATTCTATAGATCCAGTTGTGCTTCATCTTAGCCTTATCTAGAAGTACTTTCAAGAGGCATTCTCATAAAATACTTCTGGAAGACATTCAAAAAGCATTAAAATTCAATTGAAGTAAAATAAAAAAAATTATATATAATTATAATATACAGCGATGTGCAAAGAAATAAGGACACCTGTATTTTTATATTTAAAGTTACATGAATTGTATGCAAGGTGCCCTAGATATAGCATTAATTCCCTTGGGTGGTGATTCTCCTTAATTAGGCGAAAAAGAAAATGCAAGAATAAGGGTGACTTTTCCCCCCCTTTGGGGGCTAGAGAAGAAAAACTTAAATATAGCTGTTACATTTTACTTCATATTCAATGTATCTCTAAACCTATCTCCAAAGTCAATAGTATCTTGAAAAAGAGACTATATGACCTTCAAACCAAATCTTACAATACTAAAAGCTTACTGTTTTACGTGTGGTAATTTAAAATGAAAAAGTAGTAGTGTTTGCAACGAGTACTCAAGTACTATGGCAAGATCAAAAACCAAGTCAATAGAAATCTTTATCATAAAAATCAAAACTACATCACAAAAATTATCAAAAAATGTATTTAATATTCGAGATATTTATTATACAAGTTGAATTCAAAATTTTTTCCTAGAGTTATTGCTCATCCTCTTACTCGCCTAATCAAGGAGAATCACTACCCGAGGGAATTAATGCTATATCTGAGGCACCTTGTATATAATTCATGCAGCTTTGAATATAAAAATACAGGTGTCCCTATTTCTTTGCACATCACTGTATGTTTTAGATATTTTCCGAAGGATTTTTTAATCCTCCAATAAAACCCAACCACTTTGCAATCCAAATGCTTTGAAAATCGGGAAAAAATAGATTTTTCGTAGGATTTTTTAAGCCCCCAACAAAACTCAACCACTTCTCATTTCTAAAATCGCGAGAATATCGGGAAAAGGGATATTTTCCGTGAGATTTTTTAACCCCCTCTAACCACAAAAACTATTCCATTCCATGGAATGCCTTCTTAAAGTTCTACTGGAAAACAACTACTTGATCCTTTCATTGAAGAACTCAAGGAAATCTTCCAATGAAAAAATTCTGGGAGCAATTCTAGAGAAGACTAAGGAAAGCATTCCTCCCAGTGACATGCATGTAGTAAAAAAATACCTTCTGGGTATGAAAGTGGAAGGGATAGAATTCAAAACTTTCCCTTCCACTTTAGCTTCTTTTGGAAGCACTTTTTTTGCTGAGTCGTTCTTGAGTTGTAATCAAAAATGAATAACCACTTTTTTAAAAATTGACTTTAAGAACATTATAAAAAACTTAACCGTAGAGTTAAAAATGTATTTCGGTTTTATAGTTGAAGGACGAAAACTCAAAAGAAAATATCTAGTGGCTACTGAAACACACACAATTTAGTTCAATTTTTCACCTAGTGTAATTCTATGTTGATAAGCAATTATCGATAAGCAATAATCGCTTAAGTCGACTTAAGACATAAATAAGTTATTGATGTAGCTATGTTCCACGTATATAGTACTATACACACACAAAATCTGGAGCTTCTAGCATGACCTTAGCCAAAGTTATGACACAAAAACTAAAGACCCTTTCATATAACCTATATGGTGATTGAAAACTAAGCAAGTTTTCTCGAACCTTCGAAATCAAACTTAAGCTGTTATTGCTTATCGAAACAGAACTCATGTTGTCCCTGGGTGCCATGTCCCGGCAACCCTTCCTAAGTAGGGGCTTCATATCTTATTAGTACACAACATGAATATTGAGGTCTTAATTGGTTTTTGTATAAGGAATTATTATCTGATGTCTTATTTCGTAGAGCCCTTCAAAAATATTTAATTTTTAAAGAGTGCTAGGGTTTCTTTGCCAAAGATATCAGCACTTAAGTCGAAAATAGTTTTAAAATTAATTTGAATTACCAGACAGGAAATTACACTCTAGACTAATAGCACAAAATATGTTTAAAAAAGTAGTATTTCAAAGAATATCTTCACTCACTGCTCTTCACTTCTCCCAAACTTACACTCTAGACTAATAGCACAAAATATGTTCAAAAAAGTAGTATTTCAAAGAATATCTTCACTCACTGCTCTTCACTTCTCCCAAACTTACCGCTAAGCCGAGATAATTATTTGCACAAAAATTCAAGATTTTCTTCTGATTTCCATCAACGGTGATTTCGGTGCTCTGCGGCGATGTTATAATGCGCTCCGACTTATATGTGCCAGCTTCCTTAATGGACCTTATCTGTTGACCCAAGATCTCGCGAAACTGACTTGCAGCGGGTGTTGTATAACAGCGGGAGCTGATAAGCAATTCAGTGCCTGCAACAATGTAAAAGATGCATTTTTGTATTACGGAAATTTCATGTAAAGACTTTAACTAACACGTAAGCTTTAGTTGTAATTAAGACTAAAGTTTGATTGTGTGAAATATTACAAAGTTTATTGGAAAAATTTTTTTGCTGTGTTATTTAATGTTTGTCGTCACAAAGTTTTTTAAAAATAGATCATGCCACCCGCGTTCTACTGCTCTCCAACACAAACCTGCACGCGCTACTTTCGAGTAGATCGGCATTGCTTATTATTTCAGTAATATTAATTTTAATAATAATAATAATAATATGTATTCTATCTTTTCACTGGGACCAGAGCGACTTGCTGGACACACCCGCTGGCAGCACGTTTAACGCTCGAACTGAGTAAAAATTTTGTTGCTGCCGATGCTGTGGCAACCAGCACGCAGTAGCATTTTGTGCCTTTGACAACAGCTGATTTTGTCCATATATTTTTTTTTTTCATATGCTCAATTTATATATTTTGTTCACTCGTTGTTAGTCGCAACTGACGACATTGATTTAATTTATTTATTATTTTTAGTCGCTTTCATTTTCATTTCTTCGGTTGGCGGTCGGCATGCAAAATTGTAGCAAAATGCCTGGCGAAGGAAGCCAAATTAAATGAAAGTTGTTGGGGAATTGTTGCAATGATGAATTGTGGTGTTTTGTTGTTGTTTTCTTTGTTGGTGGTGTTATACTTATAGTTATCATTAAGTGATATCTGGTTTCTTCCAATTTGCGTTTGTGGCACTGGCAATCCTCAAAAATAACACAGCGGTGGGCAAACGAATGGGACCCACCACCATTAGTTACAATCAGAGACCGTACTGAGTATGCATTTTATAATAAAAAGCAAAAAATAATAATTATCTTGTGACTTTTAAAGTTTTGAGCAAAAAATAATAATTATTTCTGCTTTTTATTTTTTTAAGGCAAAAAAATACTAATACTTATACTTATAATTATCATTAAGTGATATCTGGTTTCTTCCAATTTGTGTTTGTGGCACTGGAAATAATCAAAAAATAACACAGCGGTGGGCAAACGAATGGGACCCACCACCATTAGTTACAATCAGAGACCGTACTGAGTATGCATTTTATAATAAAAAGCAAAAAATAATAATTATCTTGTGACTTTTAAAGTTTTGAGCAAAAAATAATAATTATTTTTTAAGGCAAAAATAAAAATCAAAAAAATTAAAATTATTAAAAAATTTTTTAATTATTAAAAAAACTTAAAAATTATTTTTTAAGGCAAAAATAAAAAGCAAAATTTGCCCAACATATTTCGGAGCACAAAATAACTTGTAAATATTGATTTCTATTTTTTTTATTCAAAAATTAAAAGTGTATGTTTGACGATTTGAAGCGTTGTTAATTAATGTTTGTTTTACTATTGATCCACTTTCACTTTAGACAAATCAAAGTTACACCAAAAGTTATTCGAAAGCTTAAAAAAATCTCATACAAATATAAAAGTACAAAATGTACAGAAGTTGCCCAGCAAACCAAAGTTTCCGAATTTGTCTGAATTCCGATTAGTTTGTAACTATTTCGAGCATTCTTAACGAATTCATGACTATTTCGCAACAGTAATTTCGGAACATTTCCGAATAATTCGAAAGAGTTCCGAAATCAAATTTTCAAATTTAAAATGTGAGGTGTTTTAAATATTTCGAGTTGAAAAAAATTGGCAGGCCATGAGCCTAGCGGTAATTTAAATAATTTGCTACTAGTTCAGTTGATACTAGAGATGGTTCTAATATTAATTTTGACAGATGCAAGAGTAAACGACATGTCAAATTCACATTTATAAATGTTTCATAATAGTAGCTGCAAAGGATATGCATTTTTTGGCATTTCATTTGTACGAAACATATAGTCTGGGCCATCTTAAGCGGATTGGTTAACTGAACTTTGATTCAAAATCGTTATTTAATTTTGCATTACATACGGTACAAAAATCATTAAGGGATCGTTGCGAATTCGATGCTTCATTTCGCTACGAATTTGGTGCTACAATTCGTTAAGAAATTGTTATGAATTTGTTACGAATTCGTTATGAAAACGATAATTCAATTATTAACGAATTTGTTACGAATTCGATACGTCAATTCTTTACGAATTTGTTACCAATTCATTACGAATACGATACTGTAATTCTTTACGAGTTTGTTAAAAATTCGTTAATAAAATTCCTTCCGAATTCGTTACGAAAATTCGTTACGAATTCGTGTCAACCCCTCCATACGATTTTCGTTACGAAATCAGAACAAATTCGGATGCCGAACTCGGCATAATTTCAAAAAAATTCGTAACGAATTCGTTACGAATTCGGAAACTTTGGTTTGTTGGGTGGTTAACGAGGACTCTTAATTTCAATTAATATAACAAAATTTTAAAATAAGTTTGTTTTGTTCGTTAATATACAATAGAGTATAATATATATTATAATAACTTAATTTTTTAATAAAAAAATTGAAAATCAAGTTACAAGTTTACAAGTTATTTTTTTGTCCAAAATATGTTGGGAAAATTTTGCTTTTTATTTTTGCCTTAAAAAATAAAAATCAAAACATACAAGTTATTTTTTGACCAAAAAAATATCGGGCAAACTTTACTTTTTATTTTTCCTTTAAAAAATAAAAATCAAAACATACCAGTTATTTTGTAACCAAAAAGATATCGAGCAAACTTTACTTTTTATTTTTGCTTAAAAAAGTAAAAATCAAACTCACCAGTTGTTTTCTGACCAAAAAATATCGCGCTAACTTTACTTTTTATTTTTGCTTTAAAAAATAAAAGTCAAAACTTACCATTATTCTGGGACCAAAAAAATATCGGGCGAATTTTGATTTTTATTTTTGCCCTTAAAAAATAAAAAGCAGAAATAATTATTATGTTTACTCAAAATTGCAAAAATCAAAATTTTAAAACTCAATATGAAATCAAGTTCTACAATGTGAGAGCATTCTAATTCTACCTTCAAACAACGGTGCGACAATTTTATCATAATGCTTTTTTTTAAAAAATCTAAAAATAATTATTTTTTACAGTCTCTGGTTACAATAGATACCTACAGTGCCAGGCAAAAAAAATAAGAACACGTTGGCCCCATATAAGTTACCGAATAGAAAGGACACTTCTGACACAATGGAAAAAAATAAAAGTCATCCAACTACTATAATTTTTGATGAAAATAATTCAAGAAAATAAAAATAAAATTAATATTTTTAATTATAGACTGTTTCAGACGGACCAAAACATAAAAACACTTCAGATATTTTGCTCCAATTTAATTTTTTCTTACAAATAATGAAAACTGAATTTCTGTGATAATTTTTATAGAAATCAAAAATAAAACTGTTTTGATATGTGGAAAAATGCGTTTACAAAAATATTTTTCCTAGACGCTAAAAAAAATAGCAGCAATAAAATTGTACACAAAAAGTTGATTTTAAAGGGTTGTAGAATTTACAAATATTATTTTTTTGGATTAATACTTTAATAACTTTCTTTAAAGTATTTCCTTTACAACGATACCCATTTTATTGGGTTTCGAGATTAAAATGCTTTTGATATTTTTCCACTACACGATCTACTTCGAGACGCCACCTTGTAGATCGTGTAAATATTTGACCTCCTGCTTTCTCTCCTTTTTCAGCAGCAGACTTAAATGGATTGCGTACCGACAACATTTTTATGCGTTCATCTGCGATCATCTGCGTTTGTAAATTATTTTTCGAAGCCGTCTTCTTATAAACGATTTTTCTGCTGAAATAGTGCTTGGTAAACAAATGTCGACAATTTGCCTTAGCAATAATTTTTTTGTGTTCAGGCCAAATTTGTAAGGTTTTTTAATATACCGTATATTCTGGCGAGCAGTTCGAAGTTTTTGACCAATTCCCGCTCTTTCTTACTGCAGTGCTTGGATCGAGCCATATTGATCTTATGTTTGTTTAATAAAAGTTTTAGATTTTGTTGATCAAACCACTTTTAAAATGTGTAAATACCTGGGTACTTACCAAAAAGGTGTGTATAAACTATGTTGTAGAAAATTTGGCGAAAAACACATTGTGCAGCAAAAGCTAATGAATTTTATAATATAATTTATTACCTACTGAAAATAAAAATTCTCACAGAACATTTGAAAAGTAACAACTTTAGATATAACATTACAAAAATAAAATCAAAATTGAATTAATCAGAGGTATTATGGAAACCGACAATTGTCAGAATCGGTTTTGAAATTGACAGAGATTTCATTTTGGTGTCATAGAAACCTATCATCGACTACGAGGGCAGTTTGAGAAATTAGTGAATTTTTTAATTTCCCGCGTAGTAACTTTAAATGCAACTCTGATCCTGTAAGCTTCCATCTATTAATTGACTACTGTCAAAATTTCAGCTCGCTGAGATGCTTAGTTTGTGTTTTGGAGTTATTGACGATCTTGTGAGTTTTGGCGAAAATGGAAAAAAGCAAATTTCGTGTGCTCATCAAGCATTATTTTATGCGCAAAAAATTATCAGCCAAACCAAGGAAAGGCTTGATTAATGCTATGGAGACACTGCACCATCGATTGGAATGATTCACAAGTGGCTTACTGAATTCCGATGAGGTCGTACAAGTGCAAGTGACGCCCAACGTTCCGAACGCAAAAGTGAGGTCACCACACCAGAACTGGTCACTAAAATTCACGATATCGTGTTGGCCGATCGCAGAGGTTCGGTGCGTGAGATTGTTGAGTTCCTAGGCATCACAAACGAACGGGTGTGGAATATTTTGCGAAATCATTTGGATATGAAAAAATTATCCGCAAGATGGGTGAGGCGTTTGTTCACTCTCGACCATAAACGCAATCGTGTGACTAATTTAAAGGCGATTTTGGCGATGTTGAACAATGATAAGAAGGATTTTTTTCAGTCGATTAGTAACTGTGGACGAAACATGGATCCATCACACCAGAGACAAAGGAACAGCCGAAACAGTAGACTCAACCGACCGAACGTGCTCCAAAGAAGGAGAAGACGGTGCTATCGACCGGAAAAGTTATGGCAACAGTATTTTGAGATAAACGCGGTATAATCTACATCGATTATCTTCCACCGAAAAGAACAATCAATGGCGAATGCTATGCAGCCGAATTGGAGCGTTTAAACGACGTTTTGAAAGAGAAACGTCTCCATTTGGCGAGGAAAAAGTGCTCTTCCATCAAGACAATGCGCGCGTGCACACGTGCCCATATCCCATGGCAAGATTCCATAAATTCAAGTACGAATGCTTCCTCATCCAGTATATTCTCCAGATTTGACCCCCTCCGACTATTTTCTGTTTCCAAATCTGAAGAAATGGCTCGGCGGAAAGAGATTCACCACCAGAGAGTAGCTCATCACCGAAACAGAGGCCTATTATAAGGACCTTCCGAAAATGTATTTTCAGATGGGATTAGTCACTTTTAAATCCACTTTTAGACTCATATTTTTCACCACCTCCGATTTTGCTTAAACTTTTGGAATTGAATCTTCTTATGAAATAAAAACACTAATTTAAGTAAAACAATTTTAGAATTTTTGTTTAAAGTTTTAACAAGCTTTTTAAATTTGTAGTAGAAAATTTGGTATAGAGGAAAAAGAGCAATTCCTTAACTTTTAAGAAATTACATATTCAACAAAGCTAACTTTATTTATTTTTTAAGGTTTTTTTGAAAAGACAATAAAAAGTAATTCTTAAAAAATAAAAAACAAATTTTATAACTACCCAATGGGCCAAAAAGTCAGCAGATTCCTCCAGGAGCAAAACGTCAGCTTTTTATTTTTTTGTTGTGCATGCGAACAGTTTAAATAGCTTGAAAGCAGAAACAAACTGCTGATCCAAAGCTTTCCAAGAGAGGCTTTTTAAAGCAATTCAAAGTAAGCTAAATTGGAGTCACCATTTTAGATTGTCTAGCCAGATAACCTCGATAAAGTGCTTCGCAAAGGTTTCCTCGAAGCAACAAACATAAGTTCACTGCACGGAAATGTGTGATCCTCGATAAAGTGCTTCGCAGGAGGTTCGAAACAACCGAAATGAGTTAATGCTCCGATATTTGAAACCTGAATTCACGAGTGCCATGGAAACCTTATCGAGGAACAAAGTGTTTAACCTCCATGCACAAGTGCACTAGAAGCGATATAGAGGTTGAACCTAAATTGGAGTGCTTTTTTACTATGACATACAATGTTAAAATTACAATGCTGTGCCATACGTCGGATCAGCACTTTCAGCTGACTTGTAAGCACTCAAAAAGGCCTTTAAGAGTGATTTTTTTTCGCTTGATAATGAGTTTGAATGTCAAATATCAAAAATCTGAATAGATATCTACAGATTTTGATCTGATTGGGAAAAACTTAGTATGCCATTAAATGCTATGGCCGAAAATTAAGTTTACATGTCTCGGTGTTTTTGTGTGTTCTTATAAAAGTTGACAATTTACCTACAGTGTTATTTTTCCTCTCCTAACATTTTTTCGAAACGCACCCATCTCCTATCGACGTACTTTTTGGGGGTTTTCCTATAAAAATAAAAATAAAAAATACTGTAATACGGTCGAAAATACTGTATGGTCCTATTATTTTTATCATCTTCAATATTTCTTTCGGACACATCTTCCCCTATCTGACATTGTTCCCGGGGACTCCATATGATAAAAACTGAAAACGAAAAAAGTTTATTTCGAAGTCACCAAGCTGCTGTCTGCTCTTCATTAGGGGAACGAAGATCCCCTCCCCAATTGTAAGAAGTTTTGAACCTTACTACACTCCCTTGCTTGGACCTTGTACCTAGCATGATTTCACACCAACTAAAAAAAATAATCTGACCATTTCAGCCCTTGGAAGGACTTTGACCTAGCTGCTATTGATCAATTGTGTTGTGCGTGTTATTAAATGTTTGATCACAAATGACCGAGAACTAGACCTACGTGTTTTATGCCGACTCCGAACGGCTTATGTTCTCAAGAAGCTTTACATGGCAATTGTTATTATCTGATGTTTGCCATTGTCTGCAGAGAAGTGACGACCGAACAGAAAAATTATTTCAATTGAAAAAACTTTCTGACTGAGCTAGAATTGAACCCGGGCTACCACGGTTCTTTAGCTTAGAGGCCACGCACTCTACCCACTAGTCTACGGTCGCACCAACTAGCAAATTTTTTTTTTAGGGCACTGTTCTTAACCCATCATGATAGGTGAAGGCAGCAATAATAACTTCCGGAACGTATAAATTCTATAAACAACACAAAAGCTTATATTCCAAGATAGAAGCATCTCATACCTTCGACGGGGTCAATTCGGTAGAGATATGAACTTTTTTCAACACATTAATTTTTTTAAATTTTTTGTATGGTGACCCCCAGGAGGGTGTCAGATAGGGTTTGGTTCTCAATATGATCATTTCAGTAGCCAAAGTGACGTTTTTCAAACATTTTCAGTTGTCTACTAATCTATGGTTTATCGAAAGGATGAAAAATTACTTATATTTTTTGTTAAACAAAATCTTTTGAGAATGAAATAAAATAATAATCATATCGAGTTTTCAATATACATCAAATATGCATTTTAAAAAATGTGCTACCTACTTAAAGAAATTATGAAAATTGTTGAATTTTGCACTTCGAATGGATGCTGATGATTCGAAGTTAAATAACTAAAAAAAAATAAATATGCCATATTTTCTCCATCCTATTAGATTATTCTCAAATTTTTATTTATTAAGGGTTTTCATCCAAGCATGTAACTGACCCGTAAACATTGTAAGCTTTGTGAACTTACATGCGCGTAAGCTATCTGTCAATATTTGTATAGGCGATTTACATCATCTAAGAGCCTATTTTGTGGTGTAAGCTAGCATGTAAATCAACGTGTGTGAATAAGGGGTTATCTTTGGCGCTAATCATGACATACTCAAAGTAGTTGAAGTAAATAGGTACAAGTATAATTTATTTTTTAATGTTCATAAAGGTTTTTAAAAGATTTAAAATTGAAGAAAGATGGTTCCGCAACCCTAACCACAGCTGTCATTTTACGACATTTACGCTTTTTAGGGCCCATTTTTTAGTGCGAGCTTAAACTCTAGTCAAACTGAACTGAGGTTAACTCACCAAAATTGAACGTTTAAATTCGGTTTAGGCAAAAAAGAAACACATTATATGATAACTTAAGTCAATTTAACTTCAACGAATGCTGAAATATCTAGTTAAACCGAGTTTAAACGTCCAATTTTGGTGAGTTAAGCTAGGGTCAATTTGACCAATGTTTGAACACATACTGAAATACTGGCCCTTACTCTTTACCCAATAAACATTTCAGCTTCCAGAAGGCTTTAGCGAGGGCATTTCTCCTCCCTCTTTTACAGCAACGCGAAGCTTTCTGGAAGGCGCACTTATGCAGGTTCCAGGCTATCGTAATAGACCTCCATGCTGCTTCTTTGCGGAAGCACATCAGAAGCAACTTATCGAAGGATGTCAGTAGCAACTTATCGAGGATCGTCAGAAGCACATCAAAAGCAACTTATCGCACCTTGTCAGAGACAACTTACCGAAAGTTAGCGAAGCACTTCAAAAGCAACTTATCGAAGCTAGCTGAGTCTCGCTTACTCTTCGCCAAAGCACCTTAAGGAGGTCGAAAAAAGGTAACATTGGAAAAAGAAAGACAATTGTTTTGGTGAAAGCACTAAACTTTACTTTGGGCTGATCACAAACATATTGAAACTTAAAGAGCTAGGGAACAGTAAGTAGAAAATAGGATATATCAATTCAATTAGTAATAAAATGCAGTGAAATGTGACTAAAAACTGACTCTTGATTGAATTCGCGTTTTATTTGCTGCAAAACGTACCCAATCGTCGTATTTTCTTCAACAAGAAGTCATAATATTTTATATATTTTGTATTAATTGTTTATAAAATTTATTCGCACATTTATTTTACTTATGCGTAATATGACAAAAACTGGCGGCGCTGATTCTAACAGCGTTGTCCCTCGATAATACTTGTTTTTGCAAGCAGACGCATTCGTACTCCATTTATGCGTCATACAGCCTCTACGACGCTTGCTGTTACAAGCGAGTTATGAGTTTCATAAAAATAGCTTCGATAAGACTTGTTGTCACCATTTTAGATTGTCTAGCCAATAACCTCGATAAAGTGCTTTGCAAAGGTTTCCTCGAAGCAACAAACATAAGTTCACTGCACGGAAATGTGTAATCCTCGATAAAGTGCTTCGCAGGGGCTTCATCGAAATAACCGAAATGAGTTAATGCTTCGATATTTGAAATCTGCATTCACGAGTGCCATGGAAACCTTATCGAGGAACAAAGTGTTTAACCTCCATGCACAAGTGCACTAGAAGCGATATAGAGGTTGAGCCTCTTTAAATTTAAAAACTTAGCCTTCTGGAAGCTCAAATGTTTGTTGGGTACCGCTCATCAAAAGTTAAAATGTCTTACATGTTTACACGCTTAGATGAGAACCCTTTTAATAAATTAAAATTATGCAGTCACTGCGTTAAACCTATGTGTGATAACTATAGTAGAGCTAGTAAGTGTTTTAGGTTAACTACAAAAGTAAAGGTACTAAAAATGTCAAAAATTTGTAAAGTAGTGCAAAATACTTTTTTTTTTGGGAATTTGTAAAGTAACTCTGTTAATATTATGATTAAACATGCAACAATTAATTTGTGACCCTTTGGAAATTATTTCTATTTGCCCACATGTGACTATGAAGTCAGAAGTCTTGCACGCACTGATGTATAGTATTCATATAAATTTGAATGACTGAGGTCAATGTGCGTCTAGCAGTAGAAACGTAGGAAAAGTAAAAAGTGGGGTAAACACAAAAAAAAAAACAATTCAATATATATGTTTTATTCTCTGTGAGCACACGCGAGTCAAATATAATTCATTGCACTGTGGAAAATTTTGCTTGTACTCAAGAATAAATTAAAAAAAAAATATGCCAATAAAACAAACTACAGAAAAATTAAAAAGTTGATAACTTTTTAATTTTTTTGCTACAACTTATGAGTTTGAGTTGCAAGAGTCCTCCGATAAAGTGGTTTGATTAACAAACAAATCTATTAGAACTTAACTTTGACACGTGAAGTTTATTGTAAAAATTTAAAGAAACTTACATTGAGGCTTACATTCTTCACCACATAAAAAAAATTCATATGTAGATAAAAAAAGGTGACAAGTTTATTAAAAACCGTACTATATTTTTTTAATTATGTTAATTTAGTTTTGAAAGGAACTGTTTATTAATTTAATAATATATTTTCTAAATGGTTTTCTGTGAGTTAATCTAAATATCAAGAAGTATGAGTAAATGTGGTATCAAATGCAATAGGGAAATTCTTATTTTCTTACCTTTAAAAAAAAAATAATTTAATTTTTGATGACTAAAGTATTCATATTTCAATATATGCTTTTGATAATAACTTCGGACTTTGACAAAAATTTTGTTTATAGATTTTCTAACTCTTTATGTACTAGTATCTACATAATTTGTTTTGTTTATAAAAACCTTGTTCATATTAAAAACAATACTAAAAAAAAGTGTTGCCAAATTATAGTTTTTCCGTGTTTTTAAAAAATGTCTTTATGGTCAACTATTTTTCATGTTTTGATCTATAGTTTCTAAAAAAATCAATACATTACATTTGAAAAAAATAGTATTATTTAATAAGGGGCCGTTCAAATATCACGTAAGCAGATTTTTTGCAATTATTCATCCCCCTTCCCTCGTCAGCAAGAGTAAGCAAAGCTCTTACCCCCTCCCATGCTTACGTAAGTATTGGTACATGCATCGACAATCCCTGAAAATGTGTTTCGTTTTCAAGCCAAAATCGACTAAGTTTTGTAAAAAATTCGTAAAAGTAAAAAAATCAAATACTGCTGACGTAATCACTATCCCCATCCCCCATGTAATCAAAAATAAGCAAAGCAAAGTCCCCCGTTTCTATGTAGTCCTTACTTAATTCTTGAATGGTTCCTAATAATAAATATTGAAAACATGATTTTTAGTTTGATGTTTAAACATTTAAATACGATTTATTTAACTCGAAAAACATCCAAATAGTTTTAATTTTAGTAAAAAAAAAATATTTATTTATTTATTAGTTTGCTAAGCCTGATCAAGCTTTATAGCAATTCAATTAAATTATAAATAATTCATAAAGTTATACATACAATATAAAATATATTTGCAGTAAAAAGTATTAACATATGTATGTCTATAGTTGCTTAATGGAAACAAATTTTACCACAATAATCGAGCTCACGAGACCCAAAACCATAGCAAATATTTGCATTTCTTATCGTCGTTTTCTTAAAAATTTTGTAAGTTAGCGGTGAAAATTATCCCCACGGTATAAAAGAAATACGTCACAACACACAATTTCCAAGTTAATTTTTTTGAACTTGAATTTTTGTCAAGGTGAAAATTGAATGGAGGAACCCAAAATTATTTTTAGATTACGTTATTATTCTTGTATTCTCGTATCTATTTTTAAATTTAATACTACTTTATGGAATGCTCTTGTCTGCAGCTACAAATATATTGAAATTGAATTGATACGAATATGCCCAGCCAGTATTTTTAGTCGCGGAAGAGTCGCTTGCGATTAGCGAAACGATAGAAGTAATCGTTAACGAGCTCTTATTCTAATCGCATAAGTTTAGGGTAATGGAAGTAACTGTTTGCCGTTATGATCTGTTCAAAAAGAGTCGTTTGCGATGCATTAAAATCGCGCTATAACGCGTCGTCAAAAAGCATCGTAAAAGAGTTACCTTCACGATTGTTAAAAGTTCCGTTTTTGAAGCTTCGATATTGATCCTGTAATGATCGCCTAGGAAATTGTTGAAATTTTATACCTAAAGCCAAATTTCATATAAACAGTTATGGATACGATTTGAAAGTTTATTTTAAATAATTATTAGTTTATATAAATAATTAAATTAAAGGCTAATTTTTGAGGTTTTTTGCAAAAAAATAAAATAAATAAGTATAAATAGTGCTGCTAATATTTCAGACGTGCTGCTGAAATGCCTTGTTTATGGAAGCATCATTAGCACACTCAAATTTTGAATGACACACTTCTCTTGTGATCGTGGCAGCTTTGAATTTTTATATGCTGGGTTTTTCATTTATGCCTCTCCCCGATATCTGTGTTGCCACTTCGTCAGTAATAATTTTGCGAACTGCTGCTCTGATAAACGAAGCGGTGCTGTCGCCACCAACCTTGTCACATAAAGTTTTCTAGAAAATGGATTTACATTATTTTCTACATAGCTCTTTGTATAATGTGAAGGAATACTCACCAATTTAACTGCAATATCCTTGTTATCCAATTTTAAATCCAAGTTATGGAAAAGGAGTCCTTCACTCCGTAATGGATGCAAGCACTATCGTCCATTTTTGCAGCCACTACTTCTTTTGGTGTTTTCCTTAAGGTCCTGACATCTTTCGGGACACAAATATGGTGTTTTTTAAAAAGGCTAGAAGTGCATTCATATCACGACCACTAATTGAAAATTCAGTTGACCAGTTGCAAATATTTATGACAAAAAGAGCTGATTTGTTTATATTTCCACCCACTTCTTCGACATTTAAATCAAAATCAGAATCAGAAAAATAACAATTGTCGAAATTGTCTGCATCTGACGCAACATCTATTTCACAATTTAATATATGTGCATTTTCACAATTTACAGATTCAGCATTTACTGAATCACTAACTCTTTCTTTTTCTTTTTTTTGCTGCTGCAAGAACTTTCACTAAAAACAGATTTTATTGTTTTAGAAGCTTCCCGCTTGCAAGAGGCAAGAGATAAGAACACGTAATGTGTTCGTTGAAATTTTTTTTAATTCGACACAACCGATTTAATAAATTAAATAAATAAATATTGCTAAATAATAATTTTTACCAAAAAATATTCAATCACGATAACATCACTACTTTTAGTTCATGACACAACTAAAACGAAACAATCATTGAAAGTGTTCCATTTGAAATTCTGCAGAAAGCAAATATGTTTTTTATTAAACAATCGTCATTTCATCGTTCAAAGCGTCAATTTCGATTTCTACGCTTTTTTTTAGTGTAACTCGCAGAGCAATCGTTATATAGTGTAACAAAAGCGTCGCAAAATAAACGCGCTCGTCAGACAATCGAGTCAATGCTGGCAGGGTGATTATTTCAACGCTGCACAGTGGTTCCGACTAGAGAACTACCCAGATGAAAAACAAAGTAGGCCTGCCAATGGAAGGATTGCGGCAGGTTATAATTTTAATGCTAAGCTGAGAAGTCTATTTTTTTAAATTTTAAAAACTTCCTCTTTACTTCTAGTGAGGTGCATTCGCAAAAGTATCATGTTTGCTAATGCCAAATTCCGGTTAATTTTTAGAGACAACCAGCCCGATTCTGAATAATTTTTTCCAGGGAATTGGAAAAGGGAGTTTTTGATTTTAAGATAAAGTTTATCTGCTATCTTAAAAATGAAAACTTCTTTTTCCGATTCCCGGGAAAAAATTATTCAGAATTGGGCTGAACAACTTTAATATCTTCATGATTGTTGTAATTCGCCGACACATTGTGTTTTCGTCGAAGCTCTTTTGATAGCAACAATGTTGTTATGTATATTATTTTAACAAAATCACAACAGTGCGAATGGCTCAGTTGGTTAGGGCCTTAGTTTTTATTCATGTATTTTGGAATCTTGAGTAGTGAGTTCAAATCCCATCAGAGACATATTTTTTTTTCTGAATGGCTTTTTGTTTTGTTTTGGTTTCTTTTAGTTTGTTTATAGCACTAACTCTCACGCGGCCGAGGTTCCAGTCTCCGCATAATGGCAATTTTTCAATTGCCAGCAACATTAGTTGGAAATTCAGCAGACATGCTCGCCTCCATACCCGCTTTTATCTTTTTTCGATAGGCATGTCTGTCAAATTAACTTCCGTAGCAGTAATGCAGCAGGCATCTCATGGTATTAATGCAGAATTAATACAGCATGCAGCATTGCTGCTAGGGCAGTTTATTTGGCAATTTGGCAGTTCACTTTTGGCAATTTCACTTTTAAAATCAATCTGAGACAACATGCGATTTCCTTTAGCTTTTGCAGCCATATAATGAATTTTCAAGACCTAAGCAGTAGCTCATCAGGTACACCAAAATTTTACTGAAAGCGCTCATATTAGTTTTTTTCAATTTTGGCTCACCAAAAATTTTCTTGAAATACTACTTATACTGACAGCTGATGTTGATGGCTGAGTAGACGGAACTGCTTCATTAACTGATAGACCTGGAGCTCCAAAGTCATGCAAATTTGAATCACGTTCAACCTCAATTTCAACAGCGATTTCTAAATTTGGTGCAATATCCAGAACAAGGTCTTCATAATCAACAAATTCTTTATTTATTTATTTATTTATTTACTTTCTATCAACAAAAATGTTTAACAGTCATTGATTTACATGCATTTGTATAATATATAAATTAAGCAAATAGTATCAAAATTATCCTACACAATATTCATTACATTTTGTTTGAACGTTATTCTATTTTGTGTGAAATCTATTCGAGCAAATATAGAATTAAACGCTGAGCTAATATTATAGATTGGATCACTTCGGCCATAGTTAGTTCTATGGTGTGGAATATGAAAGAAATTCCTTTGTCTAAAATGCCTTTCGGGGGCATATATTCCAAAAAGTGCAAGAAGAGGAGCACAATCAATGTGGTTCATCAAAATATCGCGAGCAAACATTATTAGAAAATACTTTCGCCTAGAGGCCAACGTGCTGAGGCCAAGAGGGCACATCTAGATGAATAATTTGGCACAAAATCCCAGTTTAGTTTACCAATTACAAAACGAGTAAAACGTCTCTGTACTTTCTCAAGTCTTGAACTGTGTGATTCATAATATGGATCCCATATGACACAGCCATATTCTAAGATTGATCTAATTAAAGAGATAAATAAAGTTTTAAGGGTGTATGGGTCGTTGAATTCTTTTGTGTTGCGCCTTATAAATCCAATCATTGCATTAGACTTGTTGATAATGGTATCGTAGTGGCTGGCAAACGTAATCTTTTTATCAAATAACACACCTAGATCAGATTTAGACTCAACTCTTTGGAGTTCATTGATCGTTATTGAGTAATCAAAAAAGTAAGGTGTCAGTTTCATATAAAACGACATTATGTTGCATTTTGAAATATTTAAGTGTAGTTTATTAACCGAACACCAATTATGAACATAATTTAAATCGCGTTGCAGAAGCAAATGATCAGTATGTGAATATACAGATTTAAATATTTTAACATCATCTGCATACATAAGACATTCCGAGTGCTGAATATAGTTAGGGAGATAATTTATAAATAAAACGAACAAGAGTGGTCCAAGATGACTACCTTGTGGTACACCTGAAAGGTTCATAATATCCTTTGAAAAACTTTTTCCAATACGGACAGATTGGCATCGACCTGTGAGGTAGTCCTCTATCCAAGATAATAATGAAGAATGAAAACCCATCAGCCGTAGCTTTTTTACCAGTATATGATGCTGCACCCTATCAAAGGCTTTAGCGAAATCTGTGAAAATGACGTCAATTTGGTTTCCTGATTCTAATTAATTTTTTATGAAATAAGAAAATAAAGTAAGATTTGTCGAGGTGGATTTTCCAGATACAAAACCATGCTGTTTTTCGGATATTGAGTTTTTTATGCAGTTATAAATTTGTTTTTTTACAACTGCTTCAAACAATTTTGGAATTAACGGTAGTTTAGATATAGGACGAGAATTGGTTATATTCTGTCGGGAACCAGATTTATGTATAGGAATTATAATAGACTCCTTCCAGACTTCTAAAAACTGACCCTTGTTGAGGGACAAATTAAATATAAGTGCAAGTGGCGTTACTAAGACACTTGCACACTTCTTAAGAAATATTGGAGGGATATTATCCGGACCAATGCCTTTATTAATGTCAAGAGCTAACATTTCGTTTAAAACATCCTCTTCAGAGAGAGATAAAGATCCCAAATCAGTGATGGGGTCACCGCAATAGAGCGGATAGTTGCCAACCCCGCCATCTCTATCAAAGACAAAATTTGATTGTAAAAAATCGGCAAACAGGTTACAAGCATCTTTCGAGTTGTTCGATATTTTTTCTTTAAAAAACATATTTTTAGGGAAACCTTTGGTATTTCTTTTTTTATTCAAGAAATTCCAGAATGCTTTAGGGTTGCACTTTATATCAGATTCAAGACCACGTATATGCCTTCTGTAAAGGTGATTCTTGAGTGATTCGTATTCTTTTCGCGCTTGATGGTAACTTTGACGAAAAGCTATATCATCCCTACTTTTTTTGAATAGCTTATTCATTCTATTTTTTAATTTGGAAAGATTTTTACTAAACCATTCCGGCTTAGAATTCTTCTTAACTTTTTTTATAGGAACAAAATTAATAAATGTTTCATTTATGATATTAATAAATAACTGCTAATTTTGTAAAAAATTGTCACCCAAATGTGCATGCCAGTCTACACTTGATAAGTAGTTAATAATTGCTACGTAATCAGCTTTTTGAAAATCAAAAACAAAAGTATCTTCTTCTAGAGCAGATAACTCTATTGTTAGAATATCCAATTTAATTAATAACGCTTTATGATGGAAACTATTGTTAGACAAAAGGAAATCTGCTTCATCGCAAACCGCATTAAGATCAGGACCGGAAAAAACTAAATCCAATATTTTATTCAAATTATTTTTAACTGAGTTTATTTGAATTATACCCAACGATAAAATAGAATCAATAAAATCAATCTCCGAATTTAGGCTCGAATTCGGAATCGTACTTGTTAGCTCATCAGACTGAGACCAATTTGTATTACCCAAGTTAAAGTCACCTAAAACTAAGAGGTATTCGTTATCTTTAAGGCGATCAACAATATTAAGTATATTACTAAAGTGCATCGAATAAATTTCACTATTAGAGCAGGGTGGAATACACGATATAAATACATAAATATTTATAAACGAGGACACACTAGAACCATAACTCGAAACAGGACAATCCACTCGTACACATAGTTGCTCTAAGTGTTCAGACAAGTGTTGTAAAATTACTTCCTGACAACGATAACCAGCACGGACGGCAATTAGAACACCGCCACCACGGGTCAATCCAGATGGAAGTAAGCAGCGATCACGCCGAAAAACTTCAAATTGATCATCGAAAAGTTCTGAGGTAAAAATGTTTGGATGCAACCAGGTCTCAGTTAAAGCAATGACATCATGTAAGCAGTCCGCAAGATTAAGTGCAAATTTTGTTGACTTAGTACGTAGACCACCAGCATTTTGGTAGTAGATTTCTATATTTTTATATGCAGAGCTCAATAACGCAGCATTTTTTGAGAAGGTCGGCAAAGAATTGCTTATGTGCACTGTTCTTCACAAATTCTTCATCACTTATTGAATCTTTAGTTGCTAGTGAAGCATAAACCATTTTGGTGTTTTCATTCGAAACAGTTCGGGCGGGATTATCTCAAGTTCCATAATCTTTATTTGAATGCAATTTCCTCAATTTCTTTTTGCCAAACCAAAATTCTTTTAGTTATATTTCTAAATACGTTAAGATAACATTATATTGTTAAATTTTTGTCTAATTTTAATATAATTTTTAGTAACTGTACAACAAACTTTTTATAGTTGAATAATAAATAAATAAATAAATAAATAAATAAATAAATAAATAAATTACAAATGAAAATGTCGTGTGTTCAGTAAAACACAGATATTTAGTATAACATAAGTAAGATGTTTAAATAATTATCTTAATTTACTTCTGCAGATTTTTCTTGTTATGAGAAATGATAAACAAGACAAATAAAGGATTATTGGACCGCTGTTTTATTTTTAAATATGCTATTCTATGAAGAAATTATTAGTGTCCCAAATGACAAAAGGATTAAGCACTTTTTCCCATGTGAGCTTGGAGAGAGTCTGAAAAAAAGCCTTGCACTATACTTGCTCTAGACGTGTTGAAACGTAAGATTTTACGCTCGGTTGCATGTGCTATTAAATTTGTTTTAAATGAGCAATTAATTTTTTCATAATAAGCTACCAAATATGAAAAGTGTATGAAAGAAATTTAAAAAGCTCAGTTTTGCTCTTGTTGTATTTGGATTACTCTAAGCATTCTCTGTTATATTAACTGATAAATTATTAATCCAAAAATGGCTAAAAACATGTTGAAAAAATTTCACACGTTAGCATTGAGAAAGAATTCGTATATAGTAAAAAATTTATTAGCCGACTTCGGTAACCCAAAAATGTTTTTGTTGCATAGAATTATTCCGTAAAGTTCATGGTTCTTGAAATAAAAATATTTATGGTTAATTTTTTTGCGTTATGTACATTAGATAATATATTAAGCGGCAATCTTGAAGTAAACAAAAGAGACACATGACATTAAAAAAGTAAACACTTCCATAAAAATGTAAGCTCATTTGCTCATCTAGCTCATTTACTATAACAAACGAGAAGCAATACTTTCTTCCATACACGACTCTATTGCTTCGCGTCTCTTGCTTGTTGTTTGTGTGCATTTAAGTGATTCAAAATAAAGCAGTAAGTCTTCTTTTATTTGCTTCCATGCGAGGAATAAAGATATTTATGTGTCGGGGAAAAAAAATATCCTTAATAAGGAATTTATTAATGAGTAATATCTATTTTGTTTCTTAACACCACACAAGAAGTTCTTTTGATCTAAGGTAGTAATTAGATCCCTAGAGGTTTAAAGTGTTTGCTTGAACATTCTAACGCATGCCATTAATTGACAATTGCTCAAGGTATTTGATGCTTTGGACACAAAAAGTAAAAAAAATGTGTTATAAAGTAAAATGAAAATATCTTTAGATTGCTCATATTTCAATCGTTTTATTTGGCAACTTTTTGGAAAATCTTGTAAACGAAAAACAAAATTTATCAAAAGTTCAAAGTTACATTTTCTCTAAAGCTCA
Organism: Dichetophora obliterata; assembly: GCA_963920525.1. Taxonomy (NCBI): domain Eukaryota; kingdom Metazoa; phylum Arthropoda; class Insecta; order Diptera; family Sciomyzidae; genus Dichetophora; species Dichetophora obliterata. The sequence continues at coordinate 69,583,864 of OY986437.1, read as the reverse complement.
TTAATTGGCAAATCAAATAAGTTTTTTATCGTCTCCTAACATCATTAAAGTAAAATTCTTTATCACTTAACAGTTTGACAGATTTTCCATCAATTTTACCGACATGCAGCGGTTTTCAGTAAAAGTGGGCTTCAACATTTATCGAGACGAGTTCGAAGAAGTAAAAAAAAAATTTTGCTATGCAACTGCATTTCAAGTGGAGACACTTGTCAATATCTAAGCCCACATAGTGACCAAAACAGGATGCAACAGAACCAGCTACAATAATGACGACTACAACAACAAGGAATACAAAGATACCACAGTATATTTTAAGGTTAATTAAGAGAAATAGCAGCATTTAACAACAAATAAAAACAAAACAAATAGTTGATATAGAGTTGCCAAGAATAAAAAGTTGCTTTCCAATCATTACGAGAAACCCTTTTAATGGCACTCTAAGCCCGAAATGGAAGCGTAAATAAAGCGTCTTGTAACCAAGTTGTTGTTGTTGTTGATAGTGTTGTTGTCGCTGTTGTTTAGAGTAGTCACGTTGTGTAAAAGTGAAATAAAGTGGTAGAGAATAGCAAGACATTTTGCCCAATAAACACCAAAACGAAGTCGGATTCAATTCGAATTCAAAACGAATACGAGATCTCTAATTCGCCATAGCAGACTCAAAACGAATTCGAAACATGTCCGCAAAGCAGAATTCGAGAAATTTTTATTAAGACTTTTTCATATGAAAGTGCTATAATAAGTGATATAAGTGATATAATAAAAACAAACATGAACTAAAACAATATTGTACAAAAATTCAACCGAAAGTTTTTTAATAAAAAAAGTCTTTTTTCATCTATATATTTATATCAGTAAGGATTTCTGAGATGTCAGGATTGGCGGGGTGTACAATGATGAATGAGGTATTGAAATATGAAATATGAGCATTTAAAGAGAATTTTCGTAATAGCACCTAAACTATAAAAGATTTAAGAGCATGGTGTAGGAGGGAATTTCAGATATTGCTGAGAGGTACAAAAAATAAGACAGATATTTTTCGCTATCACTTACGGATACCCTACAATAAGCATTTTTGTATGTAACATGTGTGAATATATACTGTGATGGTGAAATTTTTTACATGTAGTAAATGTTGAGAAACTTCCGCTATTATGACATCACAATTATTGCGATATCTCGAAAACTATAGATTTTATCAGTGCAACGTATTTTTGCAAGAAAAGTCGTTGATTAGTAAAAATAGCTGTAAGCGAAAGCTTTTTCGAAAATATTTTGTATGGATAGTGGAAGTCAAAAAATTCCCGTTATTATGACATCACTATTTTTGCGATATCTTGAAAACTATAGATTTTCTCAGTACAACGTATTTTTGTGTGACAAGTCGCTTATTAGTAAAAATAACGGTAAGCGAAAGCTTTTTCAAAAATATTTTGTATGGATAGTGGAAGTCAAAAAATTCTCGTCATTATGACATCAACATTTTTCCGATATCTTGAAAAGTGTAGATTTTCTCAGTACAACGTATTTTTGTATGAAAAGTCGTTGATTAGTAAAAATAACGGTAAGCGAAAGCTTTTTCAAAAACACTTTGTGTGGGTAGTGGAAGTCAGAAAATTCTCGTTTTGCGATCAACATTTTTGCGATATCTTGAAAACTATAGATATTCTCAGTGCAATGCATTTTTTTAAAGCAATGTCCATCACCTCAGAATGAGAAAAAACAATTTAAATTTCAAGTTTTGACTTTGCAAGCAAATATCTTCGCCATTTTCTAATCGATTTCAATCAAATTTCTGTTGTCTAAAAGTTCAATTAAATGACCTTGGACGTATGAGAAAAAATTTGACATTACCTCACTAATTCAATGCTTTATATGTATATATATCAAAAAACATCTAAAATTTACACTTTTTGCTCAAAAAATAAGCCTAAAAATGTTTTTGTTGTAAATTTGTTTTTTTCAAAAATTTCCATTTGCCCCACTCTTTCATATGACATATCATTTATATGCATCATTTGCTTAATTTTGACACAAAAATCAAGAAACAGTTTCTATCATTTAAAATCATGGGATACCCTATCATTTTTTTGATGAAAATGAATTTTTTCAAAATGTTGTCGTTATATTTTTTACAAAGTTCTACAGATTAAAAAATAATTTGTGTGAAATAATTTTTCAAATATTTCAAACCATTCCAAAGTTTTATACATAAATCTATGTTTTAAGCCATTTCCTTGTCTATATATTTATTTCCAAGTATAGATTATTTATTTGCTTATTTATTTGCTCAAAGAATTGGCCAAAAGTTGTTTTCGTTGTAAATTTGTTTGTTTTGAAAATTTCCATTTTACCCACTCTTTCATATGACATATCATTTATCTGTGAAAATTGTTTGGGGATTATTTCATTTTGCAATTTAAGTTATCGAAAAGTTGCTTACAATAAAATCCAGCTTAATTTTTTCACATTTTGTAATTCTTGATCAATTTTTGCATAATTTTTTTCGTTTAGCTGAGCCTTTTACAAATTATTCATTCTGTAAAAGGCACATTTGAAACCAATAATTCGGTAGAAGGTGGCAAAATGGATTTGTTTTAAAACTTTAATAAAAGCATTTTTCGCATTTTGTATAATTGATCATCTTTGGCATAATTTTTGTCTCTGAAAGGTGCATATCAAAAAATGATTTGCCCGTGTACGAAATGTTGTTTTCACCATTTCGTATAAAGGCAAATCAAGATTTTTATGGTGTTTTTTACCGACCGTAATTTTTTCGGTCTTATGAACTTTTTGAAACTGGCCATAACCCGTCACCAGTTAGAGAAGTGACTATTCATTGGGGGTTATTTCATTCCATTTGGGGATAATTTGATTTTAAGTTTAAACTTTTTTTATATGGGGCTTATATAATTTTTTTTTAGGATTTTCATTAGGGCTTATTTAATTTTTTTCGTTCGGTGTTATTTTATTGTATTTAGGTACTAGCTAAAACCCGGCACGTTGCTGCCACTCTCCCTTGTCAAAGACCCATAAAATGTTATCAGTTAAACGGCTTGTCTAAATTGAGGTCGAGTACTGAATTCCGGCGTTGTGCGACCTATAACTCTAAAGCTATTTGAAAGCACAAAGTTGGGTTGTAAGGAAAGTGCCACTCCCCTTTGCCCTACCCATAAATTGGGTTATATAGGAATGCCATGCCCTCTTCCTCACCGCTAATAGAATGTAATCAATTAAACTGGATGTGTACATGGAGGTCGAATACCGAATTCTAAAACTGTGCGACATATAACTCCAAAACTATTCGATAGCACAACAAAAAAGGGTTGTTTGGGAGGTGCCACTCCCCTTTTCCCTACGCCCATAAAATTTTACCAATGAAACTGCATGTGTAAATTGAGGTTGAAAACTGAATTTCGAAGCTGAGTTACCTATAACTCCAAAGCTATTTGATATCCCAAATTTGGATTAAGTTGGAGGTGTCACGCCCCCCCCCCCCCCGACAAGCTCTAAAAATTTTTATTAGTAAATCTGCATGCGTAAATTTTGGTCCAATACTGAACTCCGCCGCTGTGCGACTTTGCACTCCAAAGCTATTCGATATCACAAATTTTCGTTTTATGGGAGGTGCCACTCCCCCTTGATCAACGCTCATAAAATGTAATCAATGAAACTGCATGTGTACATTGAGGTACTGAATTCAAAAACTGTACTGAATTCAAAAACTGTGCGACCTATAACTTCAATGATATTCGATATCGCAAATTTACGTTAAATGGGAGGTGCCACGCCCCTCTTACCAATGAACATAAAATTAAACCAATGAAACTGCATGTGTACATTGAGGTCGAATACTGAATTCCGGCGTTGTGCGACCTATAACTCTAAAGCTATTTGAAAGCACAAAGTTGGGTTGTAAGCGAAGAGCCACTCCCCTTTGCCCTACCCATAAAATGTAGGTAATGAAAGTGCATGTATAAATTTAGGTCGAATACGGAATTCTTACGCTGTCAACCTATAACTTCAAAGAAATTCGATATCGCAAATTTGGGTTGTAAGGGAGATTGTCACGCCTCCCTGTCCAACGCCCATAAATTAAAATCATTGAAACTGCATGTGTAAATTGAGGCCAAAAACTTAATTCTAAAGCTGAATTCCTATAACTTCAAAAATATTCGATAACACAAATTTTGTTGTATGGGAGGTCCAACTCCCCCTTGACCAACTCCCATAAACTTTCATCACTGAAGTGGTACGTCTAGATTGTGGTCGAATACCGAATTTCTAAGCTGTGCGACCCATAACTATAAAGCTATTCGATAAAACAAATTTTTTATTTTGTTGTGGGACGTAAAAGGGGGTGTGGCATTTCTTTTTAAACCATCTCTTACTAAAAGCCAAAATTTCAGCTCAATCGGACCAATAGTTTCGAAGTTTTTGATATTTTCTTTAAAGTAGGCGTAGAATAAGAGTAACCACGCCCGTTTTTATTAAAGTCAATGGCAGTTATCATACGAACTTATTTACTAAATTTTAATTTAATACGACCAAAACCGTCTTAAATATACCATTTTTATTTATTTGTGGGTGATAAAAGGGGTGTGGCATTATTTTTTCGTAAACCTTTGCGTAGCAGTTACGAACTAACCCGTAGAAGGAAGTATCTTATTTGTCCAGTCATTTTCAAGTATTAAGCATCCGAACAAATCACGATTCATTTTTATATAGACAGATATTGATTTGTGGGCGGAATTGCCATGATTTCGAAAAAGTAGGCGTATTTATATTACGACTACGCCCATTTTTTGTACAGTTACTGACAGTAACCATCTGAACAAAATTACTAAATCTTAGTTTTTACGATTGAACCCGTCTGGTATATATCCCTTATTTGGCTTGTGGTCGATAGCGCAAATTTGGCTTGTATGGGAGGTACCACGCCCCTTCGTCCAAACGTTACCAAACCTCACAGGAACACTCACTCTTCTCGGCAGACGTTGTTCTGCCACAGACCGCCTTACTGCCATATACGAACATGTCAAGAAATGCCAAATATATTCACCATTTTCAGTATAGCTGCCAAAAGTAGCCATGCACTAAATAACCAAATTAAGTCTACACGATCAAAACCATGCGAAATATAAGCCTATTTTTGGTATACTTGCCGAAAGTAACCATATATACTGATTTACAAAATGTTTGTCTAATACGACCCAAACCGTTGAAATAAAACGTTTTCATTGGTTTGTGGGCGGTAAAAGGGGGGGCGTCGTAACCAACTTTTAGTACAGTTGCTGACAGTAACCGTACAAACTAAGCCAACATTTTAGCTCAATTGACCCAGTAGTCAATTTTAATGATTTCTCAAAAAGTGGGTGTGGCTATATAGCGATGACGCCCTTTTTTAGTACAGTTGCCGAAAGTAAACAAACAAACTTTGGTATCACATGTAAGCCTCATACGGCCAGAACTGCTTGAAATATAGCATTTTCACTGATTTGTGGGCACAAAAAGGGGGCGTGGAAACCAATTTTTCGTACTGTCAGTATTTACACAAACCAAAGTACCAAATTTAAGTCTTATACGACCAAAACCGTCTGAAATAAACCATTTTCATTAATTTGTGGGCGGTAAAAGGGGGCGTGGAAACCCATTTTTAGTACAGTTGTCGACAGTAACCGTACATACTAAATTACAAAATTTTAGCCTTATACGACCCAAACCGACTGAAATATGACATTTTTATTGATTTGGGGGCGGTTACAGGGGGGTGTGGCAATTTTTTTCCTCAACCATCTCGTGCCTGCAACAAATCGACGGCCAAAATTTCAGGTCAATCGGTTCAGTAATTTCGGAGTCTATAGACATCACACATCCAGACACACATCGTTTTGCTTTTTATGTATATAGGTCTTGATTTGTGGGCGGTAAAAGTGGGCGTGAAAACATTTGTATATAGTGACCGCCTCTTGGAGCACCTACACAGCAAGTTTCACTGTAAAAATCTGTGGAACTCCGGAATTGCCATGATTTCGAAAAAGTAGGCGTATTTATATTACGACCACGCCCATTTTCTGTACAGTTACTGACAATAACCATCTGAACAAAATTACCAAATCTTAGTTTTTTACGATTGAATCCGTCTGATTTATATCCTTTTATTGGTTTGTGATCGATAGCGCAAATTTGGCTTGTATGGGAGGTACCACGCCCCCTCGTCCAATCGTTACTAAACCTCACAGGAACACTCTCAAGATGTGGCTTCAGTTTCCCTGAAAATTTCATAAAGATCGGTTCAGCGGTTTTGGAGTCTATACGTGATATACCCACATACCCACATACATACATCCTTTAATTTTTTTTTTCGTTTCTGGCTTATTTCATTTTCTTTGGGACTTACTTCATTGGGTGTTATTTCAGTGAGGCTGCTTTCAGTTGGGGTCTATTTCGTAGTGCCCCAAAAAAAAAATTTTAAATCGCGGTGACCCAGAAATCGGAATCCTGTCTTTTTATTTTTACGAATGGGAAAATCAAACGTCAAATGATTTATATTGATCAGAAGTAGAATAAAGCCATGTAGTTAGTTGTTCCTTGAAATCTTATTTTATTCGGTCAGTTAAAATTCTGTATCACGGCTGTACAATGGGTTAAAATGTTATCACTGTCATATAGCAATATTTAGTACACTTTATATTAACTATTGAAAAGTGACTTAAATTAGATTGCTGAACATAAATTACGTTCTAGACTCTAAAAATAAGTACATCGAAAGGATTTTATTCAAACCTCTCCTTCTACTAATGATTAGAACCCGAAAGCAGATATCCAACCCACCCGATATTCGAGGGAAAATCACTAGTATATATTTTATTCAACTAAATGCCTTATTAATAACAACCAGTTCATAAAAACCAGGTTTTTTTTATAATTTTATATATTAAAAAGTCAGCTTCGATATTAAGCATTTGAAACAAATATGAGATGTCGGATTCGGAATTATAACAATTCTTTTTAGCTTGTTTATTTGAATTTTAATGTTTAAAGATACATTTTAATTTATTAGAAGCCGCATTTCTTTGAATCCATTTCTAACCAGTGCACACTGTGTCCAAATCATCAAAAAATTTAATCAAATAAGCCCCACATTGGATTTGGACTAACTTTGGGTTTGGGTGGTTTTGGGGTGAAATAAAACAATCTAGCCAAGTCTCAACTCTGTGATAATCCCTTAATTTGGCTAGAAGTTATATATTTCGTCAAAACCATTCTATTAAATGATTTCGCTTGAGAAACGAATGAAAGAAGTGGGATTTGGTAGTATTCAGGGGTGTTATGGAAACCGACAATTGTCAGAATCGGTTTTGAAATGGAAACCGATTATTGATTAAGAAACACAAAACCAATTTCGAAAATGGAACCAGTTTCTAAATCGATAATCGGATTTTATGACACAAAAATGAAATCTGTGTCAATTTCAAAACCGATTCTTACAATTTTCGGTTTCCACAACACCCCTGAATACTACCATATCCCAATTTTTTCTTTCGTTTCTCAAGCTAAATCATTTAATAGATAAACTTAATTGGCTACAAATTTTTTTTTTGGTGAATATTTAACATATTTAGCCAATACCAATATATTAACTTTGTCAAAACCTATTTTTTTGGTCAAACAATTTTTTCTAGAAGTTCATTGCGAATTGATTGAAATTGGTTTTAGTGATATAAGCCGATATATAAACTTTGCCAATAATTATGTTAACTTTACCAGAAGCCAGTTTTCTAGCCATTTATTTATGGAATTTCAGTGTGATTGGTTTGAATTGGTTTTAGTGCTTTAGGCCAATTTAATAATTTACATTTTGTTGGTGCATTTGCTATATATTATTAAAAAAAAGTTTTAAAACGTATTTTCCTCTTACAAAGCATTTGTTATGGTTATTGTATTTTATTGGTGCCACTACAATAAACACTTCGGTGTTACTTTATTAAAGCTTTATGAGTAAGCTTGGTCATCTAGGTACTTACTACAGTAAAACATACTCAATGGTATCAGCAATTAGGATTTGATCCTATATTCTACTTATTAAAAGGCTGTATTTACATGATGAAATATTCTTTATTAAAACTACTAGAACTACGACTACTAAAACTATCGTCGAAAGATTTTGTAGCCATTTATTTACACTAGCATTCCATTTATTTTTTAAATGCAAGATCATATTGGGAATTGTAGTCACCAGCTCCTCTTATTTTTCTTTGGGGCAGTTTGAGCGTTTTTTGAAGCTGACTCTCAAAAATTTGTATCTTTCTTCTAAATTTAGAGAAATACTATCATTTATATTAAAAAAAAGCTCCATTCCTGTTAAAAAAGGGTTGGTTGAACTTGATCCTATTTAAAATAAAACTAATTCTACAAAAATTTCTTCAGTTCAATCAAAAAGCATACTTCTTTTTAAAATTAAATCAAAAACAAAAAAAAAATATAGCAGTGAGAGGACTGCCGACCGAAGCGAAAACCTATACATAAAATATAAATGGAAGACGTTGTCCTGCCACGGACCGCCTTACTGCTATGTAAGAATTTTCATGCTAATAGGGGGTTTCGGACTATGCTACATGTAGGATGGATTTGACAGGTCGGACGGACATGTAGGATGTGCGAAAGCTCATACTGCAGCCCGTCCTACATGAAGGATGAAATCAAAAAGTTTTAAAAGTTCCGCTCTGATCTTGTTCTTCTCTGTGCGTCCTTGTTTGTAGATTTCCTTGGTAATTGTTGTTGGCGCAATTAGCCGGAATTTTTTTGTAGACGTGGTGAATTCTAATCGTTTAGCTACAGTCGGCATATGAAATTAGAATTATTTTGTTAAGAGCTTATAACAATTTATTAAATTTTTTATATATTACTGAAACTATTTATTTTAAGGAAAAGTGTTACCATATCAAAAATACATATAATTAAAGTAATTTATTTAAATTATTTCATTATTGAATTAATATAAAAAATTAAAGCTTATTTATATATATTTATATCATAACACTAACACAATATATATGTTCACCATATCTATATTGCGTTGTGTATTAAAAATAGAATATTCTAAAATTAAGAAATATCAATAGCTTATAAATTATATATAATTCATATAAGAAATTAAAGCTAAACAGTTTAAAAAAAAAATGCTTAGGATAAGCAGACTTTAGTTATTCAATTACTACTGAAAATATTAATTATTTCGCAGGTTTAATACGTAATTGTTATTATATAAATATACATAAATATTCTTTAAATTTCCTCAATGAGCTAAATTGTTCATATATATGAACTATATATATGTAAATATGTATATATATATATATACACACATATATATATAGTATATATATATATATATATGTATTTCCGATACGGTAACACTTTTACTAAAAACAAATAGATTTACCAATAATATATATATTCTTTAATTCATATGTATAAACTGTTTTCTAAATTAGTCCGATGTCATATGCTGACTGTAGCTACAAATAAGCATCCACAAAAAATTAAAGCTTAGTGTACAACAATAACTACTTAGCAAATTTACAACAACAACGCAAAGAGAATTACAAGATCCCAGCGGTTGCGCAGCGTTAGACGGGATTAACCGAATTGGCGGCGTAAAATATACAGCACTTTGCATGCTATATTTTCTGTTTGCCTGCTGTTTCGTTAATTTTTTTTAATTTTTTAACAGTTTTTTAAGTTTACAATATTACAAGTTTACGAAATATGTTGCAAGTACAAGCTCTCGAATTAAATATGTCGTAAATTGATAAAATGCAAATAAAATAAAATATTTGCGCTAAAACACGACCGAAATGTCATAATTTGTAATTGTCAAAATTTCATCGTCCATTTGACGCAGCAAAAAAGACAAATTTATTTCAACACACACAAATTTTATTCAACTTGATATTTTCTGTCCTACCACGACTGATTGACACACAGCCATAGTTGACAACTCTGAATATAAAATGCCGCAGTGGTGAAAATAAAAAGCCACTGACAAATACAACAAGTGTGAAAATTGTCAAACTTTGTTTGACGATATGTAATAAAATAAGAGCATGCATGTAATTATTTGAATGTTCAACATATGCCTTTATCACAACTTAAAGATTTAAATGTTAAAACACTCAATCCATACATTATTTTTCTTTTTTGCAAACGAAGTTCCAGCAGAAAAAAGAAGAAAAAGAAGAAGATGGATCCATTTTTAAATCTCACCATGAAAAGCAGCTGTTTGAGTAAAAGCAAATTTTTCAAAAATGTTGACAAATACAACAACTGAAGAAATTGCCAAACTTTAAAGGCATATATATATAAATATAAACCGAATTAATAATAAGTTTTGGTTGCAAACATCTTATTGCAACCTAACTTAAGTATTTATATACTAACAAACAGATTATATGCATTTATTTCAGGAGTTGCCAAGTGATTTCTTTGTGAGCTTGCGGCCGAATGTCGAATTCCTTGGAAAAATACGATGATGCAAACGAATTATTTACCCTCTTTTAAAATCGTTCAACGCGCCTAAAGAAGTTTTCACTTCAAAAAACGGAAAAAATTAGCAAAAAAAAAAATGCTTTTGATTATAAAACAACACTTGTTTTATATTATTACATCAAAAATTTGACTTGAACACGCTTGAAAGCGAACTATATCCCTTATTTTTCCCAAGTTGCATATTTAAAAAAATTTTTTTTATGTAGCTAATTTGCTAGATTTTTAAATTTTTTTTGAAAATTGTTGAAGTTGTTGTAAGTACAATAGGTTGGATTGCACTCAAACTGTAACCGACAAGACTCGTTAAAATTCAGCTCCATTTTCTCGCCAGTATGTATAACTAACTATACCTATACAAACATCAAATGACAATTTGTGCAAATTTATGTTCATTTATATCTATTAAAGTAATTAGTTTTATTTTCAGGTACATCTATCTATCAATATTGATATATTTTGAAGGTGCTATTAATAGTGAAGTAAATCAGTTTAACTTATAATGTATTTATGTAATCTAAGTTATATATTTTAAAATATATGTTAAAGTATATAATCCTTGAAGTAAAATCTGTGTTGATATGCAATAACAGCTTAAGTCTGATTTCAAAGTTTCGAAAAAACTTGCTTCAAAGTTTTCAATCGCCATATAAGTTATATGGAAAGGTATTTTTGTTTGTGCCATAACTTTGGCTAAGGTTATGCTAGAAGCTCCAGGTTGTCTGCTAATAGTGCTATTTGCGTGGAACACAGTTACATCAATAACTTAGCTCCATTTTAAGCCGACTTAAGCGATTATTACTTATCGACACAGATATAAGAGATGCCTTCTATCAACCCCTTTCTTAACTATATGTGTATGTATATTTCAAATTCAAAGGTAATCGATCTTAAGAAGTAAACTCTAGTCGCGCGTAGGAACTGACACGCACACTTTTTTTAACTTACGATTAGTTTTTTAATTTTCAAGATTCGTTAATAAATCGCCACTTTCTCCCGTTACTTAAGAATACTAGTTAATGAAGATATTGTTCGAGAATGCAGATTCATTTCGAACCCAAAACGAATGCGTTTGGTTTGTTGGGAATTGGCAGGAATGGAATGGCGTGTAGGGCCTTCTTTTTCCGCCTAGATTGCGTAAATGAGTTGCCGCTAAATAGTGATTGCATTTCTATTCTTTAATTTTTGCAAATATGGCTGACGCGATGTCGTGTATATGTCAGTTAAGGATATTGACAGATGATTCTTGGCATACGTTTTCATCTGTGCTTCTTTGTTACTGTTTTCAGTCGTAATGTAAATGGCAATCATTAGAGTTTTTTGTTCATACTTTTAAGGACTTTAATTTAATTAAAATGTATAAAAAAATAAATTCACGTAATATTAATTTATAGTATGCCCTTTTTCAAATATAAATTTAAAAAATGTAAAACCATATTGCTTTAAGGGGCCACAACTAGTTGGGACGTATAAGAAATGGTCTTTTTTAAGTTTACATGAAAGATATACATATATTTGAAAATAATATTTTTTTTTATGAAAAAATAATGGATTAATTTGTGGGATACAGCAAATTTGCGAGTGATAAAAAAAGGGTTTTGCCGTGATCACTGCTGCTCATCACTGGGTCATCTAAAATAAAAAAAGGATCATTAGTAAATGAAATACTGCTCCTGACGAATGAAGGGGTTTTAAAATTTTTGATTTTCCAAAAAATGGCGAATGTTGAAATTCAAAGTTGCTTATTTGACCAAAATTCCAATCATATTTTCACTCATTTGAGAGAAGATATAAAATTTCGAAATAATCTTTTCGTAGCCGATCATATAATGGCAACTGTACTGAAGGAACCGGATTTGATGTTTCTTCAAAGCGTCGAGGTGGATTTTCATCACCTAATTCACAGTAGGGGCTTTCGCATGGTCCAAAACATTGGACCAACATGGCAGGTTGTACAACATGTAGTACCATGCGTAAGCTAAAACGATAGTCGAAATTTTTGGTTTTTTTCTGCCGATTGTACAATATTGTACAATTATGTAAAATTACTGCTCAATTGTTAGGGCATCTAAAAGTTGCTTAGCTATTAGCCGGATGTGTTCTGCTTGAGAGCTTGCAATTAATGATGTTGCTTTACAAGTTGGATCGTTCGAACGCTCAGTCAAATAGTCCCATTAGTTTTCCATCTAACTTATCGTACAACATGTCGTCCAATATGGAAAGCCCCTAAGAACATGTCAAATTTTTTCTTACCAGAGTTGCAAAATTAACAAGCATTAAGCTACATACTTAAGGGTGCTTTTAAACTGAGGTGGTGGGTTTACAGTAGAAACTCTACATTTAGTTCTATCTTTTTGCAAACACAGAGAAAGAAAATGGTTTTCCGCAAGCATCCTTATGAAGAAGAGAGAAAGAAGAGGAAAAAATATAATACAAAAATATTATCGTTGTAAGAAAAAAATGATATTTTGAATAACTTTTGAAGTTTTCCTTTTAAATTGTTTATCTAGCTAAAAAAGTGGGGGCAACTGCCCCCCTTTCCTCCCCCCCCCGCTTCCGACGCCAATGTTACTAGTTGTGTCCTCTTTAGATCAAGCTCATGCCAACGAGTATATATCTATAAGAGTTTTCACTCGTCGCTCGTTATTTTTTACTCGCCGATATTAGCCATCCATCGACAGGATAGGGTATTTTGATGGGACATTTATTTTATACCCCTTCAAAAGTGCGAGTTTGTTTTCATTTTGTTTTCTATATTTTGATCATTTTGGCTGCGTGCACAAGGGAGCAAAAAGATTGGTATTTTTTAATGTGCTTGCCTGTTTCTTCTTATTTGAATATCTGAAGAAATATTGCAAATTTTATGAATGAAAATAAAATTTTACAGCTTCTTATTTGCATGTGCATGGTTGCCGAGTTTATTTTGTTTCCAGCTGGACATTTTTGTTGTGATTTTGTTGTAGCTATATTTTGTTTGCTGCTGCAGACAAGGATTTTTAGATATTTCATTAGTTGAATAGAAAGACAGAATTCTGATTCGGCTAATGAAATAATTATTGGATAATAAAAAAATGTGGCAATAAAATAGAATTGGTCTAGCAGTATTAAATAAATTTAAAATAAAACAAAGAAATATTGTAGATTTAATTAATGAGAATAAAAGTTATATTTGATACAAATTTTACAGGTTATTATAAATATGTATGTGTGCTTTTTTTCCATCTTCTTTAGTTTGTTTCTAGCTGGACATTTTCCTTGTAGCAATATTTTGCTTGCTACTTTGGATACACAATCATAATTTTTAAATACTTCATTACACAAATAAAAAGATGAAATTCTGATGATTCGGCTAATGAAATAATTATCAGTTAGGACTTGAAAATTTTTTTTTTAACAAATATGCTTTTAATTAATAAAAAGACAGTTTCGATAGTATCGTAAGTATAGACGTAGAATTCCTTTTTATACAGTAATAGAGAAAAATTCTGGTTTTTCATGTAAAAAAATACATGTATTTGTACAAAAAAGAAAAAATTTCGAACTTCTAAGCAAACAAAATAATAAAAAAGTATTAAAAATTATCATTTCTACTATCTGCTAGAGCCATTGGCTGTAGAATAACGTATTGAAATTTCAGCCCAATCGGCTTGATAGATTTTTTAAATACCCTGGCCGATCAGAAAAACTTTGTTTCGAGAAAATCACTTTTTTATAGACGACGATTTTAATTTTTTTGTAAAATATTACATATGAAAAAATTTAAAATAAATATAATTGACATAATTGAACAATAGTATATATTTAAAATAGGTTATTTTTTTTAATAAAACTTAGGGCGGTGTAGGGATGTCAATTTTTGCAAATTTGTAGATCCCGGGATTTTCAGGACCTGAACATACAATCCCGGGATCCTGAGATCGTCCCGAAATTAAGTAAGTTTTTATTTCGTTATTTCAAAATCAGAGTAGTCGCCGCCTTAATATAATCCAAAGTAGTTTTCCCGGAATCCCGGGATCCCGAGATCGTCCCGAAATTTAGTAAGATTTTATTTCGTTATTTCAAAATCAGAGTAGTCGCCGCCTTAATATAATTTAAACTAGTTTTTAGCCACTTGTTTTGAAATAGTTTTTCAATTACTTCATATATAATGCAATAAAACTATTCAACATTGAAGTGGATACCGCCTTAGTATAATTCAAAGTAGTTCATAAACTACATTATTTTAAATAAGTTTTTAATTAGTTGTTTTTAAAAACAAGGTAGTTTGTTTCTAAAGGGATAGTTTTTCAAAAATACATGTACAAATACATATATTTAGTTTAGCAGTAACTGCCTACATAAAATTATTTTAAATCACTATTTAAACAACCATTTTTTGAAAATTTACTTTTGTCAGATTGATTATTATTCAACTATCCTTCAACTACAACTACAAACTACAAAAGCCAAAATTCGATTAAAAAAATTATTCAAATTTTGGCTTCGGTTGGTTTTTTTCCCGAAATAGCTTAACATTATGAAATAGCGATCCATAAAGTCGGTTTTTAAATTTTGCATTTGAACTCACATTACCCCACGTTACAAGAGCGTGAAGAAGAAGTTTTTGATTATGTAAATTTCGTATTTTGAGGAATTTTACGGCAAAAATTTTGATGTATTATTCAAAGATATATGATATGGAATTTTTCAAAAAAGCAACACAATTGCACAGTAAATTTTCCTAAACAAAATTCAATTTTATTTTTATTAAACGTAGCTACATAAGTAGGTATGTAAAAGTTATATGTATATGGTATTAGCTTTAATTGCAAGACATTCAACTTAATTTTTGTAATATGCAATTATTTAAATGACTATTTCTGTGGTCACAAGGAATAATGACTAAACTCATAGTGAATAAAATTAATATTATGAATTTAATGAATATTTGATTTAAAATATATGAACCGTTACAAACGAAATATGTGCAGACATAAGTGATACTCTATTATGGTTAAAAAGCTTTTTCCTTCATCCTTCCAAGAAATGGCAATAAAGAAAATGGCGTATCGCTTTTTTACGATAGCTTGAGTTTAGTCTTTCTTCCTTGTGACTACGGATTTTATGCTATTAATCTGATATTGATCATTCTTCGAAACAACAACAATCTAACAAAAGCACGGATCTTAATGCGCTTTATGAATGAACATTACAATAAAAATCATCCTGACAACAGAAAACGTACAATACTTCGCAACTTAAACTAATGTCGTATAATTTTGTTTATTAAGGTTATTTACATAAATTCTTATGTAGCTACGTTTAATAAAAATAAAATTGAATTTTTTTAGAAAAAACTCACTGTGCAGTTGTGTTGCTTTTTCGAAAAAATACCGTATCATATATCTTCAAATTATACATCAAAATTTTTGTTGTAAAACTTTTCAAAATACAAAATTTACATAATTAAAAACTTCTTCCTTATGCTCTTGTAAAGCGGGGTAATGTGAGTTGAAGTTATCAAATTTTCGAAAAAAATGTAATCAAAATTTCACTTTGCATAGTTTTAAAAAAATGTACAGATCAAAATGCAATGTTTCTTATAGCATAAGATGGAAAATTTTTTAAGCTTTTAAATAAGTATAAATTGATAAAAATTGTTTCATTAATTTCATAGTGATATGAAAAATACTGAAGAATAAATTTCTTGTTTTTTCGAAAATATACAGTGGTGGTCACGAATTTAGCAGACTTAAAACAGTAAAGTGAATACTTATATTTTCCATTTATTTGTTGTAAATTTTTAATTAACTTTTTTTTAGTGAATATATTATGTCTTCTTTATTTCTTATATACATTTTTTTATTTCAAAACTTTTTCTTATAGGACTTAAAATCAAATAAAATTTAAAAATAAGCATTTCGACTTGGTCATGAATTTAGCACACGAGCGAAAAAATGTCTAGGATGAAAAATATAATCAAAATTGATTGCATAAAACTCAATATTTCGTAGGAAATCCCTTATTCTTAATTACTGCATCTCATATCCTTGGTAAACTTTTGACCAAAGCCTCACAACGGTACTTTGGAATACTATACCGAATCCTTTGGATTTCCCTAAACAAATATGGCAAATTTTTTTGATTTTACTGTTAGTATTTGCTGCTCGACATGTATTAGACTAAAATTTTTTAATTTAGTTTATATAGATACGCTCGGCAACTATACTCAAAATGGTGAAAACAAAATTGGGCAGAAATTTCAATACGTTATTCTACAGCCAATGGCTCTAGCAGATAGTAGAAATGATAATTTTTAATACTTTTTTATTATTTTGTTTGCTTAGAAGTTCGAAATTTTTTCTTTTTTGTACAAATACATGTATTTTTTTACATGAAAAACCAGAATTTTTCTCTATTACTGTATAAAAAGGAATTCTACGTCTATACTTACGATACTATCGAAACTGTCTTTTTATTAATTAAAAGCATATTTGTTAAAAAAAAAATTTTCAAGTCCTAACTGATAATTATTTCATTAGCCGAATCATCAGAATTTCATCTTTTTATTTGTGTAATGAAGTATTTAAAAATTATGATTGTGTATCCAAAGTAGCAAGCAAAATATTGCTACAAGGAAAATGTCCAGCTAGAAACAAACTAAAGAAGATGGAAAAAAAGCACACATACATATTTATAATAACCTGTAAAATTTGTATCAAATATAACTTTTATTCTCATTAATTAAATCTACAATATTTCTTTGTTTTATTTTAAATTTATTTAATACTGCTAGACCAATTCTATTTTATTGCCACATTTTTTTATTATCCAATAATTATTTCATTAGCCGAATCAGAATTCTGTCTTTCTATTCAACTAATGAAATATCTAAAAATCCTTGTCTGCAGCAGCAAACAAAATATAGCTACAACAAAATCACAACAAAAATGTCCAGCTGGAAACAAAATAAACTCGGCAACCATGCACATGCAAATAAGAAGCTGTAAAATTTTATTTTCATTCATAAAATTTGCAATATTTCTTCAGATATTCAAATAAGAAGAAACAGGCAAGCACATTAAAAAATACCAATCTTTTTGCTCCCTTGTGCACGCAGCCAAAATGATCAAAATATAGAAAACAAAATGAAAACAAACTCGCACTTTTGAAGGGGTATAAAATAAATGTCCCATCAAAATACCCTATCCTGTCGATGGATGGCTAATATCGGCGAGTAAAAAATAACGAGCGACGAGTGAAAACTCTTATAGATATATACTCGTTGCTCATGCTCAAGTTCTCTTTTCAGTTCACAGTTGAATTTCACTTCTGAGATAAATTTTATAATATACAAAAATATTAATTAAACTATAGATTTGATTACGATTTAAGTTTAGATTAGAATAACATAAATTGATTAGTGACTGCTGTATGCTTGGAATACTCTTGAATTCTCCAATACTCCAGACACTTTCTGTACACAGCACAAAATGGAGATCTGTTTTAGCATAAAACCTAGTGTTGCCAAATATTCAACAAAATTATAAACACCAATTTCTCGAATAAACCGAAAGTGACGATTTTTTTAATAATTTTTTTCGAAAATATGAAACGTCTCAATCCATTTTAAGAGATAAAGGATAAATTTAAATAATCTATATCCATACTGTTATATAAAATGGAAGTGAAAATTTAAAGTTACGACTTTACTCCAAATGTGATGGGCTGATTTTTATGAAAACAATTTTAAAATATCATATTTGTGTTACAGATTTATTTAGGGGTATTTTTCTTACGAAATTTTCATAAGTATATTTAATTAAAGTAATAAGTTTTTTAAAAAATCATCTCAACTTCCACGCGAGATATTCAATAAACTCCATCTTGCTCTCCATTTTTATCTTTCTATTCGTGCTCAGCTAGCATAGCGCAAGGTTCATTTATAAGGTTGTGGCACCTGAGAGAAATTCACTGTTTTTCCGCCTTTGCTTGAACTGTTACTGTGCTTTTCTTTGCTCTACGCATTAATTTTCTTGATTTCTTTTCATACATTCTGACAGTTCGATTGAGCTCGCTCTCAAGTGCAACAACCCTATAAATGAGGCTTAGCACAGCGCAACAAAAAAAACTGATGAGCCTCGAGCAAGGCAAAAAGTGAGATACATATATAGGGTATTCACAAGGTGTGCTATCATGTCATATTGTCCTAAAATTTTACAACTAAAATTTACAAGATAAATAAACGCAAATAAATAATAGCTGTTTGATTACGACACTTCAATATACACAGCTTTCAGAGTTGTAATATATAAGTACCTTTTTATATGGAATGCAACAATAAAATGTTTAAACTAGTGTAAAATCTTAGGACAATATGACATATTGACATGATTGACATTATGAATACCCTTATAAATGCAGAGCGGCGCCCCAAAACAACACAAAATAAAATAAAAAAAATAATTTTTTTATTTCTGGGATATGTATTGTCTTAACCCAATAAAGGCGATGATGCCATATCGCATCGCTAAGTCGGATGTAGCAAAACTAATCGTATCACATAAAAATTAGTCACGATCTAAATTAGGTAAAAATTAGCACATGTGTGAAAAAATTATCCCGTTTTTAAGGCTTTTAAGAGATTGATAAAAAAACGTCAATTAGTGGCCTGCTAGTATTAAATAAATTGAAAAACATGAAATAATATCTTCATTAAATTAAAATTTTTCTTGTATTTAATATATAAAACAATATTGAAATTTATATACAACCTGAATTTATTCTTATTTACTGCATAAATTTTAAAAATTCTTCATTTAGTTAGGGGAAAAATGGTAAATTAACAGCCCTATTCTGGAAACTTGATAATAGTCAACTAGTATTTATATTATTTGTTTGTGTTTGATGTTATTTTTTTATTTCAAAACAAAATTTGAAGCTCAAAAATAATAAAGTTGATAAAGAATGTCAACTGCTTTTCGGATATTGACAATTTCATTAAAAAATTTTGTTTTTTGAGCTTCAAATTTTGTTTTGAAATAAAAAATTACAACAAACACAAACAAATAATAAAAATACTGGTTGACTATTATCTAGTTTCCAGAATAGGGCTGTAAGTGTGAAAAAAGGCACGAAAATGAAATAAATATATTTTGACTCACTCAAAATTGTTTATCTAAAAAGAAAACGACATCGAAAAAAAAACTGAAAAACAAATAAACAATCGGTTTCTCTATTAGTTCGAACCCGGGTGTGACCACTGTAACAGAATAACAAGCAGAACAAAAACAACATTGGCAATCAGCTGTAAACGTTTAGACTAAGAACTAATTTCATGTTCAAATTGCAAAATTTATGAGCGCAAATTGTAGAGGAGTAAGCATTTGGCATAAGATTTATGCCATTTTTAAAGAATATAAGAAATAATTGAATGCGGAGATGTGAGCACATAAAGATCAAAGAACTTTTTGCTTTTTACGTTTGACGTTTACACAACCCAAGAGAGCCCTACGAATTGACATTATTAGATTTAATTCTGAAAATTGAAATTTTTGTTTGAGAAATATTTAATTTAAATTTATAAAGCATTTGCCAATGTTGAACTTTGAAGACAGTAGCTAGACAAAATAGCAAGTAGATCGAGGATGCAAGAGTTGCATGCAGCACTTTTTTGACCGGATGACTTTTCGTGCTCAAGCTGCACTCTTCATAAAATTTGTTTTTTATTTATTACTTTTTATTTTTTCTTCCTCATCCCAACAAGTATCGGTTTGCAATTCAAATTTCAGTCAATTCAGGGTTTCAATAAAAAAGATTCAACGACTGCTCTGATCTTTTGTATAGCGCACAATGGAACGAGACAGCATGCTTGCGGGTAAAAGTTAAAATCGCATTTTAATTTTTTTGAGGATGTGTTAAAAAAAATTTGCGGACCTCGATAATTATTTTAGTTTTACCTTTTTATTTTTATTAAGGAAATATCAGGTTTAAATAATGGGTAAAAACTGTATATTTCTGAAATTTTTAAATTGTTGTTTTTTTTCTAGCGTACAAAACGTGTATTATTTATGGTGTAAAAAATTAAAAGTCTTCCAAACTAGATAATATTTTTAATTTTATAATAGTTTGAAGATATATATCATTAGACCGGATGAAGTAAATAAATAATTTACGTAGTTACAACGATAGATAACTTGTAACAAAATTTATATTTGTTTTTGTTATTGAGGTTTAGCAGAAACAGGTTGTTTCATTTATACCTTACAAAATGTATTTTTCATCATGCAAAAATTAAGTGATTGATATCTATAAAACTCAAACTGTATTATTATTGATAGAGAACATTGTCACACTTATGTCAGTGATGCCGAAAGCGGTACTATTGTAGTTTTTTAGGTACACTTTTACTCCAGCTAGTACGAAAGTACGACATTTTTCAAAAGGTACATTAATGAATTTGAAAATTGGTTTTCTGTTATAAATTTGGTTTCTAAATAAATTTGATATTTATTTACATGTGTTACTTACCTTACGTTCTTTATCAAAAAACGTTTTATCAAAGAATATTGGCTATATTTTTATTGTTGGCTTTGATCAATGCACTTGTTGTGTCCACCTATTTTTGTAGTGTTTTTGTCTCTCTTCCATATGATATTTATGATCTGTGATTTTTTTATATATTTTTCGTTTTGAAATAGAATTTTCCGGTTTTACATTCAGGAAACACAAATGAAGACAATACTGCAAGATGTTTTTTCAAAAACCATCAAAAAAGTGCTGAACTTACAGGAGTTATCGAAATGTTTATTAAAAGATTTTATAAAATTACTAAATGCATTTCTTCCGGCTATGAAAAAATATTGCTGCATTTGGAACAAAACCTAAACGAAACTTGGGCTTTATAAATAAAGCTCTCTCTAGAGATCGAATTCTTCGATCGTGTGTTTCAGTTGTATGGGAGATGCCACACCCAATTGTATAATCGCGCACAAACTTGGCACGTGCCCTTTAAATGACGTACTTGTTGGTTGCCTTACTTTTTTTTATAGCTGTACTGTTCTTTAGATATTGCGAATAATGTGTACCAGTTGTATGGAAGGTTCCACGCCCACTTCTTTAAAATTAAAATAAATTTCTTCTTTAATATTCCTAAACAACCAAAAACTGCCATATAAGTTAACAAAATAATTTTTTCCCTCTCATTTGTACTAATCGTTCCACTGTGTAGCGCTTGTCGTAGATCAACAACAGCTGGCAGGCGCTCGTGCTATGGCTAAAAGCGATCTTATTCTATCTCACTCTGCCTCTCTTTTTGAACACCCTGCTCTTACAGCTGTTCGATTTGTGCTTCTTCATATGCAAATTTGGATGTCAACTATATCTCGTACATTTCTATCCGGCTGAGCCCTAGAACGTGTTTCGTAAGTTGAGTTATATTTATTTTTTTTCCCAGCCAACTTTACGATAAAGTTTATTTTTTTTTCTTTTTATTCGGCATACTTTGTATGCAAATCGTTAGATTTATTCGTTGGCTTAAAATAATTTGATTCACATTTTTAAGGATGTCACTCACATCGACAGTAGTAAATGGTTTTATTGAAAATTTCCGAAAAATAAATTTGCAAGACGATCATTTGGAGTTCATCTCCTGGTTAAACAAATTTTGTGATCTAGTTTGTGTGACATGACATACATATAGTTGAATATTTCTATTTGGTTTAAGAAGTTGATAAAAAAAAACAATAATCGATTTCAAATTGCTGTTGATCGGTATTTTTGGTACACCCGTTTAAGAAAATTTCGAAAAAATTCTGTTGAATAATAATTTTTAGAATAAAAACACGGAGATAAATAATATTCTGTAAAATTAATACTCATTTACTAGTCTGAGGGAAAAATGTATCATTTTTTTCCTAACGACATAATTTTCTGAATATATACATTTTTAAATTTTTTTGTATTGAGTCTTTGTTCAAATCTGTTATTTAATGCGTTTAAGGAGTGCTATGGTCAATTAAGAATTCGATGTACTCATCACAGAAATATGTATCAGCTATCTAAGTCGTCCCAGAGCAAGGGTGTGCCTTGCTCCAGTCAAGGCATTCTAAGAATGCTCCGGATTTGAAACCCGTACATTTCCACAGAAGGCTGGGAGATCGGCAAGATTGAGGACCCTGTTGGTCCCTCAAGGCAGGTCCTCCTGCTGCTAAATGCAAAATTGCTACAGTTGATAGCACAAAGGAAAGGAGTAGTCTGGTACTGCTTTTTCAAGGTATATTTGAAGGTGTATAGCAAGGATAAACAGTCCAAGGACCCTACAACTGAAGCTCAGTCAAGCAAGGCTGTGACTGAAGTCGATGAGCCGTAATGCTGTACACCAGATTCAGACCTGGAAGAGGTGAAGTCAGTGGACTCGGTTGACTTTACCAGAGTATCGGGTCCTACCACAAGAATACTCTTCTGGCGGAGGAGCCATATTAGGAGGAAGAGGCTGACGCAATAATAGTGGACAGTCACAAATCTAGAGTGATAAAGGTGCTCCAGATAAGCCTTCACCATTCTAAGCTCACCTCGGCCTTACAGTCCATCTGAAAAAGGGTGGATTCGATGTAGAACTCATTCAAGAATCCTGGGTATGTGGTTGCAGGGTGTGCGGTTTCAGGACAGAGGACTACAAGACGCTGGTAGCCAAATGTAGGTATGCTTAGAACGTGCATTGTAGCTGCATTGCTCTCTTGTTGAAGCTAAAAGGTCCTCTTTAAAACAATTCTGTAAAGGAATTAAAGAAATCTCAGAGACATCCGGCTATCTCAAAAGGTCGGATGTTACAAGGACAATGTTTAGTAAGAGATCTCTCAACCTTCTTGTAAACACGCACTTCCTAGCTGCTTACAGCAGGATGCCGAAAGCAGAGTCTGCGACAGGAAACTTAAAAGAGCGGCAAACAGTTGTAAAGACACAAATTTTCACCGTGGCACAGCGGTTGTTCACGATGTAGTGTATTTGTCCTATAACTTTGGTACAAAATTTTCAATCCCTACCATTTATCATAGACGAACCTTCGATAGTATCTTGTATTTGGTTTTAAAATACATAAGGTATTGTCAAATACGCAACATCGTGAGTACCCCTAATATGCAATTGCTTCAACTTGGTTGTCAGATGGCTAACACGTTTTCAAATTTGACAGCTGACACTTTCTTAAATCTGACAGCTGCCATTTTATTTTCAAATGTGACAGCTGACATTTCTTTTCATGTGACAGCTCACATATTTTCAAATGTGACAGCTGATATATTTTCAAATTCAACAGCTGATATACTTTTCATGTTTGACAGCTGCCTTTTTTTCAAATTTGCTAGCTGACACATTTTCAAATTTTCCAGCTGACCCTTTTTCAGATTTCACAGCTAACACATTTTCAAATTTGCTGACTTTTTTTTCCAATCTGAATTAGTTGCTTTTAAAGTCCTGCCATGGTGTCTTTAGAAAGTTTTGTCGCAACCATTGTGTTTTTGGTTGGTTCACCAATGGTTCGGGAAAAGCTTCTTTTCTGGATTTTTATTAAACAGCATATGTTGGAAAAAAAATTGTTTTAAAGTGCTCTCAGTGCAGCTGCCCATTACAGCTTTTTTGTATGGTTTGAGAAAATGCTGATATTATACACTGAGGCATATTCGTTTAGCCGCACTACTTTTATTCCATTAATTATTTAATTTATGTAAATAAAAGGCAACCGTGGTAATAAAGTAATAAGCCGCAATGTCTGTTTTTGAAATACGTAACGGTTTTTTGCCTTTTTTGTTTTGTTATTGTAAAAATTTAGTACGTTTGTGAACGCACTTCGTAGTAGCAGCATATTCGTATAGACGCAGTCGAAGAAATTTCATTTTTGAGAGGAAATAACAACAATATAAAATATTTTCTTTTCATTGCTATAAAATAAGTAAGTTAGCTTCTGTTTTTTTTAAAGAAAATCCTGAGAAGTAATTAACATTTATTAATTTAGGTAAACTTTAAAAATGCCTCGTGGAACTTACTTAACCGATTAAGAAAAAAATTCAAATAAATTTTATAAAGAGCAGGGGTGTTCCAATCGGGAAATTAGCCGAAAAATTTCGCGTTTCGATAAAGCTGTAAGAAATTACTTAAAAAATGGAGCTCGTTTTGAAATAAAGAAACCAACAAAAGGTAATCAAAAGATAACAAATCGTCAGAAAAATTTAATTCGGGAGAAGGGTACTAAAAATAAATTAAATTCAGCACAAATAAATTCTAAATTATGTTTACCAGTAACAAAAAAACATATTGCCCATGTTCTACGCACAACACCTAATGTTGTTTGGAAGGAACCAGAGCGCAAAACAAGTCTTAAAGAACACGCTCCTGTTTTGATTTTCTTTTGTTTGACATACGTAGACCGCATCAAAAATTGTCGCTCCTTCTTTGTAATAATTATACTATGGTTTAATTCTTAGAGTTATTTAGTACTTATTTTCTAGCCGAAAATGTTTGATAGAAATGAGAGAAATTAAATTAAACCTTTTTGAAAATACAGGAACGGGTTCCTCCATTGCTTAACAGCCAAAGGCTAAAATTCAATTAGTGTTGCCAGCTCAACAACTCTCGTTTCACTGGCAGTACAGCTCTTTGGGTTTGCTGCTCAAATCGAAGCATTTCACGACTTGGCCAATAACAGCATTAAGCGTTAATCCTCGTATGGCGTTGCCAGCTATATAACAGCTACAGAAACTAACAACTACAAAGTAAAAAAAATGGCTTTTGTTTTTTATAAAGTTGGTTTTATTAAAAAAAAAAATAACCAAAACTGCAGGCAGGTAAGGCAACCTTTCACTACATTATTTTGTTGCTTTTTGCAACTTTTTTTTATGTTGTTGTTTTATATAGGATATTTAGTAGCAGCGCATATGAATGTCAGGTGCTGGTTCAATGACTTTCTTTCACCTTTTGGCGCACTTGTTCTGCTTGTTGGCCGTTTTGGGCACAAACAATTTTCTATCTCATTTTCAATTATTCTGGCGACGACATCATTAATTTGTAAAACGTGATCACCGCTAGCAGACAAGCTGCCAACTACAAAGGAAACCATTGGAAAAACATGTTTAACATGAGCCGAAATTTGAAATCGGTAGCAAGGATTTGCGACAATTGTTGTCTTAAGTGGTTTGAACCAAAAAACCAAAACATCTTTTGTAGTGACTATGTATAAAACCGTCAAGTGGATTGGCCATGCTTTTTTTGTCTTTTATGTGATTTTCTTTTCGGGGTTTTTTTTTTAACGTAAACTTTTGTGTTGATTCTTGCGATAATGAGCAGAGTTCGAATTTTGCAACACGTTAGCATCGCAACTACGATGATCGTGCTGCATAAAACCTATCACTTTGTTGCCATTAATCTTAATGTTTGGCCGTAAATTTTGCAAGTGGTTAGCTTCTGCTATCCCTGGTCGAATCGGTGGTACCCAACATGACAGACATTTAGACGCACATGCGAAAATCATCATGCAAGTTCCTCTCAGTTCTACGCAAAACAAAGAAAACAAAAGAAAATCAGTTAAAACACTCTCCAACAAAAAGGATGTGGATGTTCTTCTTTCTTGCTTCATGTGGTTCCTGCCATTTTTTTGCCTTTTTGTTTGACAGTTTTAAGTAGCTATAAGTTTGAACTTTTTGTTTTTTTTTTGCTGCTGAAAATTTATGTTATGTTCGACACATTCAAAGTATTATTTATGCTTATACCAACCGCTATGCTGCCAAGATCATTTTTGAGAGTCTTGTGTTTTTTTTTGTAATGAAATTTTTGCAGCATTATAATTATATACACGAAAATAATTTATGGTCAATATTTTACGAGAAAAAAAATTCTTGATTAAATTTTATCACGATATTTAAATTAATTTTCTGCTCCCCATCCTAAAAGCAGACACTTTCATTGTGTAATGTTAGTACAAATTTTTGATTTTAGTTATTTTTATGATAACACATTCATCAAGCGATAAGCATTAAATTTGTTTGTTTGGGCAACTAGCAAAATAAAAGCTTATCGACAAACATTTCACACTGATATCATTCGAGGTCCAAACAACTTTTAACAAATGATTAATCTGTTAGTAATGGCGTTAGTAAAACAAAACTATCATCTTTATGCCATTATCTACATCTATATTTTCTCGAAATTCATATTTCTTATATATTGAAGAAAGTTTTTCATTAGTAAGTACATGAAGATTCAAGATCTTTTTAAGTACAATCGATACACATATATAGACAACAATAAGCAAATTATAGCTTATAACTATTGTATATGATGTATCATGCATATCTAACATAAAATACAGAGCTTAAATAATAAAAAACTGTTTGACAATTGAAAAAAAAATTATAGGAATTATAAAAGGACCGTTAATATAACACATTACATACAAAAAATAGTAATGATTAGAGAAAAATAAAATAGGCAAGTGCATATTTCATATGCTTTTGCATATTTTGACACTTTTTAGCCATTTTTTAATTTTTACTGCGTTCGTGCCTGTAAAGGAAGCTTTTTTAAGCATTTGATTTTTGAAAATTGAAAAAATAGACAAGAGATTTGGAATAGTGAATAAAATATTTACTTGGAGCGAGACTTCAATGCCTGCCATTTACTTTTTAAAGATTATTTAATTCATGTAAATGTTCCCCGTGGTTACGCCTGAGGTAGTCCATCCATAAGTTCCAATTTTGGCATACTTTTTCCCAGCATTTCGGGCGGTATCTCACCTATGGCAGCTATAATGCTGTCTTCCAGGGCTGATTGCTCTTCCCTGTATACGAGAGACTTCACGTGAAAGACGTCACGATACGTCACGAGACTTCGAGTCGAAAGTCGACTTTTACTTTCGAATTTTATGCGAAACAAAAACCTTAACGCTAATCTGAGAACTGTCTTCTCTAAACTTATAAACGACATAGCTGTTTAACTACAAATAATGCTGTGTTGGCAACTCTTGATTCGATAAATGAAAAATAGTGGTCGGCAAAATTAAAATAAAAGAGATTGTAAGTGGAAGTGTGACAAAGCAATTGCGTATCTGATTACGTTGCACGCGTTACAAATGAAATTGTCACTATTTGAAAAGCAGGTGACAATTTTTATCAAAATTTATTATTTTTGAGCTTAAAATTCTGTTTAAAAAAAAAAACCATTGCAAAAAACACTTAGAAATATCAAGAATACTGAGTAACAATTGTTACTTTGCCAGAATAGGGCTGTTAATACAAATTTATATTCACACTATTCAAACTACGCTCAAATCGATTAATTTTTTATTACAGAAAACAGAGGAATGTTCTGTTTTAAGTCAAATTGGGAAGAGTTTAAAACGAGTGCGTGCCATTGAAATCTCAAAAAAATTTACAATATTAAATTGATAAAACCAAACGCTTCTCTAACACTTCTAGATCCTAGGTTCAAAAAGCACGCATTTCAAAATATCCATGAGTGTTCTCAAGCAATCTTTCACCTTGGTAAGCAGCAGTACATAAATAATTACTACAAAATTACTAAGTTGCTGTTGGACTACCGAGCAAGGCGGACGTGCCTAAAAGATTTGCTGTGTAACTACCGAGCGTGGCAGACGTGCCTAAAGACTAGTTGCTAAGAAGTACTGAAGATATCGAAGGACAATCGATAAGAGGCATAAATACGGACATAGAGGAGCCTGGCAAGGAAAGGAAGCATAAGTAAAGTGTGGACAACTAAGGTTAGAAACTCGTACAGGACGGTATTACTTGAAGAATAATTAAGACGTAGTGGTAGTTTTTTTTTAATATAACTATTTTGGAAACTTCGGACACCAACTGATGTGTAGTGATAGTGTTGATACTTACCTTATAATTATATCGGGGTCTTCGGATACCAAGTTAGACGTAGTAGTAGTTTTTATATAATTATATCGGTGTTTTCGAATACCAACTAAGACATAGTATAAGTTTTTATATAATTATATCGGAGTCTTCGGATACCAACTAAGACATAGTAGTAATTTTTATATAATTTTATCGGAGTCTGCGGATACCAACTAAGACATAGAAGTAGTTTTTATCTAATTATATCAGAGTTTTCGGATACCAACTAAGACATTGTGGTGGTTTTATATAATTATATCGGAATCTTCGGATACCAACTAAGACATAGTAGTAGTTTTTATATAATTATTTCGGAGTGTTCGGATACCAACTAAGGAGTAGTGATAATTTTTATATAACTATATCGGAGTCTTCGGATACCAACTATGACATAGTAGTAGTTTTTATATAATTATATCAGAGTCTTCGGATACCAACTAAGGAGTATTTTTGAGTATTTGAGTTATATATATTGTTCACAAATAAGAATAAATCTTTTGAATGCCACATAGATGATGGAAATAACAACATTATACTTATATTATAAAACTAACTAAAACTAACTTAAACTGACATCAAAATTTATGTTGTACATGTTAAAAAGACAATATAGTATTTAAGAATTGATGACAATTAAAACTGTATAACATAATGTAAAGCACTTCAAAGTTAATCAAGAGAATAAAGCAAAAGACTAGAAGTTTAAGGAGAGAAACATAGAAAGAAATATTAGGTTTTTAAGAAAAATGTTCGAAAACTAAATGCTCAAAGGTATTTCTATTAGTAATATTTTCAATATGTGTGGGTCCACGATCTGATTGCGCTAACAAAAAACAATCTACTGGAGTTGATGAAATTATATCTGGGAATTAAAATGCTCATGCCTCTGCTAGATCTACAAAAAGATAGTTTTTCGAACAAGTAGCTAGGGCTCTGTGTGATAATTATTCTATGCAGGAACACACAGCTTCTTGCTTCGAAATGATTTAATAGGCCGCTTCCAAGTAATTGTTTCGAAAACATAGTTACATGGTCATATTTCCTTAGGCCATAAACGTAGCGAGCAGCATTGTTAAAGGCAACTAAAAGCTTATGCGCCGACCGCGAATCAAGCTTGCAGTATACTGCTTCCGAATAAGTAATTAAAGGTAACAAGAGCTGCAATACCAATTTTCGTATAATTTCTACGTTCACAAAATTTTCAGTTATTCGCATGCTTCGTAGGCCAAAATAAACTTTTTTAACACAAGAGTTAATATGATCCTCACATGACAGAGTTGAATTTATTATATAACCGAGGTTAGTTACTTTGCTAACCCAATTGAGCTTCACGTTATTGAGAAGAATTGGAGGCAAATCTTGAACAAAAAACATATTTTTCGTTATTGGTAAAACATGTGATTTTAAAGGGTTTAACATGAGCAGATTATTCTTTGTTCATTCAGCTATCATGTTTAAGTCCTCATTAACTCTGACTCAAAGATCCTCTATCAGACCGATTGGCCTGGACACATACAACTGGAGGTCATCAGCGTAAGCGTGCATTTTAACGTGCTGACACCTGGTGAAGATGTCATTGGAAAACATTGAAAATAACAATGGACCAAGAACTGAGCCTTGCGGCACTCCGCTACCTATAGTTTTAAGTTCTGAAAAATTTGACCCAGATTTAACCTTTTGTGATCTACCAACCAGATAGTTATGTATTAGACGAACAGCAGCTGCAGAAAAGCTAAAATTTTGCAAAAGTTTTCTACATAGTATTGAATGATTGTATCAAAAGCTTTTGTAAAGTCTAGCAAACAAAGTAATGTAATGTGACCCATATCATACGGAACTCTGATATCAACAAGTATTTTGACCATTGCAGTCGAACAGCTGTGACCAGGCCTAAATCCAGACTGAAGATTAGACATTAGTCCAGAAGTGCGCACATGATTTGAAATCTGCTCGGCCATGAGCGACTCACGAACTTTAGACAAACAAGATAGCAGACTTATTGGTCGAAATTCACATGGTTGGCAAGCGAATGATTTTTTTGCAATGGGAATTATAATTGCTACTTTCCAAAATTCAGGGTAGCATGAAGAAGTGAAGCAATAATTTAATATTTGGGTGAGCGGACCAATAACGAAAGGCAACAAGAGTTTAATAAATTTAATTGAAATACCATCCACCCCAGAGGAATTTGATTTGATTTTTTCAGGCAGCGCGCTACATAAACTACATAAAGTAGTGATAATTTTTTTATAATTATATCGGAATCTTCATATACCAACTTAGACATAGTAGTGGATTTATAAAACTATATCGGAGTCTTCGGATACAAACTAAGACCTAGAGATAGAGATGTGGTTCCTGAGCTGGCCGTTGCAAGACGTAAAGTGTGGCGTTGTTCGTCAGTGATTGTCGTGGTTCGGAGTTGTTCTCATTGTTACTAATACTTCGTAATAAAACTGTCTCTAGGTCTTAGTTGGTATCCGAAGACTCCGATATAATCATAATAAAAAATACTACTATGTCTTAGTTGGTATCCGAAGATTCCGATATAATTATATCAAAATTATCACTACTCCTTAGTTGGTATCCGAAGACTCCGAAATAATTATATAAAAACTACTACTATGTCTTAGTTGGTATCCGAAGACTCCGATATAATTATATAAAACCACCACTATGTCTTAGTTGGTGATCTTATGAATGCCGAGATGAGACAAGTAAGAATTTCAAATGAAGAAGTTGTGATAGCGGCATAGACATCTAATAATCAAGAATCCGATAACAGTGACATTATGGTTTTTTGGATGAGGTGGTTAAAACAAACATTGAATCTACAACTGATGAAATTGATTGCCCACTCAGCTGCGCCTTTATTTGGCACGCCCAGCTGTTGATCGAAAACTTAATAAAAATCCGCTTTTTGTCTGGAAATGCATGAAAACTGAATTTAATTTTGTTTGGGCCGTTGCAAAAAAAAATATCATATAACATATAATATAATAAAAATTTAATAACATGTTGGTTTTTCTACGTTCAGTTGCTGAAGACATGTGGTTCCTTTAATTGTGCATTCAGTTGTGCACAAATATATCGAGTCCTAACCGCCGAATTAACGTAAGCGCCACTTTTTCGAAACTAATTTTTAAATGTCAATCGATAGTACGACAACAAAGTCGTTAACTCCAAAAATTTCACATCTCTACGTTAAACTGTTCTAAAGTTATATCTAACACAAAAATAAATTTTACATGTACCGCTTATGCAAAAAAAAAAACAAGGAAAATGCTTTTGTAATATTTGGCTTATAACGCTTACGTTAATTTGGCGGTTAGGGCTTGATATTCAGCCCAATTATGCATAATTTTTCCTGGGGAATCGGAAAAGGGAGTTCTCATTTTTAAGATAGCAGATAGAGTCATCACAATTCTTTTTAATTTCATATATATTGACGTTTGATGAAGAAATTTGCATTAAAAAATTCCAAAATGTTCTTAAACATTATCTTGGAAATTAACTCTTCCTTTTCCGATTACCCGGGAAAAATTATTCATAAGAAGTCTGATTATCTATATAAGAACTAAAATTGCAATATTTTGTTTTTTTGTATTTTATTTATCATTTTTTTGTTTATTTTTTAAAAATAAAACACATTTTTCAAATTGAATCATTTGCTTCTTAACTGCTCTACAAATGCGGCACAAAAATATTTTTAAAAATGTCGAAAAAAATTGAAAAGTCGACTTCTAAAGGTTTAAAAAGTCGATGAGTCGACTTTTACATTTTCAACGGTTGAAAAAATCGAAGTCGACTTTTGCTGGCAGTTGCACATCCCTAGAAGGTGAATGATGATTTTTTAAATCACTTTGCTGAAGATGCGCGCCGATGAATACTTTGATTTCCACTTTTGTTAAATCGCATTTAGTTCAATATCGTTTCCAATATAATTTTATATTTCTCTCAATAAAGTCAAAATTAAAAAAAAAATAATTTTATTTATTCATGAAAAAAAATGTCCCTCCTGAGCAAGGTTGCCAGTTTTGTAATTAACTACCAAATTTGGTAGAAAATTTTTGACAATAGTTTTGGTAACTTTTTTCCTTTAGTTTTTCCAAAAAATTCAAAAAATCAGTTTGTTTGCAAGATTTATATAAAAAATTGTATTTAATATTACATTAAACATTTTTTTATGCAGCATAACCTTTATATTGAACATTTGTATTGAACATTTGTATTGAACATTTCTCTAAGTTTTCCGCATAATTCAATCAGAATAAGGTTAAGTATATATTTGACATATCCTTATTTTATGTAAACAAACACATATTCTCTCTCTGAAATTAATGACAAACGGGGTTGTGTAGTCTTCTCAAAAAAAAAGTATCATTTCAGTGTTTAGGTGCGTCTTTTTTTTTTAAAAGTAGTTCTTCTTTTGCTACACTTTTTTTAATAAAATACTGCTTTTTTCATTACACTTAAGGGAGATTGTAGGCAAAATCTCTTAAAATTAAGGTAATTTTGGAAGATTTTTTTAAAAAAGTATAATATATATTCGAAAAACTTTACTTGCGTGTTAATTTTACATCATCAGTTTAAGTAACAAAATTTTCTATCATATATTCTGTATATATAAAGATATACAGATATAAAGATATAAAGATAAAGAAAAATGGAGAAAATCGACCCATATTTAAACAAACGTTTTTAAACAAACAAAAAAATATGCATTTGAAAATCGACTTTTGAATGCACATATTTTACCAAAATGGAAAGAAAATTAAAAAAAAGCGACGAAAGAGTAGTAAAATTTATATTATTTTTAACAATACTGTTGCGTGGATTCGACTCGCGTCGTTATAGTCAGTAACAACTGTAATCGTCCATCTAAAATGATGTGACTTTTACTGTTAAATATTCCGTTATAACAACAATATTGGAAAAACCTAATACATACCGTTTTAACAACAATAATTAAAATATAACTCAAAAAATATAATACACAAAAATGTGTATTAAATAATATAATCATAAATTTGTGATCAAAAGCTACAATAAGAACTTCGTGTTCATGGTAGTTTTTTATCGCTGTGAATGCTATTCTGTCGTTTAGCATTTTTTAAGAAGAAGAAGAATACTGTTGCGTGTAAAAACTAGACAAATTTTACAAAACGCTTATTTTGGTAAAAGTTATGTAGAATTACATTACGAACAGATTAAAATAAAAATCTGTTTAAAAAACTATGTTTCAACAAAAACGCGTTTAAAGTTACTCTAATTAGTTAAAAGTACTCTGGCGCACCGGGTTTTAAGCACTGTAGAAGCTAAATTATAAGCTGATTCGATTGATTTTTTACATAGTTTTGAATAGTTTTACAACAATAATCAATTAACAAAAAAAAAAAAAATTCTAAAAATTGTTTACCTAAATTATCTTTTAATATTTTGTAATATTTTGTTATTCTGATTTAAGTAAGGAATCCTGTTCGCTGTGCAAATATAACTAAAAATAGATTAGTTTCAGTGTTTTTATTTTAAAACTAAATATATGAAGAAGTTAGTCTTAATTTAATTTAATTTATATTTAAATAACTATATTAACACTGTTTGAAACAAAGAACTACAAAAAGTTTGAATTGCATAAATTTTATAATGAAAACCGTGTTTTCAGTTCATTCTTTAATTCAAAGCTTAAAGTTTTGTTAAAGTGTGTTGGCACATATTACTTTTATTCTTTTTTTAAAAACTCGTAATATAATTTTGAGTCAAAACAAATAAGTTATAGAAAATGTAGTATAAAACGTAGTAGTCAAATGTGCCTTTGGATATTTCGTACAATGAAAAAGTTTCATATTCATGCAACCAAGTGCTTATTTTGAAATAAAAAAATTACTCTTTTGCTCTCCTCGCATTATTAGGGTATCTAAGTTCATTCTTGTGAGTAAACGTCAAATGGCTGCATAACCTATATGATTGAATCATGGTTTTCCGAACGCATTATCTGAAAATACTGCGAATCATATCAAAAGAAAATGTCAAAATATTTCAATCTTGAAACTTAACGTTAACAAAGAAGTCTCTTATAAAAACGAAGCTACGAAACAAGTTGGGTTTTAATACAATATATAGAAGATTTTTAGATTTGAAATTGAGATTTTTTTCGCCATTTAGCATAGTACTCTGTTCAGTTTCATGTGAAATTCCACTCAAATCTCCTTACAAAATGTGACAGCTGCGAAACAAGCGTGGAAATTTTCACAACATGTTCGTCAGAGCAGTACTCTGTTCCGCTGCGTGAAATTATGGCAACATGTTTCTGAGGAAAGTTTTTCACGACAATTTAATTGTACTGCCTATTTATTTTGAAATGAAAAGAGAGAGATCATATAAAATCTCTCAACTTATTCTCTGAGTCTCTCTGAGAAACGTTGCCATAGGAATTTCTCGCATCAAACTTTAAGTCAGAAATTTCACGCAACAAATAAATAGATGTTGCCAGCGAAATTTCACGCAAACAAACAGAGTACTAGGCTTTGGCTCTAGTTTAGGAGTTATAAACAAAAATGTAAAAACCTGTTATGTTCTAACATAATAATATCTTTAATTTCGGTTGACTATCCTATAACTTCTTGAAAATTTGTTAATTTGTATTGCATTTACAAGACTATGTCTTACATGTAAACATTAATTTCAATAAATAAATAAATAAATAAATAAATAAATAAATTGCATCAGTCGATTTCGATCGTATTTGACAGCTTTGATTAGGAAATATTCAGTCCTATCAGGCTTAATTTTTCACGCTGAATCGGAAAAGGGAGTTTTAATTTTTAAGATAAAGCTCTAGAATATTTTGGACATTTTAAAGTTATTATTTCCTGAATGTTTTTTCCTTGTTAAGTTTCCTGAATGTTCTTTAGGTTTATCTTAAAAATTAAATCTCTCTTTTTCGATTCCACTTGAAAAGTTATTCATAATAGGACTGATTAGGTCTAACCATTTTTGGAAACAAATTCTTTTTCATCTTTTGTTATATTGACTTTTGTTTTGAAGATAATGGCCTTGAATATCATAAATTTGAAAACTAAAACTTTTTCATAATAAACATATTTGCTACAGTGAAATGTCTGAATCATAAAAATCTCTTTTGTCTTTGAAGTTTAAGCATTCATTTGACCTTTGCAGATATTGTGGATAATTCCAGATATATTTTGAAATAACGAAAATTGATTACATGAAAAATTTATAGGAAAAACTTCTAAAGTAACTTACTGAAAAATTAGGGGTTTTCAGCCGCTTAAAATTGCTTTGAATAAATTTAATAAAATTTTCGTTTCTTTTACAATATTTTTTTCTAAAACGTAAAAAGATATCAGCAAAAGCTTTAAATACTTTACAATAGTTTGCGCTTAGGAGCAGTTATTGGCAAATAACTGTATATAATTTTTTTCATAACTCCTTAACTTGAGGTGATGGTGAAAAGTTTCCTTATATATAAAATCAGTGCCCGTCCTATAAAACAAACAAACTGTGTAGTTTCTGACTTTTAGTTATTAAAAAATTATTAAAATTTGAACTTGAGGAAATCGATAGTTTTTTAAAGCATTAAATGCCACATCTTTGTATTTATTCATTTACTTTTTAAAATCAATATTCATTGCCAATGAATGCGGTATATTTTTTTAGTTCCTACCTATTTCAAACAAAAAAGATAAGGATCTCATTTTTATACCATTAACTTATAATTTTTTTTTTGTTTTGTGACAAAAAATTACTTTTACTTGAATTTACTACTTATTTGTGATTTTTATATTAATATAATAAATAAATTTTAAACAAGAAAAGAGTTGTACTTTTTCTATATATTTTTTTATTTTTTTTTTATTTAATTCACATAAAAGAGATATACGTCTCATTTTTATAAGTATATGAGTTTATGAATTTTACTTATTTTGTGATTTTTAATTTTTAAAAAATAGGAAATTTTAAACAAGAAAAATGTAATACTTAATAATATTAACTAAATTTATTTTACCACTATTTTTGTTTATTAATTTTTAGTATTTTAATGTTGAATAAATGTTTTTTATTAACAAAAATTATAATTTTATTGATTTTCTTCCTTTAAAAAAATGTTTGCTTATTTAATTAATTTTTATTTAATTTTGGTAACTTTTTGATCAAATTTTGGTAACTAAATTTTTTTTACAAGTGGACACCCTGCTCCTGAGTAAAATGTTTTGTTATGCTACGCCCATATAATACTTGACAACTGATAACTGTTATTCTTCTCGTTCTCTCTATTGTATGTCTATATAGAGTAACATTATTTGCTCTCTGAGATTTCCTTTCTGTGAATCAAGATTCATATAATGATTATGGCCGCATTCAGCGCAGACAACTGTTGTGAATTGTAATGGTTGCGCTTCCTTAGTTCACGATCTTTTTCTCTGAATGTGTTGCTACTCTACACGCCAGAAGTTAGATTCAATTTAATTTTTATGTAAATTTAATTCAATTGCAAAGAATTCTCACTTAAATTTGCAGCGTTCTTACTGCATTTATTAATTTAACAGCGTCAGTAACAGCATCTGACAGTTAAGCAAACAGTTGTGTTCATGTAGCATAGAATTTGTTCGCTCGATTAAAAGGCGTTCGCTACTTTATCAGTTTTAGTTAGCGCTACCAAATATGTACCATTCAGCGAATTTTTACACAACAGTTGCCAACTGTTGTCTGCCATCGTACCATCGTACGCAGAGAGTTGATGGTAGCCGGACAGTTGTTTGATATATTAAAAAAGTGCTCATCAGCAGTGTTGCCAGAAAAGGGAATTTTCCCCGTTTTACGGGAGTTTTCAACCCCAAAGGGAAAACACTTTTAAAAACGGGGAAAATGAGGTTGACCGGGTTTTGCTACGAAACCCATAACATAACATTTTGTTACGAAATCAAAAAAATTATGTTATAAATTTTTTACATCTTGTATTTAAATACATTTCAAAATTACTATTTGAATTAGCCTGTGTAATTCATTTAAATACATTTGGATTGTTATCAGCTGTAAACTTCAACGTAGTTTTTTTTCTGCCCAGCGTCATTTGATTTATTTGCTTGGCAAACTATGAAAAATGGGTAATTAAAACTGAGAGCTTTTAAAAGAATTCATTTCTTGGACGATGTCGAAGCATTTAGACATTTCGCATTAGTTCACTCTGTCGTTTTGAAAACCAAAACGTATTCTTCATTAATTCCATTGTGTTTTTATTTTCCTCATTTATTTAAATAATCTGAATTAATTTATCGCAACTTAGAATATAGGTCACTGAGAAATATTGTTTTAATAAAAATACTAACACAAAATGTACAAAATTTTTAGCATCATGTTTAAAATATGAAATTTGCAGTTACAAGTAAAATGTTCCTCAAAATAAAAAAATTTATATCGTTTATTTTTTTTTTCTTCCGCATAGCGGTGCATGCGCTGAGAGAGCTTTTTCTACCATAAATTTTAATAAAACTAATATAAGAAATCGGTTAGGCAACTGTTCCGTAAATGGTATCTTACACACCAAAATACATATGAAAAATCAAAATTGCATAGGATTAAAAATCAAAACGAAGTGTTTGTTAAATGTGATATATTTTCTGAAGACATATTTTTTTAATTACATTACCAAGGTTTGTATTGTTATGTCTCCTATATAAAATAAAACACTGACGAAAGAAAAAAAATGTCGGAAATTTTCCTTTAAGTTACTTTAGAAAAGGAGAAAAAACGGGAAAATATTAAGGGAAGAACGGGAAGAACTTATTGAAATGCATGAAAAAAAACGGGAATGATCTCTCACAAAATCTGGTAACACTGCTTAACAGTCAAAAATGAAGAAGATGAAAATGTCGGGAAGGGGCCACACAAGAATATAGTAAGCACTATAGGGGGCGGGGGTCTTTGCTTTGCTTATTTTTGATTACGTGGTGACGGGAGGTCTGGACGGTGATTACGTCAGCAGTATTTCGAATTTTCTACGAAATTTAGTCAATTTTGGTTTGAACATATGGCAACCCACTATGCTTGAAAACCAAACACATTTTCAGGGATTCCCGATGCATGTACCAATTTTTACGTAAGCATTGAAGGGGGGTTTAAGCTTTGTTTACTCTTGCTGACGAGTGGGAGGGGGGTTAGTAATTGCTAAAATCTGCTTGCGTAATACTTGAACGGCCGCTTACATTTTGGCTCCCTGATTGGGAAAAACTGAGTTTGTCATCAAATTTCACAACCTAAAATTTAAGTTTACTTGTTTTGGCGTTTTCCACACGTTCCTACAGTGTTATAAGAACTGTCCACAGTGAAATTTTTTAAGTACAACTAACTTTGCTATTTTTGAAGATATGTAAATGATTTATATGTCACTGAAAAGAAAATGACTTAAATCACTAATCTGATTCTAAAAAAAATTTTATTTTTTCCGCGAAATTCAGAGAAAATTGCACTCAAACTTGAAATTTTTTAGTTTCAACGGATTTATTTCATCTTCACACGAGCGCAGCTCGTAATGGATAGGACTGTGGATTAGTGGATTAGTTGATATACCGTTAAAAAGATCAAATCAGCTCTTAACATAAATTTTGCATGGGTTAGTTTTTCGGCTTGAAACAATAGTATGAATAAAAGTCATGAAATACGAATTAACCCCGCCACGATTTTTTTCTTAACTGGACCTCCTCTTTTAAATCAGTAAATATTTGTACTCTTACACTGGAAAACCTGTATATCCACTTCTTTAAGTCACACTAAGTTATTTTATGTATTCTCAAAACGTGCTTTTATATCTGTGTCCACAAGCAGTGTTGCCATGAAAAAAAAATTTACAGCGTAACTTTTGAACTATGCTCGTCGGATTTCTCGTCGTATTTGTGAACTAAGAAATTTTCAGTCGCATTTTACAACAAAGAAGACAAATAAAATATTGCATTTGATTAGAGGTATGACGAATATTTAAGGTTTATTTATTTAAATAAAGCACATTTTTTTCAAAAGTCAATTCAATAATCATAAATATAGAAAATATATTATAATAAATTACATTTTGAAAATATTTTTGAACACATAAACGAAGAGAAAAAATCAAATTAAATAAATTTGCAACACAGTTTGGTTTAATGTAGATCTCTTAAATCGGTAAAAATTAAATACATAGAGCTATAATACATAATTTTTAAATTTTAACTCTATAAATGTAAAGTTTTTGCTACAAGTAAATTAACGAAAAAATGTTATTGTTTTAAGCACCAAAAACTACAAAAAAATTAGATTTTAGTAAAAAAAATATGTATAAAAAAATATAATTTTTTCGATGTCATATATACATTGCTTTATTAAATTTGTTTATCAATTCTTTATCAATTTCAAGACTAAAACAGTTAAAAGATTTCATACGCACATAATCTTTTGTATGCAGAGTTCCTTCCATTGTGTCTAACTCTAATCTGTTGCGAACTTTAGTTTTATTAATATTTAAAGGGTCCGCCAAATAACTTTTTTTTTTGAAAATTCTATAAAAAAACTACTGGATATTTTCTCAAATTTCTTGTTTTATTTGAAAGCACAATACTTCCGGTTAATAATGGAAAATAATTTTATTCAAATGGCGTTAGAAACAGTATAAAAATAAATAAACTGAATAGCTAAAAAAATGATTTGATTATTCATACTAAAACAAGAGCGCCTTGTAAATGCATGCTACCTACAAAACTGAATGCGCCCTTGATACACAGCATGTGTTTGAACAATGATAAAATGTTTTTCTCTCTGCTTTCTCAGTCTTTCAAACAACGCTTCTCATAAGGTTTTTTAGTGTAGCTTATACTACGGAACAATGATGTTTATGTTCAAGTATGCAAACTTGAACGCAACCGAATAATGACCTTGGTAATGAATGCTACACAACATAAATGTTCAGTTCTCTCAAATCAACGCTTTACTACCTTAACGAACGAAACTTTAGAGTTTATTTTCGTTCCCTGTTTTTAATACTGTTAAAATTAAAGCTTTTCATAACTTTTAATGGTGTACGCTTAATTTTGTGAGTAACTGTAAGTGATAAGAGCCTGTCTTCTCTGAGCTAAACTCTGATAAAAGCCTTGCTCAGCAGTATGAAGTTAACGAGAGTGAAATTTAGTTTCAATCGAAATCTGGAAGCGATAGTAGTATAAATTTTAATTGTGTGGTCAAATTTTTAGAAAAATGTCTTTGTGGCAAATGATTGCAAAAGTTATATATTTTCTTTTTATAATATCAGCCATTTTAACGCCTTGTAAACTTTATGGTGGCTATATTTTAATCTTTGTGTTACTTTTATTGGTTATGTGTGGAACAAGCGGAATCACAAATATGATAGTTAAATTTTGGAGGATTATTACTAATTTTGTATAATTTAACATATAATATATCGGTGATTCCATGTCAATTCGACTTTTTTTGAGCAAAACCTGACCTTTGTGTTTCCGATTTTTTTCAAACTTTGAATGTAGGTAGTGCTCGTAAAAATAACTTAAACTGTGTTTTTTGTTTTTGCCAAAAACTTTTTTTTTTGAATTTCAATACACTGTGAAAAATATCAAAATATCTTCAAAAATACAATTTGTGCATGTTTTCATTCAGCTCTAACTTCGAAACCGTAAGTCGTATAGAAAAAGAACTAAGGTAGTTTTTAAAGACCTTGACTGTGTCTTTTTGGTGGTAAATTTTTTTTTGTGTGCTTTTATGAAAAAATTTTTTTTTTAATCTTAAATTTTTTAAACTTATTTTTCAAGGTCATCGCAACAAATTTTTTACCTTTTTTATATAGTGTCTTTTTAAGGAATCAATTCCAAGGGCTAGTTCAAAATTTTAGGATGGAATTTCAACGATTTCTATTTTTAAAGATTTTTTGAAAAAATGCCTACAACAAATTTTCTGTTTTTATAACGAAAATTCAATATTTTCTTTTTAATATGTATTTTTCAGATGAGAGAGGTCATACTGTAATTGTAAACACCAGTCATCGTGTCTAACTGCAAGAATCATTGCTCATAAAAACGTAATAGTGATTAAAAAAATTCCCTCTAACATTGGCGTCGGAAGCGGGGGGGCAAGGTGGGCAGTTGCCCCCCCACTTTTTTAGCTAGATAAACAATTTAAAAGGAAAAGTTATTCAAAATATCAGTTTTTTTACAACGATAATATTTTTGTATTATATATTTTCCTCTTCTTTCTCTCGTCTTCATGTTTCATGTGAAGAAATTTTGGTGAACTTTTTTTGCACCACCATTTGTACTGCCCCCCCATTTGTACTGCCCCCCCAGATGAAATTCGCTTCCGACGCGATTGCCCTCTAATTGTTTAGAAGTTATAGCAGAAGTTATTGCATCACAATAAGAACTGGCGAAGCAAAGACCATAAAACAAAAAAGATTAGTTCATTGCAATTTAAAAGAAGCCCATTCTATTTTTAAAACAAAACACCCAGACCTAAAAGTTCAGTTTTCAAAGTTTGCTGATTTGAGGCCTAAAAACTGCATTCTTGCTGGTGCTAGCGGAACCCATTCGGTTTGTGTTTGCTGCATTCATCAAAATGTCAAATTAATGGTTGATGGTGCACAACTACCAAAACTTACAAACGACTCGTTAAAGCTTAAAACTTATAAAGATTTTATTAATTACATTATTTGCAACCCACCAAATTTAAATTGCTTTTTTCAATCATGCAATAATTGTCCTGGTTTACAAAATCTGATCGATCAATTAAAAGAAATTTTTGAAAATAATATGATTGAAAACGTAAGTCATAAACAATGGTTAGCTGTTGATCGTACATCACTAGAAACATAACAATCTAGTACAAAAGAATATTTGGAGAAATTTTCGGAAAAATTAAAGCGCTTGGTAAGACACTCTTTCATAGCAAAAGAGCAAAGCAATTTTTTGAATAAAAAAAGAGGACTTGCAAATTGGATTGGACTTGTTATATGCGACTTTTCAGAAAACTACGCGTTTGTTCTACAGGACTCAGTACAAGGTATACACTGGAACAACGA
The DNA here is from genome assembly GCA_963920525.1 of Dichetophora obliterata. NCBI lineage: Eukaryota > Metazoa > Arthropoda > Insecta > Diptera > Sciomyzidae > Dichetophora > Dichetophora obliterata. The sequence goes on along the minus strand of OY986437.1, from coordinate 69,541,354 downwards.
CCAAGTGACTCTACATCCATTTTCAATTTACTTCAAGGAGAATGAACAAGTAAAATTTTTAAGTTACGTTGCTATTTCTGATTGCTTGAAGCACGACACCATAGCAGTGCATTTGTTTCAGCGTGGCTTAGTTAATTTTCTTAAAAAAAAATTGGGGATACTAACTAAAATATTTTACTTCTCGGATGGAGCAGGAGCTCAATATAAAAACAAAAAAAAAATTTATAAATTTGTGTAAGCACAAAATTGATTTTAATATCTCTGCTGAGTGGCACTTTTTTGCTACATCACATGGCAAAGGGCCATGTGACGGCTTGGGTGGCACAATTAAAAGACTTGCCGCGAGGGCTAGTCTGCAAAATCTCAACGAGCCTATAAATACCCCAAAAAGATTTTTTAATTGGGTTTCAAAGAACATAAAAAATATTGACACTGAATTTTATTCTTCAGAACAGTACCGCGAAGAAGCTCAAGTTCTCCAAAAACGCTTTAATAAAGCAAAAATAATACATGGAACTTTGACCCACCACTCATTTATTCCTAAAGGAAAAGGAAGAATTGAAATGCGAGTAACATCCACAGCACCTACGTCAAATATTGTACAGGTTTATAAAAATTTAAAAAAAAAAATAAAAAATGTTTGGTTTTGTAAACTATTGACTTTATTTAAGTGATAAACGATATCTTTTTGGATTTTCATTGGTATTGACATAAAAAAATGGAAAACTTTCGATATTAGAATAAGAAATATTTTAAAGACATTTAAAAAGAAAAACGTTAAAAATAGTAATCGTTGAAATTCCAACCTAAAATTTTGACTAAGCCGTAAGAATTGATGCTCTAAAAAGACACTGTATAAAAACGGTAAAAAATTTGTTGCGATGACCTTGAAAAATGAGATTAAAAAATTTCAGCTTAAAAAAAAAAAAAATTTCATAAAACTGCTACAACAAAAGTGCACCACCATAAAGACCTTGTCAAGGTCTTTAAAATATATCCTAATTTTTTTTCTGTGCGACTAACGGTTTCAAAGTTACAGCGGTTTGAATACATGCACAGTTCGTATTTTTTAACATATTTTCATATTTTTCACAGTGTATATCTTAAAAAAAAAAATTAAAACCCAAAAACAAAGTACGCAGATATAATACTTTTTAGGAGAACTATCCAAGCAGTGAGTTTCAAAATTTTCAAAAATAGTGATGTCAGAAACGTGGTCGATTTGACATGGAATTACCGATATATGAGAAACAAAATGTTAACATAACATTTTTTTATAGAATCTTATGCTTTTTGTCTTCTTATCATTATTTGTGTTGGGGACAATGTTAAAGGAGCATAAACAAGGTTTCACTACTTCGCAGTCTTAACATGGAAGTGCCGGATAAAAAAAAAACAGGAAAGGACTGGATAAAAATGAAATAACATGTGATTATCATTATAAGCTACATGTGTTTATGTTACTCATGAAATTTTCAATCAATAAAAATTAAAATTAAAGGAAATGTTATTTTCCCCCTAAAAATTGGGGAAAATTAGGAAGATAAATACTTTTGTTAATTGCATTTCAGAGTTAAGTCAATTTCAAAATCTATAGTAATAAAACTCATTTTCTGTTTGTTTTTTTGTTTGTTTGGCCTTTATACAAATCTAAACGGCTCAACGGATTTTGCTCAAACTCGGTATACATGTTAAGTGCATCCAAAATAAAAGTGTTACATACTTATTTTTTGCCACGCCCCCTTTAAAATTTTTCAACTAACGGTAATTTTGTTATTATAAAAATTTTTTGATAGGAGATTTTTGTGTATTTAATATTAAAAATTTTTTGTTATTTTGACATCAAAAACACTCACATATCTTTAAAATTGGAGAAATTTTCAGTACAACGACTTTTTCATAAAACATCGTTGCCTAAGAATGAGAAAAAAAACGACATGAAAATCAAAGGTTGATCTTTCGATGAAAATATCTCCGCTGTCCATTACTATATTTTATTAAATTTTTTTTGTTCAAAAGTTCAATAAAATCACTTTACAAAAATAGGTTGAACTCTACCGGTAAGTCAGTGTATATATGTTGTATGATTATGTCAAAAAAGGTCCAAAATATTGACTTTTTACTCAAAAAATGACTCAAAAATTGTTGTTGTTGTAAAAATGAGATTAATTAAAAATTGCACATCTGGCTACCTTTCATATGACATAGCATTTATTTGCAAAAATTATTTTACTGTTTTTGTCATCAAAACAACCCTCTTTGATTTTTTCGCGAAATTTATTTTTTCCAAAATGTTGTTTTTATATTTTTTACAAAAAATTCAAGTCTCAAAAATAATTTATGTGCAAAAAATACCCCAATATCTCTTTCTAAAAATCAATCTGTTTCATACCAGACTTATAATAAAACTGAGTTTTGTTTTAAAATTCTCTATATAATTTGAGCGTCCTCATTTATCTCTAAGAATGAAGTTGTGTGTCTAGAGTAATTATAAACATTTTGGTTTATATAAATTCTTACTTGTAGTAATCTACTTACTTTTTTGCATCCCCACCCCCCGCCACCCTTCTGTTAAATTTGTTTTGTTGTGATTTGTCAGTTTTCTCGCTATTGTTTCACCGTTGTCACTCAGTTCGTTATCAATGGTACTTTAAATCATGGTGTAAGAAAACCAGGTGTTAGTGAGTTTTTGACAACACCATGAATTTCTTTGCTTCTGCCAAAAAATTGTGAGCGAAAGAGCGGACCTGATGATAGTTGTCAAATTGTGTTATTTGTTTGAGTTGCTAGATGATGTGCTATAGTTTTTATTGTGCAAACTAAGTATAAATAAATATTGAATGCAATTAATTGTGCCGTGTTGTGTAGACAAAAAGTTATTGCAGTTGTCTTTGCCTATTTGCCAAGTTTGTCATTGAATGTTTTAGCCATTTTATCAGAAACGTAAGCTGGAAGGTGCCGCCGACATGAAACTTTGGCCAGCATGCAAATTCTCACTTTAATCTCAGTAAAAATCTTATAAACTTGCAGAAAGACACGAATTAAACCAAATTTGTTTTCATTGCAATTCACCATCAGCTGTTTTTGACAAGAACGGGGAAACATAATTTTATCATTTTGAGAGAGAAGTGTCAAACTCACTAACACCTCTATTTCTTACACCATTCTTTAAAAGTTTTATATATATCACTATATCATCAAAAGATGACTGTGCATAAGAATGCTGTAAAAGTTAATTTTTTCATGTTTAGGCTGTGTGCGAATTAATCTAAATGCGACCTAAACTAAATTGGGTCGATAATGCAGTGCTTCGTAATTTAGGAAGTATTTAGATAGCTCGAGAATTTCCTAAATTATTTCGGAAGGACTGCCTTATCGACCCAATTTAGTTTAGGTCGCATTTAGATCAATTCGCACACAGCCTTAATGTGTTATTTGAACAATATTGTTGAAAGTCAAATTTCCATGCCAATTAAATGTACCGACATATAAAAGACAGCGAAATTTTGACATTTTAACTCTCCAATTATGGTTGTAAGCTTGGCTGCATTGAACAAATTTTTCGGTTCAATTGCGTACTAACCTAAAGTATGCTGGAAAATATTATATATTATAAATAAGTACTGCATTACCGACACGATTCTAATAGTTTAGAAAAGTCTAAGGCTGTGTGCGAATTGATCTGAATACTACCTAAACTAAATAGTGTCGATAAGGCAGTGCTTCCTAATCTAGGAAGCATTTATGTAGCTCAAGAATTTCCTAAATTATTTAGGAAGAACTGTCTTATCGACCCAATTTAGTTTAGGTCGCATTTAGATCAATTCGCACACAGCCTTAGTTCTTTTCGCACACAGCGTAAACTTGCAGCAAATAACAAAATGGCACTTCTTGCACTGTTCTTGCAGATTTTTCAGCTGGATTTATGTCGATCAACTGTTAACGTCGATAATATTGTTACAGGTTGCTGTATATACTATAATAAAAATGAAAAAGCGACTGCTTTCTTAACTTACACCTTTTTGCTAATTTACATTAAAAAACGATTGTACAATTTTCCGTATAAAATAGGAATTCAGATAATTTAAGAAATTGCATCAACTATTAGACTCAATTTATATTAAGTTTTAATTTAGAGACAATTCAATTGTTATTTTCCAACTGGAAAAACTACTAAAAAATTTTAGGAAGATTTTTATAAATATGATTTTCATTAGCGAAGTGCAAGTAACATGCTTACCAGTAACCAGTAAATTCAGTTTAGAACTAAAAAGCAGTTTTTGATTGTGAAAAAAGATTGATAAAATTATTTCTTCATTAAAAAAGCTTGGTAAATTTTTTAACCAATATTTTTATAGTGGTCTCAAACTTAAATTCAACACGTTTTTATAAAATTCCAAAATTTACAAAAACATTTAATCAAAAATTGTATATTAAAATGTTTATATAAATGACTCTCGAGTAACACCGGGTATATCAGACACTAGATTAGAGATAAATTTGGGTTTTGTAGTATATACAGCAACTTCTGCTAAAGCAAAGCGGAATTATATGTGCTTTTTGCCTTTCAACGCAGTGTTTTTCTATTATTTTGAAAAATGTAATGTTGTAAACACAATTGGGGCTACGGGCGTGCGATGTCTGAGTTCCACTGGCGTGTACAACTATTGCTGGCGTGTGGAATACAATCTTTGGCTATGTTCATACGACAATCAAATGATTAAGCTAATCCCTTCTTTTGTTTTTTTTACTCTATTTGACTAATTGATTCAGTTCTTAAGCGTCACCAAAATTTTGATTATGTTTGAAGTTATTTTTGCTCTCGCATAGTTCATTTTTTTAGTTGAAAAACAAACCACAAATTTGGATTAATTCAATCATTTGATTCTCGTCTAAGCACAGCCTTTTTATTTGTTTTTCAATACACGCCTGTCAAATTAGAAAATAAAAATTGCTCGGCTACATCGTGTTCTGACGCCGCACGACAAGCTCGGCGTGTGATGTGGATTGTGTTTATATCATATAAAATACATTGTTCTATATTGACAGGCTACACGCCGCCGGCCTGCAGCCCCAATTGTGTTTATAACATAAAGATTAAAAAAAGTGACTACATTTATGTTATAAACACAATTGGGGCTGCAGGTGGGTAGCATGTAGCCTGTCAATATAGATCAATGTATTTCTTATGTTATAAACACAATCCACATCACACGCCGAGCTTGTCGTGTGGCTTCAGAACACGCAGTAGCCGGACAATTTTTATTTTCTAATTTGACAGGCGTGTATTGAAAAACAAATAAAAAAGGCTGCGTTCAGACGAGAATCAAAATTAATCCAAATTTGTGATTTTTTTTCCAGCTAATAATATGAACTATGCGAGAGCGAAAATTAACTTCGATCATAATCAAAATTTTGATAACGCTCAAGACCTGAATCAATTAGTCAAATAGAGTAAAAGAGAACAAAAGAAAGGATTACCTTAATCATTTGATTGTCGTCTGAACATGGCCAAAGATTGTATTCCACATGTCAGCAATAATTCTACAAGCCAGTGGAACTTACACGTCGCACGCCCGTAGCCCCAATTGTGTTTATAACATTATTTTTCAAAGATTTGTTCAAAATTCTTTTTTTGTCAATTTTAAATTGACACAACTGCCATAGGTATACAGTTGCGGTCAAAATAATAGCAGTGCTCTTATATTCAGGCATGTTTAGATAAATAATACTAGCCTACAAATTCTGGAGCCGGTAAGCCTATTATCATTCCTACATGTACTTTCAACACTGGCTCTAAATCTTTACTCAGTTTCCTCTCTTATTGTAAAATGTTTAATATGCAGCGTGTTTTGCGTTTTGGCATGTTTAGTATTATTGATCTAGAATCTAAACTGCTAACCATAAACTTAAAAAACAATATTTTCCAGGGACCGTACCGGTTATGGTTTTTATCAAAAAAGGCAGATATTAACAGTTATCGTTTAACTTTTATTTTTCTGACAAAAATACTAGTTATTTAATGGTTTTTATTTTTTCGGGGAAAAATAACTGTTACTTTTGACTTTTATTTTTTTTTGGGCAAAAATAACAGTTATTTTGTGCCTTTTATTTTTTCTGTCAAAAATATCAGGCAATTTGAATTCTTTTAAAGGCCACTTAAACGCCAAAAAAAAGTTTTATGCAATTTTTATCGTCTCATCAGCGCGCTTATTTTGAGCTATAAAAATTTTAATTTTTAAAGTTTTTAAATCGGCCTTTGAAAAAATACAAATTGCCTGATATTTTTGACCGAAAAAAATAAAAGGCACAAAATAACTGTTATTTTTGACCTAAAAAATAAAAGTCAAAAGTAACCGTTATTTTTGCCCGAAAAAATTACAGTTAAAAAATAACAGTTAATTTTAATTTTTATAGTAACAGCCAAAAATTTAAAAGGCGATTAATATTCGCAAAGCTGCTGCCAATACGATAATAATGCTATATTTAAAAAGTCCTCCGGCAACTTTTACGTTATGCCTTTTTCATCTGAAAATTGTAAAATAACAGTTATTTTCAAAAAATAAATTTTCAGAAAAAATATCAACTTTTCCTTCAATATATCAACTATTATCATGTCATGTGCTGTAGCGGAGATAAAATTTTCAGATTATCCCACGAAATATCAGCAAATTTTGTATATTTAACTTTAGCGGAGCACGCAAAATAATTCTTATTAAATTTATATTATGTTTTTATTTAAAACTTACTTCAATTTTCGCCATGTAGAGAAATGAGAAGTCATTATTGCCATAATGACTTGGCAGTGGAGAAATGAGAAGTCATTACTGCCATAACTAGCTCAGCAAGTAGTTACCCTTTAAGGGAGTGTTTAGGCAAACAGTTTTTTGATAATACAGATTCCACAGCGATTCAAACCCGATGCGCTAGAGTTACTTTAACTAACCAGAGTAACTTGAAACGCGTTTTTTTGGAAACATACTTTTTCAAAACAGGTCACACTCCTGCAAACAAACTTATCAACCGATTTTAATATTTTTTTTTTATTATTTATAGTGTACAGTGAAGGCTGCCATAAGCGGACACCGATGGTTACCTATTTTTAGTCCGCAAATGAGAGATGTGCGCTTATGGGAATGTCGTAAAAAATAATATTAAAATTCAAATTATGGAAATGGGCATTGCGATATTCTAATTAAAAATTATTGAAGAGAAGCTTTTTACGACTCGTTTTGTGAATTGCATGTGTGAAATCTGAAAAACCCTTTTTTCCATACACCTTTTTCTTAGAATTGTTATTGTTTTTTTACTTGCGTCTATTACAACAAGAGTATACATATAAAATTAAAAATATTGATTTTTGCATGCAATCAGTGAAAATCGAACTCGCATTCTCTCCATCGAGAGATCTAGACACTAATATCATATAGATAATATGCATGTATAGTGTTAATATATTGTAATAATATTAATATATTGAACTCATTTAAGAATGCAAAAAAGAAACATTTATGATTCATTTCTGAACTCATTTATAAACTTGTTTGTGAACTCATTTATGAACAGAAATGGTTAATTTACGAGTCATTTTTAGCACCTAAAATGATTCTTTTTGGACTCAAAATAAGTTTTTTATGAATTTTGCAAAATAAGTCAAGTTTTTATTTACGGGAAAAGTTTTAACGAATTTAATCTTCTATAGCAAGCACTTTTAGGCGATAAAATAAAAAAATTAAAAATAAAAAAAAAAAAAACTATCCAAACTGTCGCAAAACTTTCACCTTACTCAAAACCTTCGCTTATGGTTCAGAGGGTATTTTTTGGAAATTTCGAGTTTGGGAATTTTTAAGGAAAAACCCCCAAAAGTTTAAAAATACTATTTTGAAAAAATAAAGAGAGACGGACATAGAATAGTTTTAGTTTTAATCCATTTCAACCCGAACCTAAACTACCTGGCCAAAATCGACGAAACTTCTACCAGTGACTACCTATAGGCCAACTAATCGGGATAGGTACTTTGAGATTTTTACCTGCTCAGGTTTGGTCCAAGTGAGGTGTGTTGTAATGAGGTGGAGTGAAAGAACAACTTGGGTTAAGGTTTAGTTCATGAAGTTATTTATTTAATTCACAATACTTATGATTAATGATTACAAATTATGAAATGAAACTTAGACGTGTTGCTTGCTTGGCTGTTGAGTACAAAAGAGCACGACAGCAAGCGAGTGTCAAGCTCAGCAAGATTTGACGTTTTTTTTTTATATTAATATAGTGTTGGTAGCCATAAAACTTAAAAGTATAGTAAGAGACTTAACAAGGTGGTCGATTAATCGACCACTGGGCGGTACCGGTATTTGAAAATGAAAATTTTTGGGACAGAATGGAAAATTTGAATGTGTTAGCGCAGGATGCTGTATTTGTCGATATTGATTGTTAAAAATTTACAGATTGTGGAATATATTGAAGCATTGGCCACATTCAGCGCAGACAACAGTTGGCAACTGTTGTGTCAAAATTCGCTGAATGGTACAAATTTGGTAGCGCTAACTAAAACTGATAAAGTAGCGAACGCCATTTAATCCAGCGAACAAATTCTATGCTACATGAACACAACTGTTTGCTTAACTGTCAGATGCTGTTACTGACGCTGTTAAATTAATAAACGCAGAAAGAACGCAGCAAATTTAAGTGAGAAACCTTTGCAATTGTATTAAATTTACATAAAAATTAAATTGAATCTAACTTCTGACGTGTAGAGTAGCAACACATTCAGAGAAAAACATCCTGAACTAAGGTAGCGCTACCATTACAGTTCACAACAGTTGTCTGCGCTGAATGCGGCCATTCTAGGTGCAAAACAACGTCACATTTATTGCACTTAAATGAAGCATGCTTATGGCGCTGACGACAACGACGAGGCTTTGGAATATGCTTTTATGCGTGTCCAGTTTTATCCGTGTGGTTACTGTTCAAAGCATTTGTTTCCTTTGTTTTAGAGGGGTTTGGGAGCTTTAGGGCTCTCTCTGTCTTGGCGCAGCAAACATTCAGCGACATATACGCGGAAATTGAGTTTGTTTAGCATTTCAGATCGAGATCTTTCCGTTTTATTTCTCTCGTGTTTGCGTAGAAAGCAATAAAATTTTCACGCATTGACCATTGCTGCGTCAAGCGCGTTCATCAACAATGGCCAATACCATTTCTTTTCCCGACTGCGGCATTTCCAAAGTTTCCATTCGACCATTTTTTCTATTCACCCGTTTGGTGTGATGCATTGGCTCGAGTGGCTCATAGTTAGATGCATTACCGTTCAAACTAGTCATCAGTACGAGTTTTTCGCTGTTTTTATCACACAAGTGATCATCCATCGTGCAACGCTGCTTTTTACGCATCGTTTTTGGCCCTAAAAGACCCTGTTCGATTTTCTCGAATGGTGCCAGTAGCAAAATAGCCCAAAGCAGACAGACGTCACATTAATGTGTGTGACGTAAAAAGTTTCATCTGCTCATAGATTGATATATTGTGTGAGAATACTCCAAATTACATACATTTTTCATTCATGAAATCGTTGAGTGGCGTCACCTTCGCGAATTTGTAATTTTTTTCTAACTGACGGTTGTCGCACACGTGAAAGAAGAGCTTGATTAGTTTGAAGCGTTCTGGAGTCATCGTAGCACGAATTAAATTGCATTTCAATGTGGGATTTATACTCCAATGTTTCTGTAATTGCAAACGTGTGTTGTACACAGTCACGCACAGACTACCGATGAATTTACGCATTTCGTCAGCGTCAGTGGTGAACGTCGCGTTGTTGCAATCTCTTCCACGGATCTTACAGTTCACGATCCAGTAAATTACATTTTCAGCCATGAATAAATCGAACAATTCGATTGGCGAAAGGGTGCCTACAATTCAATAACAAATAGAAAACAATGTTGGTTACTTTGCAATTACTTTGTCAATTATAACAACCAACCATATTTCTTAAATAATGCTGATATTTTCCCCTCTTCTACGTTCTATGTTTTCCGAAAACCCGATATCCTTTTCGACTTAGTCCTCTTTGAGGTGTACATCTGTGGCTTTACCCTTTTCTTCTTATTCGATTGACTAGGCCGAGCTTTACTGACTTTGGCAGCATCATTCTCTAGTACCTCGAGATTGGAATTGTCATCGTCTTGGGAGCAATCGGACAGACGTTCATTCTCATCATCAAATTCGCACATAGCTTCGATTTCACCAGCCACTTCTCAAATTTGTTTGGGTTTGTTGTGGATTTGAGAGATAGGAGACAAAATAGAGAAAAGTTTTTTTGAAAGTTCGCTCGAGGAACGACGACTATCTTGTAAAAAGGATGGAAAAAAATGTTTAGCTGCTAAAAAGAGCATATTTTTTTTGAGTTTTTTCATGTTTAAATAAAACTTATAAACTAATTAATATTAAAATATTAAAATTTCGAACGCTTATTGTATTTATTGATAAATTGAATTGTACTGCGATGATAACTGGTGGCTGCTGTTCGCATTGAAGAGTTTCTGAGTTGCTAAAGAGTTGTTGAAGCAGCATTTTTACTTGTGGGCTGGGCTGGTATTGCTGATGGCTGTTTGAGCCTACATTTGTGCCGGGAAGAGCTCCATGTATTCTGGGATCAACTGACAATTGGATATTTAAGATTGGGTAAAAATTTGGACGTGCCGTTACCGTTTCACACTGTCTGAGGCTGTGGCTAAGGCTGTGTGTGGTGTGTGTTGGTGCAAAACTTAACGGGTAAAATCCAATAACGTTTTTCGTATAGAATGAATAAGAAATATTCTAAACTTAAAAGATCATTCAAATGTGGTGGCAATAATAAACCATTAAAATCGGCTAGTATGATTAGCTCTAGAAAAACTGAAGCGGCACACCAACTGGTGACCCTGTCATCCTGTACGACACAGCCACAGCATAATGAACATCTGCAGAAGATGAAAACTCGCATTAAATTGCGAGTTTAAAATGTTGGAGTTAAACACTCAACAAATTGTTGAAGCAATGCAACAAGATTGGCAGGAGGTCGCCAAACGTTCAAAAAAGTAAATTTTCCATTAAGAACAGGGTGATCAGAAGATCAGAGATAGTCCTGGAATTCAGGCCTATTCACTTACTCCTAATTAGGAAAAAAATGTGAATTTGGTTTTGAGAGGTCTTTCACCTGAGTATGAGGACGAATTGCTTTCGTTAATTCCTGGTGGGGTAGAAAAGGTTTCTAGACTGGTTACGCCTCGTTCTCGGAGAGAGCAAAAAAAGTATGACTTATTCTTGGTAAGACTTCCTTCAGGGAAGACTAAATCTGAGGTGTTGAAATTAAAGTTTTTGTTTAATACGCAGGTGTTCTGGGTAAAACCGAAAGGTAACTCAGGGCCCATTCAATGCAGACGATGCCAGCAGTTCGGCCATATGGCGATGAATTGCGCCGGTGATTATAAATGCATGAAATGCAATAATGAGCACCATCCAGTGTAACGGTCGAGTCTGGGCAGAAACCTTTTTGTGTTAATTGCAAGAGGGACCACCCTGCCAACTACAGGGGCTGTGAGAAGTACAAAGTGTACTCATTGTACAGAAAATGCAGAAGGCGAAGCTAACTCGAAGTTGAGAGCTGAAAATGTTTTCATTGCTTCTAAAGCGCCTCCGCCCTTAACGGTGTCCTACGCCAGCCTCTTTAGAGGGCAGGATGGTCCCTCTTCCTGTAATAATACCAAAGAATGTTAATCATTCTAAAGATAATGTGTTGAATCAATTTTTTTAATCTTTCCAAGGACTTGTTTGGAGTGAGTGTACAGGGTCTCCTGGGAAAAATTGAGAGCTTCATGAGAAATATTAAGAGCTGTGCTTCTATCCAGGAAAAAAGAATGTCTTATTTAGAGCTTCTAAATGAAATTATTGTAAATGATATGTAATGTCTTTTAATTTTGTAACTTTTTCTTCGCCTTACCGGTCACCGATTGGAGTGATGATGGAAGATCTCGAGTCGAGCCCTTATGGATCACCCTTACATTACTTTTTTAAAGCCCTTCCAGGACATAACCGGGGATAAATTTTGTTTTTTTAATTCATCTTATTTAAATTCGTTCTATGGAACATTTCTAGAGAAAACACTAATGATGTTGGGGGACAAAACCTATTTTTTATTAATATGTGTATTAATATTTTGATAAAACTCAAGTACCTTACTATATTATTTAATCTTTATATGCCTTATTGTACTGTACGTGGTTATAGTAAAATTATAAAAAAAAGACCAAAGAGAAATATATAACTATTTTTAACTGAATTATTGAATTAATTTATTCATTTCATGTTTATATATATCTGTTCTTCAAAGTTAAGTTAATATTTCCATGAGGAAATATAAGTGCTGTTCGTGTTTTCAATCTTTATACTTTTTCTAATATTGCACTATTGATTTTATTCAAAGACAGTGAATAAGATAAAACTATGAATTGTTAGCGATAGCTATTTTGCTTTGTTAAAATTACATGTTACGAAAGCTCATCGTATTTTCCTTGTTTGCAATTGTTACACAATTTTGCTGTGTATTCGTTTTTAACTTCAAAATTATACTACTGAATTGACTTATCCATTATTGCACTCTTTTACTCATAGCAATCTCAATCGAGAAAGTAGCAACGACTTTGTATTGTATAAAGTAGATTTAATTTGAGCATGCCAAACTGCCACGGTCATGCTGGTCGTTGTCTCACTCCTTCTTATGGTAGTTTTTAGAATTTTGTATATACTCTTGAATGACACTCGTCAGATGTTATAATTTTATTACTCAGTGAGCAGGAGTAAAACTTGTGTATATTAAGATATTAGCCATGTAGCATTCAGTTTATTAATTTACTTGATAGGTAACCGATTGTGCTGGCCATACTATAATAGCCGTTAAGTTTACAATTAAGCAATTGTTTGTATTTTTCTTGTATTATCGTTTTGTATAAGACTCAATAAAGTACTACTACTACTACTTGGGTTTGTTGTGTTATGTTTTATTTTAGCACAAATGTCGTTTTGCATTTTGAGATACCGGTTCAGACCAGTCATGTTTGCGTGCACACAGATCGAGGGAAAAATTACGGATCGCGACCATACTATATTTGTCATCAAATATACGGCAAATACTAATTGGAGTAGTTAAGCCTGGTTTTCATTTACATTTGTTGTCATATATGACCACTGATTGTCATATCAAATCACAACCAAGTGAGAACAGATAGAATTTTGCTTGTCAATCAAAATATCGTTGTATGACAAGAAAAATCGAAATGCCAACATGTTGGCATTTTGTGTCAGTTGCTGCCTACAAAAAATTTTGTTTTATTTTTAAATATTGGCAAATAATTTGGCAAAGTTTTTGAAATATTGTTATTTTAATTGGTTTAAAAGGAAAAGTGCACTTAAGCAAGGATTATCCCAGTGGCTGGTGTTGCTTCCAAGGGATTTGTTGCAGGACGCATTTTCGGGTTTAACGTTGTTGTGGTCGCTTTGCCAGGAATTTGTCATTTGCTCGAATCTTGAAGACGTATCTTGCGATAGAACGTGGCAATGGTGCTTTTTGAACCAACACCGGGCACTTTTGCTATTAATCTAATAAAATTTACAGTATTTTATAAATTTCACCAAAAAGAATCATTTTCTAACAATCTCAAATATAAAACATCAGCTGTTGTTGATGAAAAAAACATAACTGAACAAACCGATGTCATTTCACAAATAACATCAAAAGTAAAAACAGTATGGTAATCAATTGACACATAACTTCAACGTCAGTCTTTGACATTCGATTTTATGTCAGTTTTTGGGTTTCAATGAAAACGCATTTGACGTCATATGGTCAAGATGCCTACTGACAGTGATTGTTGTCATTGAAATTGACTTAGTGAAAACCAGGTTTTAGGAATTAATTTTTTGCCGATTTAAAATATTTTGCCGAATGACAAAAAAAAAAAGGGAAAAAAATTCCGAAAACTGCTTCGCGGAAAGACTCGGCAGAACAACAAAATAACGCAAAGCCATATACATATAATGTATGTTAGCAAAAATTCAAGAAAACATATGTATTAGGTTGCAAGTTGATATCATTTTCGGGCTCACCTAGGAAAAATTCGAAATTGACTGGTCGAATACTCGACCCCTGGGCTGAAATGGGTTAACATAAGCTGACGGCAATAAAATATTATTGGCGTGAGCTTCTTGGATGCGATGCAAGTAAGTTTCTTGGACAACGATTTCTCATTCAGAGTTAATTTGTAGAAAGAGTAAAAGAACACGTCGAACTGTCGAAAACAAAAAAAAAAAAAAAAAAAATAAGAAAAGCAATTATGTTTGTGATCTAAATATACAAAAGTGTCCGCTTATTAGAGCTTCGCGTCCGCTTATGGCAGATTTTTTTCCATAAATAAACATTTTTGTGTGTCCACGTCTGTTTATCGAAAAGTCCGTGTATGGGAGAGCAATTTCTATGGAAAAAAAAATCAAAAATTGATCGTTCCCAAGAATGTGTACGCTTATAGGTAACTTTCGCTTATTAGAACTTCCGTCTATAGGAGCTTTTACTGTTATTCTACGCCCCAGTTACCAACATTATCGTCTTTGCAAAATTTTGTCTAGTTTCTACACGCAACAGTACTGTCAAAAATAACGTAAATTTTTTTATATTCTCTTTCACGCTTCATTATTTTCTTAATTTTCTATATTCCCATTCCATTTTGATAAGTGAAGTATATTCAAGGGTTTAGTTTCAAATGCATTTTTGTATTTTTTTTTCCAGACGATCTGGTAATTTAAGCACAACTTCAGTGCCATCTTTATATAAAAAACTATATGTTAAAAACAAAAATTATTTAAACTGAAGTAAAATTTACATGCAAATTAAATTTTTTTGTCAATATAATATACTTTTTTAGAAAAAATCTTCTAAAATATGCCTTAATTCCAATCAATTATGCCTAAAACCACCCTTAAGAATATGTCATTACGACTTAAGATTCGAGATGGTGCATGATCATGGTGCGAAATTTAACCAACCGCCACACAGTGAACTTTTTAAACCAGATACAGCTTCGTTTATATAAATAATTCAAACTTTAGAATTCGTTGATAAAATGTCATGAAATTTTGACAGTTAACTAGTTTAGGTTGATACTCTATGGCAAGGCCATCCAGAATCCTTTCCCGTGCGTCGACGGGCAGTGCACTTTGTCGTCTGTTGGATGAATTCGGGAGTGATAGCTGATACACATTGACTGCGACTAGCGACGAACGCCAATTGTCAAAAAATATAACGCATGTTTTCTTATGAAGATGTATTTTTTGAAGACGGCACGACAAAGAGAGAACACGACCACAATTGTTGCTGCCGCAGACAAGGTTCATTTATAAGGTTGTGGCACTCTTTTTCCCGCCTTTGCTCGAACTGTCACTGTGCTTTTCCTTGTTTAAGCATTCATTTTCTTCATTTCTTTTCATCCATTCTGACAGTTCGACCGAGTTTGCTCTCAAGTGCCACAACCTTATAAATGAGCCTTGGCCGCAGACTTCAATCTATTTCTAATTTGATAGACGACAAGAGCGAACATAGCAGAGTTTGTTTATGTTTTGTATGAAACACAGATTGTCGCTGTTGCGTTCATTATAATCAAGTCGTCGAGAATACTGCGGCATTTCTGTCTGACGGCAAGTTTTCGTTTTGTCGGTGGTCGGAAGAGCGTGGATGTACAGAACACGTGAGAGCGAGAACATGCTAGAACCAAGGCTCATTTATAAGGTTGTGGCACTTGAGAGCGAGCTCTGTCGAACTGTCAGAATGGATGAAAAGAAATCAAGAAAATGAATGCAAAGAACAAAGAAAAGCACAGTGACAGTTCAAGCAAAGGCGGGAAAAGAGTGCATTTCTCTCAAGTGCCACAACCTTATAAATGAACCTTGGCTAGAACATTTTAGCAAGGGTTTTTATTATTTGACATAGCTACAAAAAGTGATGTTGTTTTGACGTATAATTACGTCTTACAGCGCAAATTTGTTTGTTTGTTTTTGTTTAAACTTTGGGGTAAACGTACAGCCATTAATATTCAACGTTCAAAGATAAAATATATAACAAAATATCTGTTATGTGGCGAATATTGACAAAATTGTATAACCTTTTTTCGCAGTTACAATTAGAACTCTCACATGGAGGAATATCAGACAAATTTTAAGTTGTATTTTTGCGTAAAATAATAAAAACAAAATTAATATTTTTTCTCCAAATTTTAACAGTCAAAATATTACTACAATTTTTTGTTTTTTATGACAAAATACATACTCGATACGGTAACTGGATAATTTGCACAGTATTTATGATTAAAGTTATAAAACGCACGATTTTTATATCACTGAGGGTGCAACATTGATTCTTGGCGGCTCTGAGCACAATGAGCGCAATTATAATTTTCGCAATGCAGGCGCTCATGCTAGGGTTACTATGCAACTATTTTTTAAGAATACAAATGATATATTTTTAATTCAATATATTAATACTTCTTCTATGAAACATAATATTATACTAACATTTATAATATTACGATTTAAATTATAGAAAGAAAACTTTTTCTTTAAATTTGACCTTAATGTAAAATAAAATTAAATTTATGAAATGAACAATTCAATTAAAGCGTCCAGTCAAAAATTTGTTTTTTGGAACCGCTAACTTGGAGTATGTAATTTTAATTGTTTTCCTTGTCTCGGAACGCTATCTTAAGGCCGAAACATAATAGGCTCGAGCATGGTGTAAGAAATAGAGGTGTTAGTGAGTTTGACACTTCTCTCTCAAAATGATAAAATTATGTTTCCCCGTTCTTGTCAAAAACAGCTGATGGTGAATTGTAATGAAAACAAATTTTGTTAAATTCGTGTCTTTCTGCAAGTTTATAAGATTTTTACAGAGATTAAAGTGAGAATAAAGTGATATGGAGAACAATTAAAAATATATGAGACGCTGTGCGTTATGCAAAAAAAAAAAACGATGTGAATGCAAGACAATTTGCATGCTGGCCAAAGCTTCATGTCGGCGGCAACTTCCAGCGCACATTTCTGATAAAATGGCCAAAACATTCAATGACAAACTTGGCAAATCGGCGAAGA
The DNA here is from genome assembly GCA_963920525.1 of Dichetophora obliterata. Taxonomy (NCBI): domain Eukaryota; kingdom Metazoa; phylum Arthropoda; class Insecta; order Diptera; family Sciomyzidae; genus Dichetophora; species Dichetophora obliterata. The sequence continues at coordinate 69,524,197 of OY986437.1, read as the reverse complement.
CAACTGCAATAACTTTTTGTCAACACAACACGGCACAATTAATTGCATTTAATACTTATTTATACTTGTATAAATATATACTAGCACATCATGATACAAAGAACTACAGATAAAGTATTGCGCATGTCCGCCATCTTTGTTTTGACGTAGTTCGAGCTTGTCAAAGTGGCTAAATAAAAGCGTAATAACAATATATTTAATGGGGATAATTTATTTATAGCTATGAAAAAATATCGAAATTTTCTTATTGAAACTTGGTTTATTGACATGAAATAAATTACATTATAAATATATTTATAAATAAATTTAAGCAAATTTATTTTTCAGTACTATTATTGAAAAGAAATGCATACATAATAGGGGTGTTTTCTCCCATTTGTTCTCCTACACAAAAAAAAAACTACGTTACTTGATGTGTTTGACAGCACTTTGATTGCTTCGTTTTCATTTTCTTGTTCTTCTCGTTTGTTGAAAAAATTGTAAATTTGTTTTATGGCCCGAATTAAAATCGTTGCTATTCTCATCAAAAGCATTCAAAACGTTAGTACTAATTTTAATTACATAAAATATAATTGAAAATTATAACTTACGCGTACTATAAGTTCACAATATTATAAATTAAATGAATGTAACACTTCTTAAATGCTTGCAATTGTGTTGCTTGCTGCTTGTGTTTACTTTTTGCTTTTTCACATTTTCTTTTCTATGTATGCACCACGTGTTATGCTGACAAGCTCGAGTGACGTAGTGCGCAGAAGATTTCATTTTTTGCGCACGGAGTAAGCTATCTGTATATCTTTGGCCGCATTCAGCGCAGACAACTGTTGTGAACTGTAATGGTAGCGCTATCTTAGTTCACGATGTTTTTCTCTGAATGTGTTGCTACTCTACACTTCAGAAGTTAGATTCAATTTCATTTTTATGTAAATTTAATTCAATTGCAAAGGTTTCTCACTAAATTTGCTGCGTTCTTTCTGCGTTTATTAATTTAACAGCGTCAGTAACAGCATCTGACAGTTAAGCAAACACTTGTGTTCATGTAGCATAGAATTTGTTCGCTCGATTAAAAGGCGTTCGCTACTTTATCAGTTTTAGTTAGCGCTACGAAATTTGTACCATTGTAACGGAGGCGAAATTTTGGAGTCAACATGGACGTTAAAATTCAAAAAATGAATTTTAAATTTCAAAATTTTAACATTTTGGTTGTTGTGGAGCGGTGCTACCATCTCTGCGAGAGGGCGGCCCTTTGCATTTAGTTTGAGGGCGCCTTTTTACAGCGCCCCTGGTTCTCGATGACCAGTATTTATAAGGCCGCTCACTCACAGAGGTGGTACCATCGCCCCGGTCCAGTGACCCGCGGACACTAGGTTGGCCACGGCTGCACGTGCTAGTTAGCCATTGCTAGCAGTTCGGTGAGATGTGGGGTGGGGTCTTGTGGCCGTCCACGTGTACCCTTGCCGTACAAATGTCACGTGCATAAGTCATCGCACGTCGGTGATTCCAAATAAAGAATACAAAAAAAAAAATTTTCTGAAACGAGAATTAAAAAATCAAGTAAAACAAATATAAAAAAATAAAGGAAACCGTTTGGGCACCCCTGGCCCAATCATCCAACACCTACTCGTTGAGCTCTGGTGGACGAGCTCGGCCCACACTTTTCCCACCCTTCCGTGAGGGTTCAGGGGCTAAATGTATTGGAAACCCTCCCAAAAGCAAACATCTTCTCCCTTGACCAAAATAAATAAACCCTTTAGCAATTCATTATATTATAGAATTTAATTTAGTTTTAAGTACATGTAAATTTTAAGTTTAATTTTAGTTACTTAACTTTAATTTTAAACTGTTATTTGTTAAATTTAATATCACTTTGGTACCCACCCGCCGGGGCGATGGTACCACCTCTGTGAGTGAGCGGCCTTATAAATACTGGTCATCGAGAACCAGGGGCGCTGTAAAAAGGCGCCCTCAAACTAAATGCAAAGGGCCGCCCTCTCGCAGAGATGGTAGCACCGCTCCACAACAACCAAAATGTTAAAATTTTGAAATTTAAAATTCATTTTTTGAATTTTAACGTCCATGTTGACTCCAAAATTTCGCCTCCGTTCCAAATTGGCGCCCAACGTGGGGCCGATAAAAATTTTGTAATTATCGACTCTCTCCGTAAATTTTTTTGTGATGTTCGGTAGCGCGTCGGTGATTCCAACCAAAGAGTACATTTTTTTTCTAGCAGTTTTTTTTTATCAAAAATTTGTGATTTTGTTTTTTTTATATTTTGAATTGGATAGTCAGGGTTGGCTGCTGGAATATCCGTCTGTGACATTAATCTGCATTCGTATCCGCAGTCAAATCACTGAAATGATTAATTCCTTTGTGTTTGATATGAAAACTGTGATTGATATTAAATTTCAATTTTTAAATTTTCAATAGTTAAATTTATTAAATAATTTTTTTGTTTTCTTGCGTGATGATATCGGGTTCGGAGGTAGTGTCGAGTGTTGCCTGGAATTGCGATGTTGTTGCGTTTAGTGCGCATGTCGACCGCTTCACTCGGGACTATTTTTCTGGACTTCGTGTCATCACGTGAGCCCATTTAAGTAGTAGTTTCCGGTTAATTAAGAAGTTTTTTTTTTTTTTATTATCTATTGGACCCCCTGACTCAATCAACCAACAACCGCTCAAAATAATTTCAAAGCAAATCTCTCTCTTCTAAGAAAAAAAAAAAACTCTTTGGTTGGAATCACCGACGCGCTACCGAACATCACAAAAAAATATTTACGGAGAGAGTCGATAATTACAAAATTTTTATCGAGCCCCACGTTGGGCGCCAATTTGTAACGGAGGCAAAAATTTTGGAGTCAACATGGACGTTAAAATTCAAAAATGAATTTTAAATTTCAAAATTTTAACATTTTGGTTGTTGTGGAGCGGTGCTACCACCTCTGTGCGTGAGCGGCCTTATAAATACTGGTCATCGAGAACCAGGGGCGCTGTAAAAAGGCGCCCTCAAACTAAATGCAAAGGGCCGCCCTCTCGCAGAGATGGTAGCACCGCTCCACAACAACCAAAATGTTAAAATTTTGAAATTTAAAATTCATTTTTGAATTTTAACGTCCATGTTGACTCCAAAATTTTTGCCTCCGTTACACCATTCAGCGAATTTTTATACAACAGTTGCCAACTGTTGTCTGCGCTGAATGCGGCCTTTGTTTCATGATAGCACATCATCTAGCAACTCAAACAAATAACACAATTTGACAACTATCAACAGGTCCGCCCTTTCGCTCACAATTTTTTGACAGAAGCAAAGAAATTCATGGTGTTGTCAAAAACTCACTAACACCTGGTTTTCTTACACCATGGGCTCGAGCTTTTTCTTACGCTCTTTCTCATTCTCTTCGTACATGTCCCTTGTTCCTTTTACCACCGAATTTATCAAGCATAGAGCCTGAACAGAATCAAAAATCGTTGCGACCGACGATTGAAATAGCATAGATTCTAAGTCTGCGATTTATCGTTGCAGAAAACGTGCTGCGTATTTTGCATGTATTTTCCAACAACAACGAATCGTCGATCGCAACGATTTTTGATTCTGTTCAGGCTCATATGCTGTTGCCCGTGCTGCTTGCTGCGGTCAGGCGTTTTGCCCATACGGGCGACTTTGGACACCCCTACTCTAATGGATTGGTTTGTTTGTTGGCTACTTGGTTGGCTAATCTTCTATGAAGTGTGCCTGTTGCAGCTTCGGTAATGTATAAGTGAGATACGGTTTGAATGAACTAGATTGCAGTGATTTATCGCACTGTTATTAAGTGCATAAACATTTAGAAAAATGGAGAAATAATTGAACAAAATTCTAGAAATGAAAATTTTTTTATGTATAAGTATTCTTATATGAAACTTAAAAAAATTGAAATTTAAGCAGCTATTTTTTTGTGTCGTACAGTATTATTACCCTGTAGGAAAATCAACTAAATTAAAAGTAGTTGAAAAAGTAGTTTTTTGTCAACCACAACTTTTTTCCATAGAACGAACTAACATATTTTGTATGGTGATGTCCGCTAAATAAGTCAATTTACTTTCGTCTGCATATGATTTCAACTACTTGTTAAATTAGTTGAATTTCAACTATTTTTTTAACTACTTTAAAATAAACAAATTGAAATCCGCATATATTTTCAACTACTTGCTAAATTAGTTAAATTTAAATTATATTTTAATTACTTTAAAATAAATCAATTGAAAACTAGTTAAAATTCTACTTATTGAAGATTAATTTAAAATCATAAGAATTTTAAACTTCTATACACCAAAGAAAATATTTTTACAGTTTTTAAAAATAAAATAATACATAAATTCATATTAGTGAAAGCCTAAAGTAAATAATATTTGATGAAATAGCATGGTTAAATATATATAAACTTGTAATCTAATAAAAATTTGCAACAAAAACATGTCAAAATCTGAGTAGTCGCCGCCTTAATATAATTCAAAGTAGTTTTTAAGCCACTTGTTTTGAAGTAGTTTCTCAATTACTTTATATATAATGCAATAAAAACTATTGCATAGTTTATTTTAAATTAGTTTCTTAGTTAGTTGCTTTTAAAAACAAGTAAGTTTGTTCCTATGGGGTATTTTTAAAATCACGTTACGAATACATAGGAAAGACATTACGAGACGAATTTACATTTCACATGTGAAAAGTTTAGTTATGATCTGATATGAATAATATTTTATCTAGCAGTGAAAAAAAACGAAAGGCTTAACACGATGAAATAATCGAGAAGACTTTTAGCAGCTATTATCTGTTTTTTGAGTTAGTGATGATTTTGCACAATCGTAAAGATCACTCTAGATTTAAAACGGCGATAGTTACTTTTTATTCTTTTTGTGTTTCATAAAAGAGTAGCTAAAGTCTTGTCTATCCAAATGAAGTTTGAGGAGCCAAGCAAAGCCAAACTTAGAACCACACAAGTTGTATTGGCTTCGTATGCTTTGATTCTCAGCTGTTGGCTTCAATTCATTGGGTTCCATGTTACGCGTACTTGTAGTTAATGTGACATTCTGGATTCTGAGCAAAAATGATGACAAGTTAAAAATAACACAATATTGCTAAAGAGAAAATAAAAAAAGAACTACAAGAATATCTACTACGTGCTTTTTAAAGATTTGCCAGCATCAAAGGGTAGTATTACATACATATCAGAGAGGCAATTCATAGTTATTGGCTGACGTAAACTGTAATGAATTCTGAAGTTTTTCGTTTTAAAACCGTATAAACTCTTCCAATGTTTTAGTACTCTAGCATCATATTGCAATGAGTGTAAAAAAAATATTTGCTTCGAGTAGTCTTTCGACGTATTTAAATTCTAGTGGTTATAAATAACATACGAAGTGAGGCTGGACAAATTAACTGAAAAACTCTACTTGAGAAAAGCTTTCGAGTGATAAATAAAACTTTAACCTTACTAATATCACGAAAGAGTAAACGCCAATGCAGTTTTTCTACACTGCTATTATTATCGAGTTATTGAAATAAGTAAAAAAAATATATACAAATAAAAATTGTTAAGTCAAATTTTAGCCTTTAAAAGAAAAAACACATATAATATTGTGTTGTTGTAATATTATGATTAATTTCTGAAATAAGAAGCTAGTTGCAGTTGCACATTGAAAATGAGCTACTTAGACAGAAAAATAAAACAAAAAGGCGGAGACTAACATAAAATTGTAGTATAAACAAAACTCGAGAACGTATTTAGGGTGTTTTATTAATAAAAGTATAAATAAAAGAATTCAAATGTAAACAAAACGCAATTTGTAAACATTAAAATGCAACACGATAAACAATAACGTGAGCGAAAATAAAAAAGTAGAGAATATGTATTAATAACAAAAAAGCACAAAAAATAAATCTAAGTATCATGTGTGTATCATGGTCGTAGCCTGGGTAGGGAAACGCCCCCCCGCCCCCCCTTAAATTTAAGAAAAATAATTTTTTAGTATTAAAGTAAGAAATTCAAAACAGCTTTTCCTTCAATTAAAAAAGTATTGATGTTTTTAATTAAAGCTTATTTTTTTTTATTACAAACTTAGGGCTGACACATTTATGATTTAATAAAACAGTTTATTAAAAGCTCTAATTTAAATTGATTGGTAACTCTTACATGTATGCAGTGGTGGATTGGGAGCGAGTGGAGCGAGTGGGCTCGAGCCCACGCGGCACAGTTTTAGGGGCGGCAAAATTTGGAAAAATAATAGAACATTTTTTTTTGCTAAGATTATAAGAACGTTATTGTACTCCGCAATGTACTCCGGGATATGAATGGGCCAACAAAAATTTAGAGTGGAAACTTTGTAAAATTTTAGATAGTATAAGCACAAAATTGACTAAACGAGTTTCAATATATAAACAAATTTACGAAAATTATGAAGTTTCGGAATGTTTAAGTAGAATTAATGTGCCCAAGAATGCACTTTACCTTACTTTGATAACCTTGTTAAAAGTCGCTCAAAAGTTAACCATACGTCTTTCAGAAGTATCATTGTTTTCGTGGCTTAATGTTATGTTAAAAGCTATTAAACAATTTTTTTTTGTACTTAAATGACTTTCTTACATATTACCTTGTTATGCAAACACATTTTATTATAATTCTTTTTATTTAAAAATGAGAATAAGAACTTGCAGTGAAAGCATTTCACAAGAGAGCGACCAAAAAATTTAGAAAGCATACGTCTCGCAGACTTAGGTTATCAAAGTTGGGTTAAAAAATTAAAACTGTTAACCTTATTATTAAGAGGACTCCTGTCTATCGGAATGAATTAATTTTCAAGAATATACAAAAGAAAAGTTGCATTCGCTTTCAGCATTCATAAAAAAATTGTCGCAATGCTTATGTGAAAACGGCAATCACAATCTAGAAAATACAATAATTCTGATGACAAATATAATTCAAAATAACCAAGTCGAAATTATTTTTCCAAATTTAAATATTGCATTTCGAATGTTTTATACCTTTTTGCAACTGCTAATCCGAAAGATCGTTTTAAAAAAATTAAACTGTTTTGGAGTATTTTGCATTGAAGGACGTTCAGTTAATGCATTTGATTTCGATGACATAATTTGGGACTTTGCTTCTGCAAAATCCCCACGTAAAGTTCATTATATTAAATAATTACTAACATTTTTAGCATAAGTAGCTAAACTATGTTCAACATTTGCACTAATTATTTGCAGTCCTGTAAAATATAGTCTCAAGCAACAAAAAAAAAATTCCAAAAATATAAACTGATGTCTTAGGAAGCAAAAATTCAAAATCTTAGGGTATAAAATATTAGTTACTAATTACACATTACACTGTAGGGACGTCAAAAAGACACAAAAAAATGCCAAGACACTTGAGCTAATTTTTGTGTCGTAGAATTTAGTGGTATACTCAATTAATACTCAATAAATTCAAATTAAATTTTTGCCGAAAAAAAAGAAATTAAGGCCAAATGAAGGTCAAATATCAAAAATCTGAAAATATTAAGATTTTGATCTGATTTAGAAAAACTGAGTATGCCACCAAATTCTACGATCGAAAATAAGGTTTATGTGTCTCGGCGTTTCTTGTGTCTTTTCAAAAGCTTAAAATTTACCTAGTCTTATTAAAGATTTATATTTTTCAAGCCAACTTTTTTTTAGGGGCGGCATTATAGTCTAGCCCACAGCGGCAACTTTGGTTAATCCGGCCCTACATATATTTATATTCCAATCTGAGCTGCAGGATTCGATAGTCAGTTTTTTAGCAACACAAACGTTCATTGTCAAAACTAACGAAAACAAATCAGCAGTTCAAATTGAAATTTCTGATTGGATTTATTTGTGCATTTTTCAATTTAATTTCTTTTTAATTCTTTAAGCTCCTTGTGGCGCATAAGGCCGCGGTAAAGCTTTTTCATCGTTTACCATCTTTTGCAATCGTTAAGGCTGATTCGCAATATTGCGTTCGGTCGGTCGGCCTATGATCGTACTTTGGTCGGCTTTGCAATAACTTTACGGGATAAACTGTCACTGTGCGTTTAGACCGCCTGAACGAACGAAAGAAACCTCGTTCGTTCGCTCGGTTTAAACACTTTGCCCGAACGAACAGTGTTCGCCATAAATTTATCGCGAACAATGTTTGCCCGGTGTAAACAGTAAATTAGGGCGAACGAACGAAGATTCCTTCGTTCGCTCTGATCGAACAAGCTTCGATCTTTTTGGGCGAATCCGGTGTTGCGCTGTGTTTAAAAACAGAAAAGTAGCAAAGAGGAGTAGCTTTAGAGAATAATTTATAAAAAGTACTAAAATATGTAGTAATTTAGTTTTATGTTTTTAAAAGTGTTCTGTTAACTTTCGCTGCAATATGATTGTGTTGTGTAAAGGGCCAAATGAAGTTTTTAAGCGGAGAACCCTATATTTTATTTATTTGAGGCGACTGTTTATTTGAGGTCATTTTTTTTTAAATAACTATATAACTTTTAATAAAAATTTTGAGTTTATGGATAGAAAATATTATTAAATATATAGCAGGAGTCCGCAATAGAGCTCATTCAAATAAAAAAAAAATATATTTTAGGTTCTCCTGAAACTTTTTGAGTTTTTAATCGAAGATTTTATAAAAATGTGGATATTAACCAAAATGGTAGTTGAAAATTCGATTAAAGTTATAACATAAAAAAGATTTCTCTAAAATAAAAATCGAACGACTGAAAGTATCAATTGTATTTGCTTAATAAGTGCATACAATTTGGGAACAATTTTTATTTAATTGACTTAAAATTTACGAAATTTATTGACATAAGAAAAATGTGAAAACATTCAATTTTTGTTTGTCGAAAAACTTAAATGGGCCCTTAAGTTAAACACACGTCTTTTCTATAATAACTAATACGAGTAATATATTGTTATGGAGTGGCAAACCATTTGTTGTTGAGAAACGGAGTATAAGTTTTAGTACTAATATAAAAATAAGGAGTTATCAACCCTGCATTTATTGATGTTCGGCCTAATAGCCCAAACAGAATAAGCATAGCCAACATGCAGCCAACAAAAGAAATGTCAACATAGAAGTTGGTTGCCTTGCAACCCTATGAAATGAACATAATGAAAATAACCAACACGTAGCGAACGCAGCCGACACAAAAATGTTGACGAACTTTTAACTTTTTCCGCAGCCAACGGTAGCGAAATGTCAAAATACATTGTTCAAATTAGAACACTTAAAATTGACTGAAAGATATTAGTCCAAATTAGTAAAAAAACAAACAAATTATCATATGCAAGGCTTTATCTACTAATTTAGTCAAAAATACCAAAATATTGTAAGCATAAAGTTCTATCTGCGTTACCAACACAAATTCGATTCTGTACACAACATTTCGTTGGCTATGTTTTCGACAGCTCGCTACATGTTGGCTATGCCTATTCTGTTTGGGCTATAATGCACAAATTGCTGTTTACACCGCCTGAACGAACAAGATGGCGGCCAATGTTTGTTCGCGAATGATGTTCGTGCGGTCTAAACAGTACTCCGAACGAAGAATTTATTGCAATAAATTGTTCGCGATAAATTTTTCGTTCGTTCAGGCGGTCTAAACCCACAGTCAGAACGCACGATCTAAAAATTTTATCTCTACAATGTTGCGTTCAAGGTCGCGCATGTGTCACTTTGATCAACTGTGGGGATGCCAGTGTAAGCTATCCCATTAATGGGATTTTTTTATTTTATCAGCACAGTTTATGCTAGGGGTATTCTCGATTCAGTGCACTTGCCTGTGCAGTTGAGCAGTTACGTGTTCGTGAACACACTACTATCACTTTTTTCGAAGCCGTCAAAATTTTCAATGTGCAAAAGTACACAACTGCTCAAGGAAAGTGGAAAAGGCTACAGTGGAAAAGCACTTGTGAAGATTTTTCACGTACGTGTATTTTGTTTTTGTAAAGCTCACAAGACCTCAACTGCAGTGGCAACTGAACTGAATCGTAAATACCCCTATTGATTGTCATTCAAATTAATATTTATCAGTTTGCAACTTAAGAAAATTCAAATTTTAGTGAATTCAAAATTATTTAATAAAATTTAAATATTTGCGCCAAACTATTTATAATATATAAATAAAAAGAAATAAAAAAAGGAAAATAATAGCTTACATTAAGCCGCATAGTAAAAAATACCGTTTGTACTATGTAATTATGGAAAGTAAGATGTTGAAAGTTGTTATTTTGAGCATATTTACCTGAGTTGTTCTGCTTTCTTATAAAAAGTTTTTAATCTGCAGAAAATATAAATAATTTCATACTTCAAGTAAAAGGTAAAACTTTAAGCTTTTAATTACAATACATTTTTAGTACCTTTATAACGCATATTTTGTAGAAAATAACGTTCATTAAAAAATTCAGATATGATGAAAAGTTGCTTAGTTAAAATGTAAAATATTCTTGCAGTGATATTTATATTGCATATCGTTGAAAAGGTCAATTAATTTCCTTTCAAATGACATGCTAATTTCTTAGATCTATTGGATAATGGCAATGAAATAGAGGTTTTTTTGAACAGATCTTTTAGCAAGAAACAAAATTTTAAAAATCGATAACTCGATAACTACCTGATTAATTGATTTTTCAGCCAAAAATTTTTTTACGGTTTTCTCTACCAGAACTTACTTATTAATGCACTTAATATAAATAATTATTGGCACAAATATTTAAATTGTATTAAATAATGTTGAATTCATCAAAACTTGCATTTTGTAAGTTGCAAAATGCTAAATCTTAATTTATATCAAATTCAATATAACCTGTGCTGATAAAATAAAAAATTCCCGTGAAATACCAATACTAATAACATATGTGCTAACAATCTCATTTTTTTTATTTTTATTTATTATAAATAATTTTGCACAAATATTTCAATTATAAATAGTGTATACTTAATAAAAACTTGCATGCCACAATTTCCATAAAGTTGAATCACATTAAGTAAAGTGTTAAACAAATTAAAGTGTTAAACATTTGTTTGTATAGGGAACACCCCAGGGAGGTTACAGGGGGTGTGCCACTGGTATGGGTGGATCGACCCTCCAAAGTTGGAAGGGGTTGGTCGTACATTTGGACTCGATTGGGGCACTCTAAATGGGTTAAAGAGGGATTTTTCAAAATTTGACCCTACGGAAAAGTTGGTGCATTAGAATTCGTTTTAGAGGTATAGTTCCCCGGGTAAAGTTTCTTATTTTGATCCCTAGAATACGATTTTCACTGAGCAATGGGCGATTTTTTGCCTCCCATGCAACTTTGACTTTTATCTTATATTATAGGAGCGGTCATCATAGCGGACATCAGGCGGATCTGCCTGTTGATATTAGTCGCATTTAGCGAAGTTGGCCACTATTGTGTTAAAATTAGATGAATGGTAAAATTATAAGAGCGTGTGAACATAGTATAAGGGAAAACGATTTTTAACTAATGTATATCAAACAAACGCAAGCCATGAGACCAAATAAAGATTAATTTATTAAATGAAGGTTAAATTCATTTTAAAATATGATATCGTTAAAAAATTTGGTTTAAAAAAATTAACAGAAATTCACAAAAACTCAAATTTAAACCACAAAATAATACAAAAATTATATATAAATAAATAATTTTTTTCTTATTTGAATATCAATCGGCGAGAATTTTCCGCAAAACGAGCAATAGTTTCGACTAGAATGTTTTCCTGGTATAATAAAAGAGTTTAGAAAATTTGTTAAATTATGTTATAAACTTGGAATAGATAAAAATGTTATCTATATATAAATTCAATCGGTTATCGCCCATCGTTGATTGTAGCCATGTTTTCACTTTTCTTAATGTGCTACGCGAACGTTCTATTGCACATGTATTTATAAATTACTTGACCTAAAGCTCTAAAAATTATAACCTTGCAAAATTATGAAGATGTCACAATATAATTATAAATCTAAAAATTTTCTAAAAGATTCTAAAAGATTAAATCTAAAGGATTCAAAGAAAAAGGTAAAACTACACATTAAAAATGGGTCACATATAGAAACTATTAAAAAAGCTATCGGTTAAAAAAATCTCAGATTTAGGGGGGAGGAGGAAATTGCTCAACACACCCCCCTGGTTACGCCCTACACCAGTATCTAAGTAGTATCTAAGTTAGATCCCAGTGAAAGTGCACCAAAGCGAGAGAAATCTCAACAAACGGCTGGAAAGGTGTTGGCGTCTTTTAGGATTCTAGTAGCATTTTGCTCATCGACTACAGTGGCTCACAACGAAAGTCAGGCAGGCATTTCTTAGCACTTTCGCATTGATTTCAGAAATGAAAATGTATGAAGAATATTGCAATATATATTTTTTTCAAAACATTATTTGTTGGTGATCAAAATTAAACAGAAAAATAATTAAAAAAGTAGAACATAACGGTGAAACAAATTTAAATCGAAACAAACCTATAAAAACTGGCTCACATTGAAAGTCGGGCAAGTAAAGAAAATATGCAAATTGTGGTCCTTAAACCGTTATTCCTGCTTACAACTTTTTACTACTATTGGAATAACTTCAGTCAAACGCAAAACTTAAATAAATAAATATTTCTCGAAAAGTGAATCAATCAACACTGGCAGAAAGGCAGATCGTAATAGATTATTATTCGAAAGGAAAATCCGAGCGACAAATTTCACAAATCGCCTTAAAAAGTAAATCAACAGTGCACGATATAATCAAGCTTTATATACAAGATAAGAGACAAGCGCGTCGGAAGCGAATTTCATCTGGGGGGGGGCAGTACAAATGGTGGTGCAAAAAAAGTTCACCAAAATTTCTTCAAAGAAACATGAATGTGAATACACAAATTTTTTATTTTAATTTAAAATAAAAAAATATAAAATATTAAAAAATATTAAAATTTCATTGTTTTTAAAAGTTCTTCCAATTTAAATATTAGAGATCATTCTTTAAAGGATCTTTCACATGGTAATATGAAAATATAAAAAATAATGGTTGCTTTTATAAAGCAAGACTAGGCATATCTTTACATGGTTTAAATGCAATAAGGTACAAAAAGTTATATCAATTTAAATTATTCCTAAATGTTTCTTTCTGTCCTTGCGAGAAACAAACTCTTTCCTCCATCGAATTCAATTCTTCGGTTTTATTTCTGTGAATGTGTATAAGTGCCGCATGAGTGAGTCGTTTCTGTGTCATAGTTGCTCGAAGATACGTTTTAAGTCGTCTTAGTGCACTAAAAAACGCTCAGATAAAGCTACTGATGCAGGCACAGTCAAAAGCAAAGCAATAAGTTTTTCAACTTAATTTAATATTTTTTTTAAAGTATCCGAATTTTTTGCAAATTGGGATACAATGCCACTACAATTTGAAGGTGTTTGGCCAGGCAATTGCTTCAGCAATTTAAGTTGCGCGTGGAGGTCGCTCACATCAAAGTCATCTGCATACAGATCTAGTTTTGTTTTTAGATTTTGTTCAGAAGGCACTTTTCCGTTGAAGGCTTCGATTACAATATTACAGTATTAAGCTACATACTTAAGGGTGCTTTTAAACTGAAGTGGTGGGTTTGCAGTAGAAACTCTACATTTTGTTCTATCTTTTTGCAAACACAGAGAAAGAAAATGGTTATCCGCAAGCATGCTTATGAAGAAGAGAGAAAGAAGAGGAAAATATCTAATACAAATATATTATCGTAGTAAAAAAAACTGACATTTTGAATAACTTTTTAAGTTTTCTTTTTAAATTGTTAATCTAGCTAAAAAAAGGGGGGCAACTGCCCCCTTCCCCCCGCTTCCGACGCCAATGATAAGAGAATATGCAATAGAGAATGTACAGTAGCTAAAAATAAACTTGGCTCCAAAGATGAAAGGTATTTTTTAAGAGAAATAATAAATGACCCATTTTTATTTGCACTTAAACTAGAGGTCATGCTAAAACTCAATTTGAAAAAGAGTGTACACTCAGAAACAATTTGAAGAGTTTTGAGAAAAAAATGTTTAAATTGAGGAGTAGCACGAAAAAAGCACTGTATTAGAAAGAAAAATGTAATAGAACGCTCCAATTTCGTGCATAAGCAGATTACCAAAGACTTGCTTTTCTGGAGCAATGTTAATAAAACAGAAAACATTAGGATCCTTAGCACTTTTAAACAATAAACTTTTAGTACAGGTTTTGTTTATCGATGAGAGTTTATTTAATTTATATGGTTCAGATGGAAAGCGAAAACCGAATAAATAATTTTGGAATAAAAATTCTAAGCATACGATTAAGCATGGTAGAGGATCAGTCATGGTTTCGGTCTGCTTCTGATGTTAGAAGGATTCATTTTATTGAAGGTATAATGGACAAAAATATGTTCCTTGACATTCTCATGACGCAAGTAAAAGAAAGTGCGGGTAAATAAGAAATTGCAGATAGTTTTTAGTCTTACCAAGACAATGACCTGAAACATACGACGCTCTTGGTAAAGAATTGTGTACTTAATATTTGTCCAAATGTCATAAAAACAACCTCACAAGGCTCAGATGAAAATGTTATAGAACATCTATGAGATGAACTTGAATCCTGAGTGCAGTATCAGAGATGGGCAACTAAAGATCCAATTCTAAAAAAAGTATCCTAAGTGAAGAGTGGAATCAGATAGGAGCTGAAGTTTTTAAAAATTTGGTTGCACCCATTTAAAAAAGGCTGCAGGCAGCCATATAGGAAAAAGAATGGGCAAAAAAATATTAAATTCTTAGTTTTAGCATTGAATTTCTTATCTGCCCGACTTTCAAGGTGAGCTCGTTTGTAAAGCTTTAGTTTGATTAAATTTTGTTTTACCGTTATGTTCTAATTTTTTAACTTTGTTTCTGTTTAATTTTGCTCACCAATAAAGAACGTTTTGAAAAAAATATTTACTCCAAGTTTCTTCTTTCATTTTTATTTCTGAAACCAATGCGAAAGTGCTAAGAAATGCCTGCCCGACTTTCGTTGTGAGCCACTGTATTTGAGAAAAAGAACAACAAACAACAGCGACTATAACTGCAAACTATTGGACCGATTGAAGAACGAAATTACAAATAGACGATCCCATTTATCGAAGAAAAAAAATCATCTTTTTGCAAGACAATGCCCCAGCTCACAAATCGATCGAAACTGCACGAGTTATTCCCAAACTTAAAAAGGTGACTCCAGGGAAGAAGATTTGCGACGATGGAACAGGCCGCATTGGAAACTGAAACGTATTTCGGAGATCTTGAGAAGTCTTACTATAAATAATATTTAAAAAAATCACGTACTCGAACTACACGTGAATGTTAAACACGTACTACACATGTAGTTGGAAAAGTACGTGTTCACAAGTGTTAAAGTTTTCAACAAGCTCTAATAAAGCTATAAAAAGCAGGCCAAGCTTATAGTAATATAATCTCTTGTTCAAAGACAATAAAAACCTATGGAAATGGGCTTGGATGCGTCTATATCGTGAAAACGCGAATACCTAAAAACGTGAACGAGTGCACCGTGGTTACTTTTGCTACTACACGTGTAGTACGTGTTTAACATTCACGTGTAGTTCGAGTACGTGTTTTCAAGAACGAACTTCACAGAGTTCGAACTTCCGTATACACGTGTAGTTTGAGTTCGAAACACTTGCTTTAGTTGGAGCTCTACTTCAAAGGTCATCACAATGTTAGAAAATCGTTGGAATAAATGTATCGAACTGAAAGCGGACTATGTGAATGAATAAACAATAATTTTGGCAAAAATCGTGTATTTTCTTGAACGCCCTAGTAGTCTATTAACAGATGGTAGTAAATAGAATCAGTGTTGCATTTAAAGTTTCTATGCGGGAAATCCAAACACTCACTGACTTCTCAAACTGCCTACATAGAAAGATTGGTAATATAGCTATATGTAATATGTTACAAAAACAAACAAAAAACAAAAGAATTTCTTGTGTCGAATAATGATTCTCGTAAAGGCATTTTGTATGAAAAGAGAAAAAAGAAGGATTTCAATAAAACAAAAAATAATTTATTCTTAATAGAAAAAGGTAAAAGAAAAGGATATTATATTGAAACAATTTTTGTGAAAGCTGAAATGGTTTCCTATTCTAATGTTAATCCTATTAGTTAATGGTATTGGATACGAAGTGTTGCATTTTTAGAAATATTTTCATAAATTTGTATAATATTTTCCCCTAATATATATAAAATTTGTATAATATTTGTATAATAGCTCCCGTAAGGAGATGCTTAAATTGAAAGGGATCCCACATTGACTACCCTCGCAAGGTTTAGTGAAAACTTCAGCGAGTTGGATTGCATTTTAAGTAAAAGTACAAGTATTTACCTACTATTTATGTTTTACTAGTTTAAAGAAAAATAAGAACTAGTTATGTGTATATGTAAACAAAATATGTCGCTAAGATCCTAGAAAATATGAGTAATGTGGAAAAAATCCCAGTATTATTTTGAATCCAGCCGAGAGTCTCTCATAGAAGAAGTCTTTGAATGAGAGAGATATTAGGAAATAATGGTGTGAGTAAGAGAAATGAAATAAAACTGGTACGTTTATGTTTTAGCCACGAAAACCCTTTTGAGCCATTTCTGCAACTCTACTTGTTTTTTTCTTCTAGCGTAGCAAAACCTTCCGTAATGTTCTCGGTACGATCGTGTTTCGGTTGCTTCTTATTTGTATCTCTGCTACTACGCGGATTGAGGTTTTTTATTTTTTCTTTTTAAGCATTACTATTGCTGCTTATTATTATTGTTATTATGGTTGTTCTTTTCTTTTTATTGTTTTTTTTTCTGTGTTTTCCTTGCAACAGATGCACTCAAAAGGTGAGTGTCCAGCTCGGAGTATCTTCTGTACTGTCTTCACCTGTTTGTTTTAAGCCTTTATGGTTGGTGTTAAGCCAACATGTTTTTTTATTTTTTGAGGTATTCTTTACCTGGTCTGCATGCAAATACTTTACAAAAACCTACTTTAAAAAGACAAAAGAACGTTAAGAAAAATATGATCCCTGCAGTAAAGAATGGTTGTTTGGTATTCTGGATGGCGTTCTTTCCCTTCAGTATAAAAGTCAGTCGTTTGGGAGATTTCACTTTTAGTCTAAAAACTTGTTCGTTATTTAAAGGCAGCCCGAGTCATATTGGTTACAGTATCAACATGAAGTGGACACTTCGTAAGTGTCAAGTGAAAAAGTTATTGTGTTTTTAATTTTGTTTGGTTTTGAGAGAATTTATTTTTGGTTTTCAAATATTTATAGCAATAAATCTATGTGACTGATGTTTAAAGTTGTTTTTTTTTTATTTACAATGTCTAATGCTTTCACGAGGGATCTAAATGAGATTCACTCGATCAAATCTTATAATGATCAATGAAGCTGGCTTTATAAGTTGATATAAAGAAAGTTATTATAAAGTGTTCAAAAAATCTAGCTAAATGTTCAAACTTTTTAAAATTAAACGCAATGAGTTGGTTGGTGATCAGTTGGAACTGAAATATTTTGTTTTGCTTTGAATATTAAATATGAATATAAGAAGTGCCGGAACTTAAAATATCTGAGTAAATTTTCTTTAGTTCAAAAGATATTTTAATTGAAATGTTTTTTTTTTCATATCAAGTGTTTCAATTTTGAAAGCAGAAAAAACAATCTAACCGATATTAACAGATCGGTACATCAAATCGGTACAATAATGGGAAAACTTAACGCAAGAACCCATGCGGGGTGCGTAGGAGCCAAATTTCCAATTAAAAATGACTATTTTTTTTTAACATTTTATAACATGAATTTTTGTCACTAAAGCTGTGATTTTTGTGCTATATTTTTTGAAAAATTAAGTTATTATGAATACAAAAAAAAATATTATCTTAAGAAAAAAGAAAAAAATCCACCGATCGTTTGAGTTGCTTAAGACTATATATAAAAAAGGATCTCTGAAACGAGTTTAAGTTTAAGGAACTATCAAGATCAGTCAATATTTTGACATAAAATAATGTTTCTCTATCATTTCATGATAGATCACTGTTTAAAATCTTTCTCATTAATAAAAATCAAGACAAGCTTAAACAAACGAAAAGTTTCCATTAAAAAATACATGGAATCATAGTAAATTTTTTCTCAATTCTTAAAAATTTGTCCAAGAATTCATTTAAAAAAATCAGTTTGCATGCTCTTTGGTCTTGGTCCCGGACTTGGTCTAGGTTTTGATCTTGTTTCTGGTGTTAGTACTGTCTTTTGCGCTCCCATCATTTTGGGGTTTGTCTTGATCGTTTGCTTACTCGAAGATTTGTTGAAGTTACGTTGTGATCAGAAACTTTGTAGAATATAATTTGATATGTTTATTACCGTAAGGTAAAAAAGAAAATTTGACTACCGTACAGATTTTTGGTGTAGAGCAAAGTCTGATCACGGATTCAAATTAATACTTAATAGTGGTCTATGGAAGATCAATCGTTATTTTAACTAAAAAGTCTTCATTATTCATATTAATAATGTTTGGAACTGATTTATTTTAATAAGTGATCCATAATTCTCTTCTGTAAACTTAAAACATAAAAATGGTTTAATCGATAATTTCATTACCCACACCGAAAAAAAAGCGCGGAGTCAACCCAAGTTTTTTCGTGAGTCAAAAGAGTTTTTGAGAAGTTAAAAACGGTTTGGTGCCGTAAAACGCAAAATAAATTGCATCAACATTTTTTTTGTTAATATACAACTTTTTTAGTTTGAAACAACTCATTTTCAAAGCTTGGAGTAAATTAAAAGCAGTTTCAAATTAACTCTACATCTTTTCCGAACATTTGTCCTTTTATCTCTATTAAAACTTATTGCAACCATCTATGAAAATCGTCTTTGTATTTTAAAGCTGAAACGGAGTTATGTTTAGCACGAAACAGAGTCCGTTCGAGCAAATATTTTCTTTTGTTCGTTTTACTTTGAATGAAGAGAAAGTACTCAAATATTTTAACAAGCAAATCAAGTGTGCTCTACAAATTTAATGTTGATAAAAAGGGCCGTTTTTATTATTACGAATTATATGTTTTCGTATATTTTTATTGAGGTTACAATTTTTTGAGTCTTGTCACGAATAAATTTTTTGAGTATCGTCACGTTTTTGTGTACACGAGTAATTACATTTTATATTTTTTGTGTTTTTTTGTATGGGGACCCACAGAAGAGTGGCAGATAGAGTGTAGGTGCGTTCAAAAGAAATGTTGAGGGGGAAAACTTTGGACCTGCTCATACATTTGACCCCTTTAGGATCCATTGATTTTTTATATGAACTAAATAGAAATTTTTTTATTTAATTTTGGGTTTTTTTGTATGGGGACCCCTAGAAGAATGCCCATAAAAATAGTACCATATAATACATTTGACCCCCTTTGGAGTCATAGATTTTTAATATGAACTACAAGAGGCATGTTGCTACCCCACAAAAGATCTTTATTGAAGATCTTTACAATAGATGCAATTTCTTCACGTAGAAAATAGGATATCACGAACATACATATATCTCATATTTTAGTTATCACAAACCATTAAAATCAGTATTACCAATTCAAGCGCCAGCCATTGACAGTGTAAATATTAAATAAACAGGATATCTTTTTCTAAACTTTATATTGTATTTCTTTTGAGATCTCTCCCTCTCTCTCTATTTATATATCTCCATCTCTTTCACAAAAAATCGCTCTTATTATAAGTTTTACTGTAATTTTGTTTTTAACTTACGGTGTTTTTTTTTAGAAAGTTTTGGGAAACTAAACATTTTTATGAATTTTCCTGTACAACTGTGGTTTTAATAAAAGTAAAGACACATAAAGTTTCTTTTAGAGGAATTTATTAGTTCTTGGATAAAGTCGCAATTGTACCATATTTTATTAACTAGACTACATTATACACTGATAAACAAATGTTTAATGTATGTATCACGACTTTTAGGCAACCCTGTCCACTTAGTTCAAATCATTTCAAAAATATTCTACCTATCCTTGTACAAAATCTAAGAATTCTAGCATCAATACAATTGGGATAAGGCATATTAAATAAAATGCCACGTCCACTTTTGCAAAAGTATAGGAAAACACCTAACTTATCTCTTAAAACACTTTCAGAAGACTAGAATTAACCTGGGGTTTGATATTGACTACACTTTGCTAGATGCTTAAAAAAATATCTTTCCCTTCATTCAGCAAACAAAACTACATGTTATTTACATCAAACAATTTAAAAAAAAACGCAAATATTCTTACCTCTTTGCTAATATGTTATATATAAAAATATCCCTTTTTTGTAAAATTTCCCTTAATACTATAGAAATGATTGATTGAAATGATTGCCAAACCGTGAAACTTTGCAAGTATGGAGAAGAGGCGATTGTGTTTTCACCGTCTGGCGTTTCCTCTATTGCAACGGAGTGAAGACGAAGAAAACATTAAAAATCTTCTTCGAAAATGAAAAATGCCAGAGGTAAAAATTCGCCGTAAAAAAATAAAAATAACGTTACATTTTCAATTCTTTCAGAGCTGGTTATAAGCAATAAATCACTTGGATAAAATTAACAAAGAAGATATAAATATCCCTATTCCAAACGGCCAGTTAGATGTTGATGTAGAAATTGTATTTAAAAGTAAATTGAAAATAAATGAAATTGAAAACGGAAGAAATTACGAGTTCCTTTTATAACTCTTTTGTGGGTTGGTTTGTATTTATTTAAGCTTCATGTTACATTTCAATGAGTTGATTTAAGTCTTTTTTTTGAGTTCTCAATTTAAAATGAATTTAAAAGTTCTTAATACAATTCCGTAAACCTTAATATAACTCAAAACGAAGTCAGCACGACTTTTCAAACAAACTCAATTTTCGGAGTAATTAAAACTCACAAACAGAGTTAAATATAGTTTTTACTGCTTTGGCAAAATACCATACACGAAAAGAGTTAAAATGACCCCGAATACGGCCTTATTTACTCCTTTTTTTTTTGGGTGCAATATATCAAACGTTTGATAACAAGATATCTCTTGTGACTTAAAGTAAGCTTAAGGTTTTATCAAGCACAGTAAAATAACACACATTCACTCCCAGCGAACAATTTTACTTTCTACAGGTTCCATTTGTAAGATTCTTAAAGGTTTTTACCTCGTTGTTATTTCTTAAAGACTTGAGAAAATAGGTTCAAAATATTTTTCTTCGATAAAACTTCAAAGTCTTTTGTTAGGACAGGTTACGTTAAGGTGGAGTCTTTAGACCAGCCCACTTAGACAACCCACTTGATACAACAGAATGGATAAGAGAGTAAGAAGAGAGTGGAGTAAGTAATTTAGTATAAGAAACATGTGATATTAAATCTGAATCAGTCAAAGCAAGTTACTAAGCGTTCCTCTCCATAAACTTTTCCTACCACTACCAACTACAGCTTTTCGTCGTAAATTGTTGTGTTTTAAAGTTTCTTTTGATTAAAACCCTCCAGGAAAAATCGGAAGGCTTCCATCTAAAAGTGATAAAGAAACATTCCCCACCGTATCTTTTGGAAGCTTAAGGGTAGTTTTGTATTTATGTTGTTTCCAAACCGCTATTTAAGAATGCATGTGGAAACTTTTACTTATTGTCAAGCAATGACAACATAGTCTAGTGGTAGCAGGCTTGACTGTCACTCGGTCCCGGGTTCGAATCCTGGCTAAGAATTTTCATGAAAAGGGAGAGGAATGTTTCCACATTAATTTTTAGAACAGGGGAGAGGACTGCTTCCAATTCACTTTTTAAGACAGCGGAGATGAATGTTTTCCTCTTTTAATGACATGCTATTTAAAAAGAGAAATGGAGTTTCCAACGGAAGGGAATGCTTCCAACATTCCATGGAATGTTTCCTGTTTATATCCGGGAATGTTTTCATTTCCTGGAGGAAAATTAGGAAAGAAAGGTTATAACGTAGGATCATGGCCCGGCCAGGATTCGAACCCGCGACCCCTGAGTGACAGTCAAGCTCTACAGGGCAAGTTCTGAAAATTTTGCTGAGAGCTTGTTGGGAGTTTTGCTTACAGGAGCATACGAAGCACCTTAATGATGTACAGTAAAGCGTAAAGGCCAGTGACGTAGCTGGCTTTTGGTTGTGGGGATCCGTAAATATATAATAACCTTAAAAAAGTTTACTTTTTAATACCTGATTACAAGACTGTTTTGTGATGCCGAATGTATTGTTTCACAGTCTTACTTTATTGAAACGTCGAAAAACGGTAGAAATGTAAGAAATTATGGGCTTGTTGAATTGAATCTAAACAACACCAAATTTTTGGAAGCTACACATGACAATCAATCGGTTTTTTATCCGTTAATAAGTGTTACATATGCGAAGTTTTTAAAATAAAACTTTGATTCTTGTTGCAGTAATAGCCAATGATGTTGTGAATCAGAAAACTGCATGATTGTCTTCACTGAACTCGTTGAAAATGAGAGTAGCTATCGTGCATTGCATTCTCTTTCAACGAATAAGCAAAATGTGGACTCGCTCAAGAAGTAAACTGCGCTAAGCTTGCTATTCACCTCTGTATTGCTTAAGAGACTCACTGTAACGAATAGATAAAGCTACAAACACTCAGCTTCTCAAAGTTCCTTACTCGCCCTATTCGCAGAATGTTGATAAACTATTCGCATGACTCTCCATGCTTGAGCGAATCACAGCGAGTCATCTACGCAGTTAGCTACTGCGCTGATTTCAAATACGCTGATGTTAATCGTGCACAAGAAATAAAAAAGGAATTATTGCAAGATGAATCTCGCAGGATTCAATTACGAAGATCATGAACACCAGCTAGAATAGATTTACCTGCATATAATAGAATTTTCCAAATTTTTTCTCAATAAGACATGCTGCGACAATGAAATACAGAGCAAATTGCAAATTTTTTTTGTTACAAGGACCCCTTTGATATTGATCAAGACTTCAAGTCAAGTTTCAGAGTTTGTGGGCAATTCGCCGCACATCGGAAGCGACGGAAGGGAAAAAGAAACTTGAAGCTGTACCGACAATTTTTCGTATTCCTTTTGTTATTTTCGCGTTGTTGACAGTGGTTTTTATTTTATTTTTCGCATATCAATGTGAGTTTGTTAGACTTCGGTTGCATTAAATTTTTTTTGCATGCAATTTAATTTAATTTTGCATTAAATTTTTAAGCAAAATCATTTTGTTAACTTCCATCGTGGTAAAAAATTAAAATTCAGTTTGCAAATTTCTATAAACTATAATTCATTTGCTTGCTTCCTATCTCGTTTTATTTTTAGAAAACAAGGAAAGAGGACAAAAAATTGAATTCAAGTCTTGACCAATGTGAATGCTTTCGTCAAGTTCAAAAGAGAACGTCAAAAAAACTTGACTTTAAGTCTTGATCAATGGCCGCATTCAGCGCAGACAACTGTTGGTAACTGTAATGGTAGCGCTACCTTAGTTCACGATGTTTTTCTCTGAATGTGTTGCTACTCTACACGTCAGAAGTTAGATTCAATTTAATTTTTATGTAAATTTAATTCAATTGCAAAGGTTTCTCACTTAAATTTGCTGCGTTCTTTCTGCGTTTATTAATTTAACAGCGTCAGTAACAGCATCTGACAGTTAAGCAAACAGTTGTGTTCATGTAGCATAGAATTTGTTCGCTCGATTAAAAGGCGTTCGCTACTTTATCAGTTTTAGTTAGCGCTACCAAATTTGTACCATTCAGCGAATTTTTACACAACAGTTGCCAACTGTTGTCTGCGCTGAATGCGGCCAATGTAAAAGGGGTCAAGGCAAATTGCACAACTCAAATCATTTGGCGAATCCCATTAACAACGTAGCTTAATCTCGAAGCAGGCAGAATTTTCACTATATTCGCAATGTTTGTTCGTAGACTCAACTCTCAGCTGAATCGCGAAGCAGACAAAATGATCACTATATTCACTATGTTTATTCGTTTATTCGCCCAACTGTCAACGTGACCAACGTGACGATCGAAGCAAGCGTATATTGCAGAGCTGAGAGTGAGAGCATAAATCGCATTCAACATAAAAAAAGCGAGAGAGTCAATGCGAAGCAAACAAAATTTTTTGAGGAATGCGACTGCCTGAGAAAAAAGAAAATGTAGTGAAGAAGGAGAGAGCATTATAAAGTGAAGCACTTGTTGCAGATCTCCGTTGTGAATATCATGGTAGAAGGATAGAGGCAAGGTATATTCAACATGGTAGTGTTGTCCCAGAGAGGTGAGTACCGTAGCTGTCAAACATAAGAAGAGCGTAAAAGACAATGAATAAGAACTTGAACCAGGGATGGAACTAATGCCACAATTGTGCTATTTTTCGTACTTTCGAGATCAGACGAGAGTTTAGGCAAGTACGTTTTCATTTCGGACTATTTAAATTTATCGGAGTTAAAAAAACCAAGTTGCATATAAATGTAATTAATGTAATTTTCGATTTTTGATGCACCTTGTTGCTTTCTTTGACATTTCGTTATTCTTATCAGTGCTAGTAAAGTTACTTCAACATAATTACACTACTCCAAAAAGTTTGGAAATTTTCACTATAACTTCACTATAACAATAATTTACATAAACGCTTGTAAAAACTTTTATTTTCTTTCAATGAATTGTTGTATATTGAAGAGTATAGTCAAACCAAAAATTTTAAGGTATAAAATGTGCCAACATTAGTACAGTTGTTATGGTCGAATTTTGTTAAAAAAAGTTTTTTTCTTTTTTTTATAAACAAATTTAAAGTTTCAACCAATATCTGGAAATAGTTTTAAGGGTGACAAAAAGTTAGCTCTTCAATCTGATTTCATTAAAAAATTTAAAGCATATATATTAAACCGGATCGCTTTTGTATGGGGGAAAAAAATCATTCGATCGGGGTCTTAAAGTTAGAGGAACTCATAAAAACGATATCTGCATACTTTTTTTTCAAATTGTTTTGATCCGGTCTAATATATATGTCTATAGAAAAGTCGTAATTTACAAAATTATAGCATATGAAGATACACATTTTAAAAATCTGTATTTTTTATGAATTTAGTATCACTAATTTGCAATACATGAATAAAGTTTTTAAAGTGCCTTTTGCCTTGTTTTTAAAATAACTCGATTTAAAAATGTATTAAAAACTAATTTAATACAAAAAGCATACACTAAAGGAAAACACATTCACATCTTATAAGTAGATGAGTTTTTTTGCAATTTTATTTCTGATTCCACCCTGAATCGTTTCAAGTTCAACCACGGTCTAACGGAAAAAGAAAAAAATTAAAAAAAGTTTTTTGTTGTCTCCAATAATGGGCCATTCAATATAAAAATAAACTGGCCATTTCAGCCCTTGGAAGGACTTTGATCAATTGTGTTATGCGTGTTATTAAATGTTTGATCACAAATGGCCGAGAACTGGACCTACGTGTTTAATGCCGACTCCGAACGACTGATGTTCTCAAGAAGCTTTACATGGCAATTTTTACACTCTGAGGTTTGCCATTGTCTGCAGAGAGGTGACGACCGAACAGAAAAATTAATTCAATTGAAAAAACTTTTCTGTCTGAGCTGGAATTGAACCCGGGCTACCGCGGTTCTTTAGCTTAGGGGCCACGCACTCTACCCACTAGGCTACGGCCGCCACATGGGACATTCACATATATTTTTTTTTCTAGCTGGCGAGACGACAACATTTGGCGAAATTATGCCCTGGATCAGTTTGTGGATCATAGTAGCAATTAGTCAGTTTTTAGTGAGTCATTATGTTGTTTTTTTTTTATATGCGTTATTAAATTGTCCATGGACAATCTTACTCATAATCTTCCTAATTCTTACCAATACATTGCATATTGGATTATTTATCAATAAAAAAACGAAAACTTTCAGCAAAAATGACAAACAATTTTTCAAACGCCACCATTTTATTATTTTTTGATCAATTTCAATAAAACTTGTCTTTTCTATAAAAACACTCTTACTAAACAGGAACATTTTTCATTTTTGGTTTCAGCTGACGCTCCTTTTTTAGTGTAAGTAAAATTTTTTTTAAAAAGGTACTATTTTCTCTGCAATTAGGCACAATCTGAAAAATTCCACTTTCATCCCTGGCTTGAACACATTGGAGGCTGTTCACACTTGCTTCAAATGAGGCGACTTACTTGCCTCATTTTGACATAAGTTAGCTATCAGGTGTTCACACACAAACTATTGCTTCACTTTGAGGCTGCATCATTTTGGCGTTTATTGGTTTTTTCTTCGTTTATTTTCTTTTAAATTATTAAATGCTCAAGTTTTCACTACCTAAAGAATATTAATTTGCAAACAACAATGAATAAACAAAATTAGTTCGCGCCAGAACAAACTAAAAAGAGCAAAAATTTCAACATAACAAACTTCACTCTTACGTGCGTCAAAATGAGTCGCAAAATTTTTAAAATTTTTAAAATTCTTGCCTCACGTAACATGGCACCTTCCCGCTTTTCCCTTTGCCTGTAGACGTCAAAATGTGGCAAGTGAGTCGCCTCATTTGAGGCAAGTCTGAACAGCCTCTTGAAGACAGATGATAGACAACTGATTGTAAAAATATTGTGGAACGTTTCAGCGATAGCGTGGCACACAAAAAATGTTCCAATCTCTTTTTGAAGAGGCTTTCGATAAATTGCACAATTTTTTGGAGTTTAATTTTATTAATTAAATCAATTTAAATCACAAAAATGCACAACACAATTTCAATTGACAAGTTTAAGTTGTTTGCTTTGTTTTTTTTCGTAAACAACGGAATTTGACAGCTCAGTTACCCACCACAAGAGACAATTGTATCTACTAACGCTACCTCATTAAATATACCTTGGATAGAGGTATATGCAGCGCTGACTGTACTCTCTTTCCATACTGCCATGTCTGTCAAATTTAGCTGTGCGGCGAATGGAAACAAAAGAAAATAAAGAATAAGTTTTGCTTCGTTTTGACAATTCCGGCAGTATACTCTCATCTGGAGCATATACCTGTATTCTTCTACCATGGTGAATATCATATTAAAATTTCAGATGATTCGTCTGAATCAAGGCTCATTTATAAGGTTGTGGCACTTGAGAGCGAGCTCGGTCGAACTGTCAGAATGGATGAAAATAAATCAAGAAAATGAATGCATAGAACAAAGAAAAGCCACAATGACAGTTTTAGCAAAGGCGAAAAATGAGTGCATTTCTCTCAAGTGCCACAACCTTATAAATGAACATTGGTCTGAATAGTTTTTGTTTTTCCTACAACACCATTCCGAATAAAGTAGTTTTGAGATAAATGAGTATAAAGAGAGTGAGTTTAGACGAATTACTGTGACTTAATACCTGCTAAAAAAGCTGCAGAAGCGGAAATAACGGCAGTATTTTTACAAAAATTTAACACTATATTCTCGAAAGCCTACATTTTTGAAATATTAAAAGAAAAAAAAAAATTATTTCATAAAAATTCTAGACCACCGTCCTTGCCTTAATTATATTTTTGGAATATTTTCCAATATCCAAAAGAATTCAAAATTGACATACTTCTTGACTAAGATATGTGCTTTTGAAATAATTTAAATTCAATAACGTATCTTTTAAAATGTATGCACTAGAAAACGATTTACAAGGATATATATGCATAAAAACGGAAAATTTGGTAAACATTTTAGACAATAAAAAAGGGCCACCTCATATTTGTAAATTTTTTTTTATTTAAGAACTGTTATATCTTCTTTCAACCTTAGAGATGCCAAGGTTTGCAATATTTTTTAAATTAAAATATAATCTTAAATATACCTGTGGTTCTTAAAATATAAATAATGGTCCTAAATATACCTGTATAAACCAGGCATTGACCGTTTTGCATGAAAGGAATTGAATTTGAGGTTGGGGTTGAATATTATTAACACTTCACATCATATTTAAACAGTGAAAATGTTTAGGAAAGAGGTTTTTTTTGTAAAAATGCAAAAATGAAAAAAAGCCCAAATTAAATTTTCACCATACTTTTTTATTTAATCATTATTGTCTTCTTTCATTTCTAAGAATGCTAAGGTGTGAAAACTTCTAGTTGCTTTGTATTTTAACCTGTTTGATGGTCCTAAAAATACTATTTATTTTAATTTAAAAACCAGGTTTCGACTATTTTTTATAGTTGTGGTATTGAAAAATTGGCATTGAGATAATCTGAGGTCTATAAGCTCTTAAACGGGTTATAATTTTACCAGTGACTTAAGTAATTAAATAAATTTTTGTGGAATTTTACCTTTTTCATAAAGTCACTTTGCATGGGAGGTAAATTTGATTAAGCTTATTTTCAAACTTAAAGTGCATAATTTAGATCAAAGCCTTTTAGATTTTACCGTTTTCATAAAGCATTGATGCTCAAGCCAGGGAAGATAATTTCATTTTTCGGTTTGGTACTTAGCGGATTTCAAAAAGTACTAAAAGTACTGAATTAAGGAAAAAATTAAAATTTGCAGTTTTATATACTTGTATTAGTTCAACATTAAAAAAAATAAAACATACATAATATACACTGACTGATAAGATTTTCGTCTTCACTCGTTGCGTAGAAAATGGTAAATTTTGGTTAGGCCTATCTAAAGTCATCTCGTAAATGTGTATTTAAAAGTAACATTTAAGTCCAAAATGTTCTTGAAACTTCAAAAAACCTTATTCGGCTAGAACTATTACAAAAATAAAAATTAATTTCTTTGATAAATGTATCAACAAAATCCAGTATTGATTAAAAAAAAAATATTTAGACTATTTGTAAAAAGTACTGAAACCATCGCGGGAGTACTGGTTTAAAAAGCGAAAAGTACTGAATTCAGTACTTTAGTACTGAATTTATCATCCCTGGCTCAAACGCGCACCAATGTGCAGATAAGCTTTTTTGCTTTCACACGTATAAAAAGCTCATGCATACAAAAAATCATCCCAGCTCGCTCTGGCATTTGAAGCGGTGAGGGCCAGTGTGACCAGAAGATTTTTGAAAAAATATGCTTTTTGTTAAAAAAAATATATGCTAAATATTCCAGTTTCAATTTTTATATTCCACAAAAATATTCCACTTTCAATTTCAAAGATATATATCTAAATAAGTCTAAATATGCATATAAAAAAAAAACACAGAAGCAAGTTTAAAAACATTTATTTATTTGATTACTATCGCACTTAAATTTTTTTTCTTCTCCTATAAAAAATTATAAACATTGTAATGGTTTTTTTAATTTTAAGTAACGATATACAATAACAAAACTAAAATTCAGGCACATCTTCGAGGTCAATTCTTAAATTGTTGCTTGTATTATTATCATAGAAATTCGCATTTCTAAATTTTTTTATTAAGCTATCTGGTATTTGATAGGTATTACAACACTTTTTTTGAACATGCAGCCATGTTTTTACATTCAACAAATTATTTAAGAGTTTTTCTTGCATTCTATTTCGAATTTTCGTTTAAATAAGAAAGATTCATATAACTAAAAATTTTCTCAACCTCAGCATTGCTAAATGGTAGGCTAAGCGAGAAAAGCACAAATTTTGATAAATCTTCAGATTCCGAACTTTGATTAATAACTTTTTTCTGCTTTATTGTTTTGAATCTGAATTTTGTTATATTTTTTTGTAACTTTAATGTTAAAATAGTTAAATTTTAAAATAGTTAAAAGAAATAGCTATTGTTAGCAATAATAGTGGTCTTCACGATGTGGTGCATTTGTGATTAATTTTTGCAAAATTTACAATACTTACAACTTATTGTGATCGAACCTTCAGTAAAGTACATATTATATTTTTAAAATCAGCTGATTTTTGTATGTACTTCTGTTTGGAAATATTAATTTAAATTATCATTTAACTAAAGGAAATCATACAAAAATTTAAATGAAAGAATAAATTATATTAATTTTTATCAAATAAACTCACAGCGTAGCCTTTAGCTTGCTCCATGCTAAGTAGAAATGCTTGTACAATCAGCTGATCCAATACACAACGAAATTTACACAGAATACAATAGTGTTCCATTGTTGTATATTTTCCACAGGGTTGTATTTTGAAAACTGTGCATTTTGTTTTTGTTATATTACAAAATTTACTACAAATATCAAATTTATCAAAAATACACAATACAAGGGAAAATACAACACATCGTGAATACCCCTAATGTTTTCTGAAGTAAATTACTTACTGCTGTAACATAATCCATAAAAAAATCTAACCAAACAAACATATAAGCAGATTTACTTCACTTTTTAAGCTGCGTGAAGTTATTAAATGAATTGCAATAAAATTGACAACGAAGAAGTTAACTACAAAATGCATTCCTTATATTGCGTTTTACAAGGTGGTTCAGAGATAAAAAAATATAAAGTGTCGATAGCCAAAAAATAACCATTTAGTTACCAAATAGACATTTTTTATTGCAATTTTTGTGAATTTTGAAAAATATAATCATACGAAAAATATTCCACTTTTTATGCTGCATATTTTTATAAAAAAAATATGCTTCCCGAAGTTTAAATATGCCAAAGTGGAATATAATATTCCACTCTGGTCACACTGGTGAGGGCTGCATCACTTAGTTTCTTTAATGCATGCAAAAAAAAAAACAACTATGTATGAACTGCAAAATATGTTGTTAGTTACGACAATAAATATATTTATCGTGTAGGTAATTTTATTAAAAATGATTTCTGCTTATGATCAAGTAAAATATTTTTTTACTTGATCACCTACACATCATTAGTTAAGACAAGAAAATAATTCAGATTATAAATTTACTAAATTTACACATATAAGATTCATCAAACAACAACAAAACAAAATATCACATCATAAGTATTCAGAAAAATAACGGATCATAAAAATAAGAGCCCAATTGACAGTATACGTAAACACCCTTAATAGTTTTGATCAATTCAAGACTAAACCATTCAAGAGTTTCACTTGTTCTTAATACGAAATTTAAACATTGAAGAACTGTGCAAGAGAAAGCTTAAACAACTGATTTCTCTCAGTGAAGAAGCTTAAAGCTCTCTAACACAGACGCAAAAATGTCTATGGTGTAGAACAGTGTCGGGCAGCTTTGCACACCTATACTTTCTCATCTTGAGTATGTATTAATGAGCGCTTTAAAGCTCACACTAAAAACTAAGTAGTGCTGAAGCGTTTTTTGCAGAAATCTTACTAGGCATTATGGGATTTTTTTTTTGCTCGGATTTGTATCGTGTAATTAAATAAATGAGTAGAGGATGGAATGTCAAAAGAAAACAAACGGATAATGTGAAATACAGATAAGAAATACAGAAATGTAAAAAGGCAGGCTAATAGTAAAAAACAAATATGTTGTTTTATTGTGCTTATGTTGCTTATTATGTTTTGCCAAGGCCAAACTGACAGCGGAAGATGCTTTCATTTTACGTACTTGGAACTGATCACAGTATGATATGATATGTGGCATGCAACTTTTAAATAATTAATTAATTGCTTCATCGCATGGCCCACAATTACCTAATTTGGCCATGCAAATTATCGTAATGCCTTGTAATGCATAATTTTTTTAATTTTACCTCTTAGATGCCGAGCCATGCCGTTATTTTCTAAAAACAAAAAATTTTCCCATACATACTTCCAAAAATTTTGCATACATAAAATTGTCTACAGTGTAATCTTACGTTATATCTGTGTCGATGAGCAATAACAGCTTAAGTCTTATTTCAGAGTTTCCAAAAATCTTGCTTCAAAGTTATCAATCGCCATATAAGTTATAGGAAAGGGTATTTTATTTTTGCGTCCTATCTTTGGCTAAGGTCAGGCTAGAAGTTCTAGATTTTGTGTGTTCATAATGATATATGTATACTTGGAACACAACTATATCAATATCTCAGTTCTG
This sequence comes from Dichetophora obliterata, assembly GCA_963920525.1. Lineage (NCBI taxonomy): Eukaryota > Metazoa > Arthropoda > Insecta > Diptera > Sciomyzidae > Dichetophora > Dichetophora obliterata. The sequence continues at coordinate 69,492,288 of OY986437.1, read as the reverse complement.
TCTTAAATCGACTTAAGCTATTATTACTTATCGAAGCAGATATAATATAATATATTCAAGGAACACGCCAACGCAGATTTTATCTGCTTGACATTCGCTTGAACACTGAAGCTTTGATCGTTCTGTAGGTGAGATGAATACATACATACCCAGTCGGCATTTTAGCTAGCGATACGCAAAAGAAAGCATGCTAGTAGTGCTCTTATTGGCGTCAATATACCTTCCATGATCGCTGCATTGTTGAGTGCTTCTGTAAGGTCTACCTTTTGAAGGTTTGGAGTCTTTTCCTGATCAAATGATCAAATCAATTAAAAAAAAAAAAATTAAAGAAAAAACAAAAAAAAAATCATTTTTTTGTCCGAGTTGGGACGCGAACCCAGGCCTCCGAAATCTAACACATTGCATATCACATTATATGAAAACTTTTATATGGCAAAATTCTTAGTCTTTTGTATTATTTTTGTATAAAGAAATTTAAAAAAAATTCCAAAAAATTTTTTAAATGAACAGAAAAATTTGTAAAAAAATGTAGATTTTGAAAGAAATACAAAAAAAAATTATTTTTTTTGGTCCGAGCTGGGTCGCGAACCCTCGCTCCCGAAAGCTTACTTTTATTTGTAATGATACAAAATAAGCTGAAGTTTGTTATCAACTGAGATGGACGAGTGGGTAAGATACCAGACCGCCAGATGAGAGAACGCTGGTTCAATTCTGGATATTGTCAAAAGTTTTTTTATTTCAAGTTGATATTTATATTGCTTTTCTTTCCAATGTACATTCTCGCGAGAGAGGAAGGCCTGGAAAATTTTCTAGTTTCATATAAAAAAGCTTATGGGCTTGGAAACGAGCACGTAAGGGCTAAGGAATCCATATGGTGGCCTGTTAGAAGCGCTTCAAAGACCTGCTTTTGCCCACTGGGTATTTTACTACACAAACACAATCTCAACTGTGCAAAGCTGCCCGACACTGGTGTAGAATGAGCAACACCTTGTCTGGGAGGTAGGCGTGGTTTTCATCTAAGTTGGCTCGAACTTGATCTCATTTCGACTTGATGATAAGTTTTAAGATAGCAGATTACATATTAAATTTCATATCAATAGCTTAAAAATAACGACTGTAATCGTGACAACAGTTAGACAAACGAAAAGACGCACAGTGGGCGAAATGGCTAGTTTAGCGGTATTTAATTAATAACTCGAAAACTAATAAAGTTATCAAAATGAAATTTGGCATGGGAGTTAATGAACATGTGATACACAAATTTGTGAATTTATTAATTTCTACAATTTTTGTTGTTGTTGTTGTGCGACTTTTTCTCCCCGCCTATTCAACCAAGAAACAAGGTACGTCAAATTTAACATTTTTCATATTTTTATTATATATTGTAAAAAGATCATTTAAAAAAATTACACGTACATCGGCGTTTTAAAAATTGACATCTAAATATGGTTTTAATGTGGGTTTGAAATTTACACTTTTTAGACCCTTAACCTGAGCAAGTGGTTACATTAGCGAGAGAAGGAGTTTATATAATTGGATGAAGCTTGATACTGATGTTTGTGTAGACCAAAGGGTATGTAGTATTGAATATTTTTGACATCTGAACATGGACACGCCCACCTCCTAAAGCAACCCACTATAGTAAAATTCATAAAATGGTTATAAAATGGCTAATATATGAGCCACAAAATAAAATTTGGTATGTGTGTATGTGTTATCAAATCTAAATTGTGTACGAAAAATAGGCGTGATCCGGCTAAGAACACACCCTCCTCCCATACACGCTAAAATGGCCAGATCACTAAAAAAATGTACATTTGTATTATTTATTTATTTTCTAATATTATTTTTTTTTAATACTTTTCATGGAAAGAATGTGATAACATATTATTATAGCAAAGCTATTCATAATCTGAGCTGTCACTGTTGGACATTGAAGGCTGCAAATCAGTGTCTGAAAGAAGATTTATTAGCTCTCTATCTAGTAAAATATATTTCGAGCTTTGGCACCGGCCTGCATAAGCTTGTAAGTGAATTTTGTGTAATTACCATTAATAAAAAGTGACAAGGCTTCTTCAGGTGTATATTTTATAGGAACCTGGAAGTCTGATTCTAGGCTTTTTTTAATTTTTGCCGTAGTGTCTGCATCCGAATCCAACACTGATAAAACCTGAGATGCAGTTCTCTTTCCAGCCCTGTAAAGACTACTGCACGTTGCCACCAAAAGTTCGTTACAAGGAGTTTTATTTATCAAATTGGCAACTTTTTGGACTTGGTTTTTGGTTGTGCAATCCGAGAAGCTTTTAACGGGGCGTCCAACATTGGTAGAAGTTTTTTCATCCACTAACAAAAGCGGTCCATCCAACCATTGCTTGTTTCTGTGTTCAAAGTCCACCCTAACCCTATTACTTTCTTTCCACTTCGCAAATAATTTATAGTTAAAATTTCTTAATCTTCTGCCGATTTCATGACACTGCTCTTTGCTATATTTAGATTTATCAATGACATTATCAAATATATAAGTCTCTACCGCCGAAAATCTTTTCCAAGGCACACCTTCATTGCACCATATTAAAAACAGTGTTCGTTTGACAACCGACATTGAACCTTAAAAGTGGAATATATTAAAAACCTGCAGGAACCTGCAAAACATTTTTTAGACACACAATCACAAGGACTCATGTTAACAAAAAAATACAAAACTACCACGGAAATGATCGAATACGAACAGTTGCACTCCACAAAAGACTAATGTAAGCTACTAGAGATAAGTCATCACAATAATTCACTTTGGCTACGATTTCTTAATAACTTACATGTAAACACAGATCACTGACATTTATTTTATTTTATACATACCTTTTTCTTGAAATAAAAATTATAAGAGAACAATTTAATAAAATAAAAAAGATTTTGCAGCCAAAACAATGCACTCCTCAAAAAAGCGGGAAAATATTGTATTGCAGCTGCCAAAACATATGTCAAGTTTGAAAGCTCACAGCTTTTCACAAAAAGCTTTTTAACAAAAACTAAATATGTCAATAAGCTTATTAGGGTATTAGCAAACGATTAGTAAATAAAAATTGGCGCAATTAAATATTTCAAAATTGAATTAAACGCCGCTAGATTGGCCGTTTCGCCCTCTGTGAGACGGAGAAATTTTATACAATTCTGAGCTAGATAGCGCAATCGTATTTGATCAAAGAGCGCCAAAGCCTGTGTTCAAATACCAGTGAGTTAAAAAATACAAAATTTTATAAGTACACTCCTAATTTCTCACCAGTATTCTTTACATGCAGAAATATAAATATGCTGAAGTTGATTACAAGAAATTTAAAAATTTACAAAAAAATAATTTTTATTAGCGGCGTTCATCATTCAAAGTTTGATCGCTGTTTTAATCTTGTGACTTTATTGCGTAGAATAAATTAAGAGAATCGTTAAATATTTGAAAATATTATAAAGGGTGTTTACTTTATTATAATAGACTTATCAAGTCATCCCAAAAAGAATTGAATTAATGATTCATCCAAAATAGAATACGACTTTTATCCAATTTTATTACTTGTCTTAAATCAAAAGTTTAATTAAACCAACAATTCGATTGATAGAAATGATATGTATACTCATTCACGCATTCCATAAAATAGGAGAAACACATCAGAAGATCGTTTTATTACTCGAAAGATCACTCATCGTGATTGAGCGTTATTGCAGTGATCACTGATTTAATATCGAGCCATTAAATGGAGGATTTTTGATTCCATATTCTCAACAAGTTATAATATTGTCTTTACAAATTAAAAAAAATATTTTAGGTACTTCAAGGAAACCACTATAATAAATTTTACTATTTCTTCTCTCTTAAAAACCAGGTCTCTCGATTTTTGTAATTTCGATAATAGCGGCAATTTCTGCCAATACAATACGTGAACGCAATCTCTTTGCCACAGAGCTCTTTCAAACCATTGCCACGGTTGAACAAAGCGAAAACGTTATCATCTCACCCATCGCCATACAGACGGCACTCGGTCTGGTCTACTACGGGGCAGCGGGTAAGACCGCATCCGAATTGCAGCGTGGCTTGCATGCATCGGTACATGAAAGCAAAACTCATCTGGCGGAGAGTTATCACAAACTGCTGCACTCGTTTATAAAATCCAAGACAACACTCGAGATAGCAAATAAAATCTATTCGGGTAAAAGTTTGAAAATCTCCCACCAGTTTCGCGATATAGCTCAAAAATACTTTGACTCGGATGCAGAGCAATTAAATTTCGATAATGAAGAATACGCTGTGAGCGAGATCAATCAATGGCTGTCAAATAAGACCAATGGCAAGATCGATAACTTGCTAAAGACTCTGGAACCCGATAGCAATATCGTGCTGGTGAATGCTATTTACTTTAAAGCGCGTTGGGCACGCCCCTTTATGGATGAAGACACAGCTGATCGTGATTTCTGGATTAGCGCTGAGCATTCAGTTAAAGCTGAGCATTCACCGGTACATCGGTGGTACAAAACACTGAACACTGAACACTGAAGCTTTGATCGTTCTGTAGGTGAGATGAATACATACATACCCAGTCGGCATTTTAGCTAGCGATACGCAAAAGAAAGCATGCTAGTAGTGCTCTTATTGGCGTCAATATACCTTCCATGATCGCTGCATTGTTGAGTGCTTCTGTAAGGTCTACCTTTTGAAGGTTTGGAGTCTTTTCCTGATCAAATGATCAAATCAATTAAAAAAAAAAAAATTAAAGAAAAAACAAAAAAAAAATCATTTTTTTGTCCGAGTTGGGACGCGAACCCAGGCCTCCGAAATCTAACACATTGCATATCACATTATATGAAAACTTTTATATGGCAAAATTCTTAGTCTTTTGTATTATTTTTGTATAAAGAAATTTAAAAAAAATTCCAAAAAATTTTTTAAATGAACAGAAAAATTTGTAAAAAAATGTAGATTTTGAAAGAAATACAAAAAAAAATTATTTTTTTTGGTCCGAGCTGGGTCGCGAACCCTCGCTCCCGAAAGCTTACTTTTATTTGTAATGATACAAAATAAGCTGAAGTTTGTTATCAACTGAGATGGACGAGTGGGTAAGATACCAGACCGCCAGATGAGAGAACGCTGGTTCAATTCTGGATATTGTCAAAAGTTTTTTTATTTCAAGTTGATATTTATATTGCTTTTCTTTCCAATGTACATTCTCGCGAGAGAGGAAGGCCTGGAAAATTTTCTAGTTTCATATAAAAAAGCTTATGGGCTTGGAAACGAGCACGTAAGGGCTAAGGAATCCGTATGGTGGCCTGTTAGAAGCGCTTCAAAGACCTGCTTTTGCCCACTGGGTATTTTACTACACAAACACAATCTCAACTGTGCAAAGCTGCCCGACACTGGTGTAGAATAAGCACCACCTTGTCTGGGAGGTAGGCGTGGTTTTCATCTAAGTTGGCTCGAACTTGATCTCATTTCGACTTGATGATAAGTTTTAAGATAGCAGATTATATATAAAATTTCATATCAATAGCTTAAAAATAACGACTGTAATCGTGACAACAGTTAGACAAACGAAAAGACGGAGAAATTTTATACAATTCTGAGCTATATCTCTTTTCGTTACAATATAGATATTTCTACATATTAATGAACTTTGTATTAATGAGACGAAGGCTTTATGCATAAAACTTAATAGCTGGTGCTTTATGCAGGTAACAAACAGTACATAACATTCTCTGCCATGCTAAAGATATAATAAGGCAATAAATACATCGTTGGAACAAGGCAATTTTCTGAAGAGGCACGAGAGGCTCTTAACAAAGAATTTAGACTTTTTTCATTTTTTACTTAAGGGCCAAAATTCACATATATGTCCAGTTCCACCGAATTTGAAAGATCACATATGAGTTATCAACCGATAATCCTATAAGCGTTGCTGTTAACGTACGATAATGGTTTAGCGCAAAATATTTTTTAAGTTCAATGGAAGCTGCCACGCCCACTTGCACAATCACGCCAAAATTTTTAACACTTATTGGAAATCACTTATTAGACGTCTATTTTGTTGTCGTAGTTTATCTTTTTTCTAAGATATAGCGCAAAGAGTGTTTAAGTTCTATGGCAGCTGCCAAACCTTCTTGTTCAAAATTTCAAAAATACTTGTTTGTGTATATTTCTTTACCTTGAACATTGAAAGATATCCATACAATGATATTTAACTTGTGAGCGGAAATATTTGCCTACCACAATATTGACTCCAAAATACTTGCAAGGGCAAGTTTAAACATTTTTTTAGCGAACTTGTAGTGCATGCTTCCTACAGGTTTCCTGTTGGTACATACGAATCACCTTAAAAAAGTTCTTTCCAATTTGTATTGATACGAATTCAATACTGCAAAAAGTATACAAAATATTGTCCTAGCTCAATCGTATTTGATCAAAGAGCGCCAAAGCCTGTGTTCAAATACCAGTGAGTTAAAAAATACAAAATTTTATAAGTACACTCCTAATTTCTCACCAGTATTCTTTACATGCAGAAATATAAATATGCTGAAGTTGATTACAAGAAATTTAAAAATTCACAAAAAAATAATTTTTATTAGCGGCGTTCATCATTCAAAGTTTGATCGCTGTTTTAATCTTGTGACTTTATTACGTAGAATAAATTAAGAGAATCGTTAAATATTTGAAAATATTATAAAGGGTGTTTACTTTATTATAATAGACTTATCAAGTCATCCCAAAAAGAATTGAATTAATGATTCATCCAAAAAAGAATACGACTTTTATCAAATTTTATTACTTGGCTCAAATCAAAAGTTTAATTGAACCAACAATTTGATTGATTGAAATGATATGTATTCCATAAAATAGGAGAAACACATCAGAAGATTTTTTTTATTACTCGAAAGATCACTCACCTTGATTAAGCGTTATTGCAGTGATCACTGATTGAATATAGAGCCATTATATGGAGGATTTTTGATTCCATATTCTCAGCAAGTTATAATGTTGTCTTTACAAATTAAAAAAAATATTTTAGGTACTTCAAGGAAACCACTATAATAAATTTTACTATTTTTTCTCTCTTAAAAACCAGGTCTCTCGATTTTTGTAATTTCGATAATAGCGGCAATTTCTGCCAATACAATACGTGAACGCAATCTCTTTGCCACAGAGCTCTTTCAAACCATTGCCACGGTTGAACAAAGCGAAAACGTTATCATCTCACCCATCGCCATACAGACGGCACTCGGTCTGGTCTACTACGGGGCAGCGGGTAAGACCGCATCCGAATTGCAGCGTGGCTTGCATGCATCGGTACATGAAAGCAAAACTCATCTGGCGGAGAGTTATCACAAACTGCTGCACTCGTTTATAAAATCCAAGACAACACTCGAGATAGCAAATAAAATCTATTCGGGTAAAAGTTTGAAAATCTCCCACCAGTTTCGCGATATAGCTCAAAAATACTTTGACTCGGATGCAGAGCAATTAAATTTCGATAATGAAGAATACGCTGTGAGCGAGATCAATCAATGGCTGTCAAATAAGACCAATGGCAAGATCGATAACTTGCTAAAGACTCTGGAACCCGATAGCAATATCGTGCTGGTGAATGCTATTTACTTTAAAGCGCGTTGGGCACGCCCCTTTATGGATGAAGACACAGCTGATCGTGATTTCTGGATTAGCGCTGAGCATTCAGTTAAAGTGCCAACAATGTTTGCCGACAACTGGTACTATTATGCAGACTATCCGGAATTTGATGCCAAGGCTTTGGAATTATTTTTTGAAAATATCGATTTGACCATGTGGTTTATTTTGCCTAACAAACGTACGGGCTTGCTGGAGTTGGAGCAGAAACTGAAGGGTGTAGATTTCAAGGCATTCGATGAGCGTTGGGAATATAAAAGCGTTACCGTTAATTTGCCCAAATTCAAATTTGAATTCGATACCGATCTAAGGCCGGCGCTGAGAAATGTGCGTTCTGGGTTATTGGAATTTTTTAGAGGTTTTTATAGCAATTTTTTTTTGTTTTTGTCATTATAGCTGGGCATAAGCACTATGTTTACGGATGCAGCGGACTTTAGCAATTTATTCCAGGATTCACCTGTCAATACACGCATTTCAAAAGTCCAACACAAGGCCTTCATTGATGTCAATGAAATTGGCTGCGAGGCTGCTGCCGCCAGCGGTAATTTTACTAATTTTTAATTATTTTTTTTTAACTTTTTTACTATTTCATTCTTCGTTTGCTTAGTTGCTGTTGGCGTGGCTATGTCACTGCCTTTGGATCCAAAAACTTTTATCGCCGATCATCCGTTTGTCTTTATTATTCGCGATAAGCATGCCGTTTACTTTACAGGTCATATCGTAAAATTTTGATCTATCTTTTAATGCGTATTTTTTTCTATTATGAATACTTGTTAAGCAAATGACATTTTTATTATATTTAATCAATGTTATGCAATAAATAACAATTTTATTTGATGATTTTACTCCGCAGAAATGGTGACCTTTCTTAGAAAACAATTTTGTTATGTTGGTAAGTATAGATTTATTATAAACACGCTAAGTTAGGGGTCCGAAACACCAAAAACTCTTTTAAGATAGCATACAGAAAGTTTTCTTAACTCCTGTCCAAAAAGTGGACATGTGAAAGAAGTCATTATTTGATTTCTAAGTATAAAGGCTTTTTTAAATAAGTGTGACTTGCAAAATATAAATTTATTAAATTAACTTTTGTCGAATTTCTAGATTTATTACACTCTTGACAAATGTATTTTGTATGGGAGCTGTTTTTATTCGGCTTCGCTTATTTTTGATTAGAATTTTATATTTTAGATAAAAGTGCATTATGATTGTAATAAAAATCAAGATATAGTAATGATGAAGAGAAAATCTTGTTAAAATATCATATAAATTGCTACAAAACCTTAATTTATGGACTTATTTCGATTATTTAATACTTTTTATAGGGGATACAGCTTTTTTAGTTTTGAGTGTTTCATTTCCCTCTATATTCCAGAGGGAATTAAAATAAAATTACTTGATAGAAAAGAAAACAGTTACGAAAACATGACTGGTTGCACCAATCAATTAAGAAAAAATAAAACTGTTAAAACCAAATGCAATCCTATTTAAAGAATTTTATATAAGACTAGCAGGCAACTGTTATGCGCTGCTTCGCCACGGACGTTTTTTTATCAATCTCCTTAACGCCTTAAAGACGGGACAATTTTTTTCACACATGTGCAAATTATTTTGACTAATTTTTATATAATAGGGTTAGTTTTGCAACATCTGACTTAGTGATGCCATATGGCATCATCGTCCTTATTAGGTTAAGACCCAAGATTCATTTATAAGGTTGTGGCACTTGAGAGAAATGCACTCTTTTTCCGCCTTTGCTCGAACTGTCACTGTGTTTTTTTTTGTTATAAGCATTCATTTTCTTCATTTCTTTTCTTCCATTCTGACAGTTCGACCGAGCTCGCTCTCAAGTGCCACAACCTTGTAAATGAGCCTTAGTTAAGACAATACATATCAAAGAAATAAAAAGTGTCTCTTTTCTTTTGTTTTGTTCTTCTTTGAAGTGCCGCTCTGCATTTATATGTATCTCACTTTTCGCCCTTCTCGAGGCTCATGATACAAAGAACTACAGATAAAGTATTCCCGGCGCAACGAACAACATTTACTGCGCACTTAGTCATTGGTGCTCTTAAAATGTAATGGTCCAGTTAGCCTCGCATGGCATAGCAGTGCATGGCTTAACAAGCGTCACATCGAAATCTGTTCAATAGGATTTGTGTGTATCTGATTATGCACAACATGGCAACGCATGGCAATGCTCAGATAAAAACAGAAATGCATCTCTGACTACATAGATAAACATGGAAGATCTATTTCATTTTAATATCTGTGTATTCTTCTATGTATTTGACGTTTTGGCAAAACAGATGTGAAGTTGTAAAATTGTTTGATCAAGTGCGGTTAATTTATTAAAATAAAATCGTTGTATTCTTCTTTTTTATTGTTTTATTTTGGCCATGTGACTATGCTTTGCATAATCACCATTTATTTAGCTGTGTGCTAGCTGCTTATCTGCGTTGCATGCGCTGCTGTGCCATGCGAGGCTAACTGGACCATAACACTTGATGAATACATTCAAAAGAAAATCTCAAAAAGAGACGAAGATAGCAAAATGAAAACGAACAAACAGTCAAAATTCTGTCAAGCACATCAAGCAACGTAGCCGCTTTTTGTGTAAATCGGTAAAAAGAGGAAAAAACACCCCTAAAAATTATGCAAATTTTTTTCACAAACAGTATTAAAAAATATATTTACTTTATTTTGGATATGTGCTTTATATAAAAATATTTATTTCATTTCAGTAAAACCAGTTTTCATAAGAAAATTTAGGCATTTTAAAATCTTTACACCCTATGAATAAATTGTGACTTCGTTGCAACCAATGAACACCTTGCACGTCACAGCAAAGATGGCGGACATGAGCTATACTTTATCTGTAGTTCTTTGTTTCATGCTCGAGGCTCATCAGATTTTTTTTCTGTTGCGCTGTGCTAGCTGAGCACGAAGAGAAAGAGAAAAAAAAAAGGAGCAAGATGGAGTTTATTTTTATCATGGTAGAAGGATAGAGGTATGATTTTTATATAAATTCTTCCAACACAAACGCGTCAAAAGATAACGAGTACTTTTGGAGTTAAGCCGTAACTTGAAATTTTCACTTCAATTTTATATAATAGGATGAATATATTCATAGGCGTCCACAGGGGGGTGCAGGGGGGGGCACTTGCCCCCCCCTAGACGGGAAAAATTTTATAAATATTTATTTTTAATGTGTATATGTTATATAGTCATAAAAAATTTTAAAAAATAAAAAGTTCTAAGCCTGAGTCCTAATATCTTAATATTTTGGTAAAAATCTTAGTTTTGTCACGTTTTGTTACGATTTCGTTAACTACTTATACGCATTGGTCATACAGCAATTTTGTGTAGCGCTACAACACGCTCCAATACGTTTGCATAAAGTGCCAAATAGACTACACAGATTGTCTGCGCAAACAAGTGTTTGCGCACTCTATTCGACAGTGTGTTTGGCTGTTTTTAGGTTTGTGCTGATGTCTGCTATAAAATATTTTAAGTTTTGGTTGTGTTTGCGCAAACTTGCCATTATACCGAAAGTTTTATACAGTGAAGACGTACAGTGGCTCACAGCTTATTTTATGCAGTGCATACTTTAAACTTTAGGGCTTTATAAAAACGAAACTAACAGGAATACAAAAGATAATATGGTGTCATTTAAAAGAGCAAAAAGTCTAGTTAAATAAAGGTTTTCCATTAATTGTGAATACATATATTTAGATGTTTAAAAAATAAGAGAACAGAAAATACTGCTTAATTTCATCTCGCAGCTTATTTTATGCAGTCACTTCTCTCTGTTACGGTACTATAATGCTGCGCTGTCTAACGGTACTTTCGTTAGCTATGCCATCGTTATATTTCTATAATTGCTTTGTGTTAGCTTTTTAGTCGGATTTTATTGCTTCAAGTGTCTGCTTCTATGATTATTTAAAATAGGAGCGCGCACAACGCTACAACAACGAGAATTGGTTATATACTATTTTAAAAACAGCAGCTCGGAGTGAAAAATGGCTGAAATGGTTAATAGCAATTCCTCTACAGTGCAAAAAATCAACGAGCGCTTCGTTCATAAGAATCGATTGCACAATAAGAGCAAAAAAGCACCAAACAAAATTTTTAATGCAACCGACGAGCGTCATATTGTACGGAAGATAAAGGCTAGTCCGAGACTCTCAGCTCCGAAAATGGCTTTTGAAGATCAAACTGACCTGAGCAAACAGAGTAGTGCTAAAACTATTCGACGTGTCTCGCGCAAAAAGAACTTTCATGGCCGAGTAACACGAAACAAGCCGTTTATTATCCCCAAAAACAGATTATGCAGACTCAACTACGACAAAGAACATATGTCCAAGGCTCCAGAATACTGGAATTCAAATATTTTTGCAGATAAATCGAATATCAATTTATTCGGTTCAGATGGTATGTGCTATATGTGGCGAAAACCGAATACCGAAGTCAACAAAAAAAACTTAAAACAAACCGTGAAACATGGCGGTGGCAGCGTCATGGTTTGGGCCTGAATGTCAGCTGCTGGTACTGGGAAGTTGCCGTTTATTAAAACAGCAATAGACAAATCTAAGTACCTACAGATCCTGAACAACAATTTGTTGCAGAGTGCAAAGGTTCTGGGTATAAAATTGAATTTCCGATTTTACCAGGATGACGATCGAAAGCACAAAGCGGGTATTGTGCAAACCAGGCTAATATACAACTGCCCACAATTGATGACGCCGCCAGCACAGTCGCCAGGCCTTAATGTTATTGAAAATGTGTGGTCTTTATTGGAAAATAAAATCCGAAAACATCAAATTTCAAACAAAAACCACCTGAAAGAGATATTGAAAACGAAGTGGGCGAATATTTTGCCAACTATCACTTAAAAACTGGTCGCATCAATGCCAAACTACCTCAGATCTGTTGTGGACAACAAGGGCTATCATACCAAATAATAAAAATATATATATAAAATTAATACGAAAAATTTATAAATGACAAGTGACTGCATAAAATAAGCTGTGATATAAAATTAAACAGTATTTTCTGGTTTCTTAATTTTAAGCCAACTTAATATATACTTTTACAATAAATTAAGTTAATTTATTAAACTAAACATCTTGTTCTTTTAAATGCTACCATATTATTTTTTCTATTCCTGTTAGTTTCGTTGTTATAAAGCCCTAAAATTGAAAGTATGCACCGCATAGAATAAGCTGTGAATCACTTTTTGTGAAGGAAAATATATAAAAATGAAAGCAGAAAAGAAAAAATTAATACAAATTAAAAGTCTGCGAAAAAATGTGAAAAATAAAGTCTGTGAAGTGTATGGTCGTCGCTATGACGAGAAAAAAAGTCTTGTTTGCGCAAATAGTCTGTGCAGTCTATATGGCCCTTAAGCAGCCCTGATCAGCGATTAACGATTAACAATAGATTTTTCTATTTGTCGTCTGTTGTGCATCTATTGTTTTTATTAATATGTTGCATATGTGGAGTGCATTAACGTGCAGTGTTCACAAAATTTTCACCGAAAATCTCAAACAATAAAATTACATAGGTAACATTTCACGTTCATTCTCATATATGTGCACACCTTTGCCCCCCCCCCCCTAGAAAAAGTTCTGCGGACGCCCTTGAATATATTTAAATATATATAAATATATATAAATATTAAAAAAAAATCAGCCAAATGCCAACTTCCTCATCAATAAATGAAGCTCAAATTTAAGCTCGAGACTTCACCTGTGTAATGATTTATATAAATCCTTATATTAATTTAGTTAATTGCTCAAAAAAACTAAAAAATAAAAATATAAGTACAAAAAACTACTTGTGTTAACTTTTTAGTCAAAAACATATAATGTTAATGTTTTATGGTGGAAATGCGTACTGTGACCTACATGAGATCTATTGTACCTCCTTCAATGTGTCAGACCTAAGTTGGTAATAAAAAAATTAATTAAGCTTTAATAAATATTAAAAACTTCAATACTATTTTCATTATAAGAAAAACTTTTTTGAATTTCTCAGTTTAACACTAAAAAATTATTTTTCTAAAGTTTAGGGGGGACCACGGCCCCTCCCCCTCGCTACGCCCATGTACCACTATATTAATTTTAACACCATATGGAAAATAAAATACTCTAAAAAATATTAATTTCTAAAGAAATTATTGTAATTAGAAGCATTAATTTAGACCACTAAATAAGAATCAGATGATATTGAAATTTGAATATGTCATAAAAGACAACATTTGAGGGGACATGTACTTTTTTGGTAAATATTTTGCTAAAAATATTATGGCTCTAAATTAAATTTACCAGCAAAACAAATGTTCCCCATACTGGGAAAATGAGAAAATGAATTCGCGACCTCTTAACCATAACCAATTGGAATGCGCTTCACAGGACGTGTTTCTGTGGTCAAATGGAAGTGGAAAAGCCGCGAAAATAAAACACGACTTTTTTTAGCCACCAAAATACAAATAGGTGCCGGCCCGTAGCCAGGGGAGTTTTCGGGATTCAAACCTCTCCATAGAGTGCCAAGGAATAAAAAAATTTAACACAAATAAGACATTTTAATGCTCAAAATTTTGTGAATTTTTTCTTTACGATAAATTTTTGTATAAAAATGTATAAATGTGAGACTGGTCTTAGGTTTAATCTTGAACGAGGATTTCATTTCTGGCATCAGTTTTGTTCTAGATGCGCACGTTTCTGTACACAAATTTTTTGAAAAAAATTCCTAAAGAAAAAATTCACAAAATTGAAGATGTTATAGGGAAATGAGCATCCCTATCGCCCTTTTTTTTAATAAATTTTCATGCCGGATCCTAAAGTGGCCCAGGCAACATCAATTTTTTTCCTCCATTCAAAACGACCCAGCCTAATGTATATCTATCTGTATATATAAAAATAGATCGTTGTTTGTTAAAACTTGAAAACGGGTGGACAAAATTGGCTTTCTTCCCTCTGCGTGTTTGTTAGTAATTGCATGGGTTTCGGAAAAAAGAAAAGCCGAAGAAAAAGATTCTCAACAGGTGGCGCTATAGGCGCACATTTTGTTGTTCAGTTCAAGTCGGACGTGGGCATGTTTGTATGTGTGTACGTCACGTTTAGACTCCAAAACTGCTTAGAAGATCTTTATAATATTTTCAGGGAACCTAAAACAACATCTTGAGAGAGAGAGACTGTGTCGTTAAGTGTCGATTGGACAAGGGGTGGGGTACCTCCCATATATGCCAAATTTGCACTATCGCCAACAAACCAAAAAAAAATGTATACATCAGACGGTTTTGATCATAAAAGCCTAAAATTTTGCAGTTTTGATCAGATGGTTACTGTTGGCAACTGTAAAAAATGGGCGTGGTCACTCTTTATCTACGCCCCGTTTTTCGAAATCATGCTAATTCCGGAGTTGCACAAGCTTTTATAGTGAAATTTGGTATGAAGGTGCTTCAAGTGGCGGTCACTATGTAAATTAATGGTCCACGCCCACTTTAACCGCCCACAAATCAATAGAACTTCTATATATCAGACGATTTTGATCGTATAATACAAAAATGTTGAAATTTAGTTCATGTGTCTGAACCGATTTTCATAAAATTTTATGAAGTTATTAAACCAAGGGAGTTTCGACATTGGAAAAGGAGGCGTGTCACCACCTATACAGCATAAATTTGCGATATCGAATAGCTTTGCAGTTATACATAGGTCGCGCAGCCTCGGAGTTCGGTATTCGTCCACAATTTGCACGTGCCGTTTCACTGACAAAATTTTATTGGCGTAAAACAAGGTGGCGTGGCACCTACCACACCACCCAAATTTGCAATATCGAATAGGTTTGGAGCTATAGGTCGCACATCCTCGGAATTAAGAAATCGACCTCAATTTACGCAAGCAGTTTCACTGATAACATTGAATGACGTTGGACCAGGGGGCGTGGCACCTCACATGCAACCGCAATTTAAGAAACTGAATAGTTTTTGATTTACAATTCGCACAGTCACGGGAGTCAGTATTCGACCGCAATTCACAAATGCAGTTTCTCTGAAAACATTTTGGAAAACACATGGGCGTTTGGAAGCAGGTGCTTGGCAGCAACGCACCGGATTTTCGCTAGTTCTTACATATTTTGCAATTTCATTTAAATTTTTTGGGATGCTAGGAGTAGAATCATAATAAATAATTTACTGTTTTGGAAAAAATGCGTATTCTGGGACATTTTTTCTTTAGAACAACTAAATCTTAGAAAACACAGTTTCAGTTCTTTGTTTTATTTTCAAACTGCATTCTTTTTAACTTAGGATATATATATTAGAATATATATATATCTTAACCGGAACTGTGTTTTAAACAGTATGCCAGATTTTAAGTGGAAAAGTAATAAAAAATTTTAATAATTTTTTTATTGTAAATATTATTTGTGAATCGAAAAAGTTGAAGAATCCATTGTTGTACCTTTGTTGCTGTACCCAGGAAAAAAATTTTTTTCCAACCCTATATCACTTTATCTATTCCAAAATCACCAAAACGAAATTTTTATCCATTCGGTGTCTTAAAGAGGTTTAAGGCAGAAGCTATTGAAATTAATGCATATTTTGGAAGCTGTTTTCTAAAAAAGTATATTATATAGACAAAAAATATAGTTTGCTTGGTAATTTGACATCATCAGTTTAAGTGAAAAAAAAATATTTTTAAACGTTAAGTTTTTAGATATAAAGATGGCACTTGGTGTGCTTAAAAAAAGATGAAAATCGGGCCACATGATAGCTCGGCGTCAGATCATCTGACAAAAAAAAAATCCATTCGAAAGTGGACCCTTGAATATACTTAATTTGCCAAAATGGAATATAGAAAATTAAGAAAATTATGAGGCGTGAAAGAGAACATAAGAAATGTAATATGGAAAAACTAGACAAATTTTCCAAAGACGCTAAACTTGGTAAATGGGGTGTAGAATTACATTATAAATAATAAAAAAAAAATAATATTAAAATCGGTCGATTAGTTTGTTTGCAGGAGTGTGGTCCGTTTTGAAAAAGTGTGTTTCGAGAATAAAGCGTTTAAAGTTACTCTGGTGCACCGAGTTTGAAGCGCTGTAGAATCTGTTTTATAAGCGGAATTGGTTTTTACATATTCTTGAATATTTGTACTGTAATTTAAAAAAAAATTTAATTTTCCAAAAATTGTTTGCTTAAAACTTCCCTTAATTAGATATAATTCCTATAAGTTTCTATAAAATCTTATGAAATTGTTTTTAATTTTGTGTATGCTTTGAAATGAAGCTTAACAAATTTAATTTTCAGTACTTAAAATCCATAAAAGTGTTGTTTATTTTTGTTATTTTTATTTGAGTGATGGAAATGCTATTTTGAATTTGGAACTCGAAATAGAACACACAAACATAGTTAAATACATAACACTTTTGAAGTAGTCTAATCTACCTGTACTAATCCCCATTGGTTCTATTTCTATAACCAAACTTTTTCTTACCTTGCAAGCTTTAGCCCATTAGTAGAAAATTTAAGCGATGAACACCTGTTTACTCAGAGAACAAAGATAAAAAGCGGCATTTTTTTACTCCGTACACTTGATATTCTGCATTGCCAAGAATACGTTGCACTTGTTTCTTTTTCGCCCCTCGCAAACAAAAAAAAAACCAAATACTAAAAAAAAAGTTGCTAAGACCAGCAGACATAAAACACAAAAAAAGAATTCCCACTATTTTTGTGCTCCCAACTCAATGCTCACCAACTCAATGGAGTGATTGGAAGATTTGAAACAACTTCAAATTTAACTCAAGTGGGGCCGACTCTCTCGATCGTAGCTCCTTCACGCACATTGTTGGCGCTCTGTTGTTGGAGTTATTGTTGGTGTTTATGTTGGCGTTTTATGAGTATTGAAGTTGTGCTTTGCGCTCTTCAAGAAGCTTTCTGCTGCTGCCAAATTGGAAGTTAAAGAAACTGCGCTGTCGTAGCTAAGATTATTTGTGGACGCCACGCAGTTGTCTTCCAGGCTCAGTCTTGTGTTTGCTTTGAAAGAGTTGCGAACGTAGAGCGGTCGCCGTGTGTGATTAAGTGCTAATAAGAGAGTGTTTTATTTTGGGTGCAATAACAATGTTTTCGATGTGAAAAATGGAAAATTTATGAATTACTTAAAAAAACATAACATATATTTTTAAGATATATAACAAATTGCCAAGGGCTCTTGTGTTTAAATAAAAATATCATCCAATTTTAGCGTATGTAAAAAAAAAAGGTAGAAAAGTGCATCGCGTGTCTTCAGCATGACGTCGAGTTTCAAGTCCAGAAAAGAACAACCGCTCATTAGAGTCGCCTCCAAGGATTACAAAAACGCGTCGAGTGCAAGATTTAAATTGCAAATTATTGCTAAAGAAAACTAAAAAGAATTTCTGCAGTGCTTGTTTAATTTTTTGCTAGATTTTGTTTGCATTTCAAGAATTCAGCCGTTGCGCATGCGCATAAATTATGTGCGAAATGTTTTTTTTATCCAGTAGTGATTGGATTAACGTTTAAGCCCTCTTAAATTAACAGGAATTGCAATTTTTATATCATACATCAAAAATCAGCATTAGTGGCTATAAATAAAAAATTTTAAATTTAAAATACTACAGAAATAAAAAGAAATGTGTAAAAATAATTACAAAATATCTGTGTTTATTAATAAAAAAAATTAAAACATATAACAAAAAAAAAAAAAAAAAGTGTTACAATACTCAATTAATATAATACTGAAATTAAAATTTACTACTTTACTCACTATCATCTTTAACCCTTCTCTACTCCTTATATGATTATTAATAAGACAGGTTTCCTTTTTAAAATTGTATCCATAATCAATACAATCAGACTGCAATTTTTTAAACTTGAATGGCCATATTTTATAAACAAAAAAAAAATCTTTGAAGGAAATGTTG